>VMDO01000142.1:137078-416542 GCA_007922755.1 Pedetes capensis | reverse complement strand
AGTTTTTCTCCATTTAATATAATGTTGGCTGTAGGTTTGTCGTAAATGGCTTTTATGAAATTAAGGTATTTGCCTGTTATACCTATTTTTTCCAGTGTTTTTATCATGAAAAGGTGTTGCACTTTATCAAAGGCCTTTTCAGCATCAATTGAGATGATCATGTGGTTTTTGTTTGTTAGTTTCTTGATATGATGGATTATGTTAATTGATTTCCGTATGTTAAACCAGCCTTGCATCTGTGGTATAAATCCCACTTGGTCGTGATGAATAATCTTTTTTGTGTGCTGTATAGACCCATCTCCCTTATGAATCTAGATGCAAAAATATTCAATAAAATTATAACTTGATTTTTTAAAAGAGAATGCCCATCTTTTAGATCATTAGGACCCTCCTAAAGGGAACATGACCTCACTTGGAGCAAAAATGTGGCATCTAATAAGCATTTTTTATAAGGGGTGGTTGACCAAAGAAAGAACAGATTCTGTAATTATGGAGACACCATGGAATAAAGGAGGACTGGGGAACAGCACTAGAATGGGAGTCAGGCAGCCAAGCTTCTAGCCTTGGTCTCACTCCTAATTAGCTGTGTGATTTGGGGGAATTTATTAGACATCTCCAGGCTTCAGTTATATTAGTCAAAAAGTGACAAGTGGAACTAGGTGATCTTCAAGGTTCTCTTTAGCATTAAAAATCTATGGTCTATATGAACACTAGGATCAGAGTTCTGAAAATATAAGCCACATGCCAAAGAGAAGGATTTGTACAGAAGTAAAGTATCTGTCAGAGAGGATCCTTGAACCAAAACAGCTGTTAACTTTCTATGCTGGATTCATATTCTCTACCCATATAGTTAGTGCAGTGGCCTTGAACAAACATAATTTCCTACATGAGCCATTCTGTTCTTCAGAAATGTCTCATATGCGTGGCATCCTACCTTAGCATTTGACTCAGCATCTGCCCGTGTGTGACTGTGGCTGCAAAATTCACAGTTCTCATGGAGGTACATTTGATCTGCCTTCCAAATTCTCGTTGACTGTGCATTCCTTGCCTGGTCAGGCCCACTGAACAAGCACAAATACCCAATATGAG
Organism: Pedetes capensis; assembly: GCA_007922755.1. NCBI lineage: Eukaryota > Metazoa > Chordata > Mammalia > Rodentia > Pedetidae > Pedetes > Pedetes capensis. The sequence continues at coordinate 415,453 of VMDO01000142.1, read as the reverse complement.
GGTGAATAATTAAATGTTCAATGAAATCCAACCATATTCTCTAAGATGTAAGAATTTCCTGGCAGCCCTATCTCCCCGAGTCCCTTAGAGCTCCCAGAGAACTCTACATTCAGAGCCTACAGATAAAGCATTCCCTCTTTCCTGGAAGAACAACTTCTTCCCTAGGGGCTCCTCTCTCTTTCCCAGGGAGGCCATCTCATTTGCACCAAGACCAGGGTTGGGATATTTCAGATGACTTCAGCTCTGGGAGAGCAGCACCGCAGTATCAGTGAGCTTCCACCTGCCTCTATTCCTTCCTACCCACCCTCTGTCAGGTGCCAATTTTTGCCAGGAGATTTTGTTTTTGCAGGTTTCCAATCCAATACACAAGCTTCTCACAGGTACCTAATGTGCCATCTGCATTTTTGCAAATATTATTTCTTCATTCAGCCTGAATCAAGGGCTTTTCTCTTAGCATCTGGAATCTGTAAGCAGCCGTGTGCATTGGCAGAGCCAATCAAAGTAGAAACAAAACAAAACAGCATCTGTGAAATGGGATAATAGAGAGAGAGAGAGATAGGCCAAGGAACTTGGAGTAGGCAAGGAGAAAACTCTGGCTGTGTTTAAGGAAAAAGGAAGCAAAGCAACATGCATGGTGTATTGTGAGCCTACTATGTGCGTAATGATGTGGCGCGTGCTTTTAATAATGTTATCTAACCTCAGTAACTCTATATACTATTAATTTCAATTTACAGATAGAAGAAGTAAGGCTAGGAGAGGAAAACATAACTTGCCCAAAGGCAAGTAACTAAGAAGTAAATTCTAATTCAGGCCTGTTTGACTTCAAAATCCATGTTCTTTCCATTTTTTATCCTGTTGCTGTTGGTGGAGAAGAAAGAATGGATGTAGGGCAAGTGGAGGAGTGGAGAAGGAGGGACAGAAAGGAAAGGACGTAATACTCAGGGAGCATCATCAGAGCCAGAGACCATGTCCTCCTCACTGGAAGACTTGGTTCCAGGACAGTAGCGTTAATATGCATAAATCTCTTAAGAATTTTCCTTCATCGGGCCTCTCTTTGGGGCACTCACTGAGTATGCACAGTGTCCACACTTCACTCATGACCTACTTCATCGCCCAAGTTCAGGTGCAGATCACTTATGCTTACAGTTTCTAGCCTGTGTTCCCTATGTACTGGCACTGTTGTCTTGTTGTTCTTAGGTGCCGTCGAGTCGGTGCCCGACTCATAGCGACCCTCATAGGGTTTTCAATGGGTGAGTGCTTCAGGATTGCCTTGGGAGTGGATTGCCAGGCCCTTCTCCCGTTTTTGTGGTGCTGGGAATTGAACTTGGGACCTCAGAGACTACAGCACAGTGCTCTACCAACTGAGCTAAATCCCAGCCGGCACTGTTGTCTACCACTGTGTAAATCATTATCCCCCAAACGTACTGGCTTACAACAGCAGCAGCAGCAATAGCAATGTGTTATTATTCTTTCTCATGATTCTGAGGGATAACTGGGCTAGACAGGTTGTTCTTGTCCAAGGTCTTTCATGTGGCTACTGTCAGACAGGGACCAGCCCTAAAGGCACCTCCATGGCTTCCTCACTCATATGTCTGGGGGTTGGTGCTGCCATTTGGTGCTTTCTTGCAGAACATGCACATAAAGCCTTACCAGGTAGCAGGAGCTTCCTCATAGCATGGGGCTAGGTTCCCATAGAAGCATCCCAAGTAACCCTAGAGGAAGCTGCATTGAGTTTTATGACCTGGCCTTAAAGATCTCATAGTCACACTTCTGCTATTCACATAGTTCCGCATAGTTCAAGGGGAAAATACCACAGAATTCTTTTTTTTTTTTTTTTTTTTTTTTTTTGGCGATACTGGGTTGAACCCAGGGCCTCGTACTTGCATGCTTTGCAAGTGCTGGACCACTGAGCTGCATCCCCAGCCCTTTTTTTTTTTTTTTTTTTACTTTTTGAGACAAGGTCTCACAAAATTACTCAGACTGCCTCTGGTCTCGGACTTGTAATCCTCTTGCCTCCGCCTCCCAAGCCACTGGGATTACAGGTGTATGCCACCATGCCCGGCTGATAGACTTCACTTTTCAATGAGAGGAATGTCACTGTTACAATACAAAAAGAGCATATGCAATGGAAAATCTTGTCAAGACTACCTTGGAGACTATATTCTGCCAGTCTGCCCTCAGGCCACATTTTGCCTCTTTCCTACTTGCAAAACATACTCATCCTTTCTTCTGTTGTTGTTATTAGATGCCATCGAGTCATGTCCCACTCATAGTAACCCTCATAGGGTTTTCAAGGGCTGATTGTTTGGGGATTGCTTTGGGAGTGGATTGCCACATCTTCTCTGGTTTATGTGGTGCTAGGGATAAACATAGCCCTCAGAAAGTGCAGAGCAGCACTCTACCAACTGAGTCAAACTTCAACCCATCCTTTCTTCTATGTCCAAATCTCACACCAGTACAGCACTGGCTCAAATACAGAGTTTCATCAACTAAGCAAGATTCAGCTGTGGATAAGCCTCCTTGGATGTGTATACATCTTACATCTGAAGATGTGTTGCCTAGAAATACAAGTTGTCTGCCCTCACAAACAACATTCATTAAACATTCATTCTGTATTGATCCCTGTATTCAGCACCTAAGTGAGTTATCTCATATAACCCTCTGCAGTTCTAAGAAGTAAATGATATAATCCTTAATTCCAGAGGATGAAGATAAGGGCCAGAGATGCCAAGTCCCCAACATCACAGCAACACAGTGGGAGTCTTTGTCTTTTCAATGAAGTTAATTGAACACACATTCTGCAAGACAAATTATAAATATCTTACCATATAGTTAACTTGAGCAGAATTTATATTTAGCAGAAATTCTCAAAGTGTCCATAGGCCTTGAGGAGTCCTTGAGACATTTTCAGAAAATCCAAGACGTCAAAACTATTAGCTAATAATAGCACTAAGATTTTACTTGCCCCTTTCACTTGAAATCTGTACTGATAGCACAAAGGAAATGGAAGCTAAAAAAAAAAAATCAGTCCTCCTTGAAGAAATAGCTGAGTTGGCAACTGGGGCAAGGTAGGTACAAGATGTGCTGCAAATAATTTATCATGCCGGAAAATGAGCAAGTGCTCAAGGGAAAAAACATGATTGGGACATGTCACAAAGACATAGGAAGTAGCATGGAGGGCTCACACTGGCCAGATCTAGGACAATTTTAGCACCAAAATAATTAGTAGGGATGTATTATAAACAATTGAAGAAAATGAGAATGCATAAATTCATACCAATAAAAGATGGATGAGATTTAGTAGAGCAATTAGTAGATGATAGATAAATGATAGATCAAAGGGAAAGCAAAGAGGTGTCTTGTTCTCCTGCTTATGGTAGAATTCTGAGGCTAACTGGCAATGGTGGAGGGAGTGCCAGACTGGCAACATCATTATTTGGAGCCGCCATAGAGAAGATTGGATTAGGTAAGAGTCACCAACAAATGCTAAGTCTAAGCGGACATTAGGATGAGAAGCAGGATATTGCATGGTCTTCCAACAGACTACTTATTGTGGTGAAAAGAAAAATAAAGCACAATAACTACACTGTGGAAAATTTGGACCACAATTAGCATTATCAATGATAGGCATGTGGTGATCCTGTGCCTCCAGATATGGTCCCTGAGAAAGATTCCTATCCAGTATTCTGACCTACAATGCATAACCTGAATCACATAAAATATTTTAAACATCACTAAATGAAGAATTTTCTATTTCTTCTTGAATGGAGGAGGGTGGCTCTTACTCATAAAAATGTCAGTGTCATTAAAAAAACCACAACCAAAAAAAGTTGTGGCAATATTCCAGATTAAAAATACCTTAAGTGATGAGAACTACATGCAATGTCTGACCCAGCAGAAGACCTTGTACAGACCTTATTAGGTCAACTGCCAGAACTGGAATATAGACAATAAACATTATCAGTGTAAACTTACGAAGTTGATTGCTGCACTGTGGTGATTGAAGAGGAAAACATTTTTTCTTAGGAAATAAACACTAGAAAATATTTAGGGGTAAATTACCATGATGTACGTGACTTAAGATCAAATGAATCAGAGAAAAAGAACAAATGATTGATGGGGAGAGAAGGCACATGAGGAAGCAAGTAGAATAGAATGTTGAAACTTGTGAATCAAAATAAATAGCCGCTAGGTCCTCTCTGTACGATTTATTTATTTACTTGTTTATTTATTGGTGCTGGGTGCTTAATTCAGTCTATTTGAGCCACTCACTCACCTTACATCTATCCTGAACATTGGCTGTTGATTCTTATGCCATTAAAGTCATATTTAAAATGTCATTGATGAAACAATAAAAATTATTAATTTGATTATGTCCCATCCTCTAAATACACATCATTTTAAAAATAGGAATATTTAAATACTGAGAAATAGCAATTGCCCAGAAGCGTTTCTTCTGTGTGCTAAAATATGACAGCTACCATGAGGAGGGGCACATGTGCAACTTCTTGAGTTGTGAGCTATATTAGCCACCTTTTTCCATGAAATTCCACTTTGAGTTGAAAGAATAGCAGACAGGCAGGCTATGGATTCAGAGTTGAGTATTGGGCAGATACTTTCTCAAAAGTGAAGGAAATAAGATTATGACTTTAAAGAAAGCAGTTGCTGTACTTTTGGCTTATAATAACATGTGAGATTTCAGGTAAAACTTAGAAAACTTAGTATCTACCACCATGAGCTTGGTGCTTCCCCATGCTCAAATATTCCCCTGATGAGATTGGTGATGATACCAAGTACTGTGATTCGATATACAATAACTGTAATGTGTCAATGTTTGGAACATCTATATAACTCATTGAATCAATGTTTTGTGAATTACCAATGGATGCTTATATAAAGTCATGCATAGGGGAGACTCATGCAATGTGCAAAAGACACTAACAGATTTTAATGTAACCGAATATGAAAAGTTCATCAGTGAGGTTTCAATTTAAAAAGTAAAACCTGTCACTGATTTTTGGAATATCAAAAAGAATCTCTGCAATGATCCAAAAAGCTACTAAAACTCTCTTCCCTCTTCTTACTACACACCCATGTGAAAAAAGCTTTTCTTCAAATAAAATATCATAGTAAATAGATATGAGGAAAAAAGCAGATATGAGGATTTAACTTTTTTCTACTAAGCCAGATATTAAGAGATTTGTAAAAATATGAAACAATACTCCCCTTCCCATTAATATTTTTGGTTTTAGAAAATATAATTATTTTAATTTTTAAAATACATCATTAATGTGAAATGAGTTTATTGTTACTATTAGGTGAATTAATAAATATTTTTAAAATTTCAGTTTTAATTTCTAATATGGAATCTACATGGAGCAAAGCTCTTTCAGAGCCTTCATAATTTCAAAGCATATATAGGACCCTTAGATCATTTTGTTTTCTAAATGGAAGAGCAACAAATCTAGGTACCTGACCTCCTATCCTGGCAGCCAACACTGTCCTGGGAGACTATCTTTATAGGTATTTATATTAACTACCTTAGACAGTCAAGGTAGGCATATAACCTAACGTTAGCTTATTGGACTTTCTCTTTGCAGAGTTTAGTTCTTGAATAAAATGAAACTATGGCAGAAGATGCAGTTCATACTCATGCATTCCGCTTTTTGAAACCATCTATAGTTGCCTGAGTCCTCTCTTTTCCCGACCCAGTTTCCTCAGCCATCATTTAATGCACGTTTTACCAGCTCTTCTTCTCTCTCTCCCTCAATTTAGCTGACATCAGATTCTGTTGCTTGTTACCAAGAAATCTTAATAATATATTAATGTCTTGCTTTACTCTGGCCATGATATCACTCTGTTTCCTGCAGCAGTTCTGCTCTTTGAGTGCTTGGCATCCTGGTCCTGAAAGCTTTGCCCTCTGCCTCAGTTGATGACCAAGAGTCGCTCTTTCTGGTCAGTCTTAATGATTGAGGTCCTGGCTAAAACCAGCCCACGCTGGTGAGAAATATGGCTTCCAAGATACTTCTTGTTCCTCGTAGTTAAATTCATCTTTACCTGGAGGACCTCAGGACATTTCCTGTTTAGCCAATTAAAATCTATTGCTTTATTATTTTTTTCCAATTTGAGTAGGTAAAAACATTTCAAGATATGAGAGGCACTATAAAAAATTCATTATAGTTTTTGTTGCCATAATCATTGTTGTTGTTGTTAGGTACCGTCAAGTTGGTGTCCAACTCATAGCTACTCTACCTACAACAGATAAAACATTATTGTTGTGCCTCTCTGCTATTCATAGGTTTTCAATGGATGATTATTCTTTGGGAGTGGGCTGCTGGGTCCTTTTTCCAAGCCTACAGCACCTGGTATTCCCAGGCAGTCTCCCACCCAAGTACTAAGCAGTTCCAACCCTGCTTAGCTTCTAAGATCTGACGGGATCAGAGGCCACAGTAGTATAGCTACAGGCATAATAATCATTGTTGTTGTTGCTGTTAGGTGCCGTTGAGTTAATATCTGACTCATAGTGACCCTTATAGGGTTTTCAATGGCAGACTGTTTCGGGATTGCCTTGGGAGTGGATTGCCAGGTCCTTCTCCCATTTTTGCAGTGCTGGGAATCGAACTTAGGACCTCAGAGACTGAAGAGCAGCGCTCTACCAACTGAGCTAAATCCCAGCCCTAATAATCATTAGTATATGGTAAATGAAGAACCAAAGGGACCAGATGAGGGTAGGTTGAAGGATATCAGATTTGGAACTTTAAAAATCAGAATAATAGTTACATATAGTAACTCTTGGGCTGTGATTCAGCTCAGTTGGTAGAGAGCTGCTCTGCAGTCTCTGAAGTCCTGAGTTCAATTCCCAGCACCGCAAAAATGGGAGAAGGGCCTGGCAATCCACTCCCAAGGCAATCCCGAAACAGTCTGCCATTGAAAACCCTATGAGGGTCACTATGAGTCGGACACAACTTCACGGCACCTAACAACAACAACATAGTAACTCTTGGGGACAGACCCGGCAACCCACTCCTAAAAAATCAATCCGTCATTGAAAACCCTATGAACAGCAGAGAAGCACTGACAATAGTGTTTCCTCTGTTGTATGTAGGGTTGCTGTGAGTTGGATACCGACTCAATGGCACCTAACAACATAGTAACTCTTAACTCATCTAACATATGTCCAAGAACAAGGACTTGATCTCATCAGTGTCTTCCAGCTCTAGTGTTATATAACTTAAAGTTAAGCAAAGCTCCAGCAACTACCACTTCCTACTCTATGCCTCCCTGGACAAGAATTGATGGCTCCTTTTCCTAGCAGTACTGACTGGTAATTAATAGCACAGTCTCTGAACTCAAGAAGACAGGTGCCCAGACCTGAGCTAAATGATCTTACCTGTCTGAGTATCAATTTTCTCATCTGAAAATGGGAATGATGAGATCAAGGTACTGTTTTGTGGATTAATGAGGTAATGTGTATATAACACATTTAGTGCAGAGTCTGTAATAGAACAAATGCTTAATGAAGTCTAGTCACAATGCTATTATAGCTACAGTTGAGCATGATCTCCACAGATCATAGTCATTCTGCCACTGAATACATTTTTGCAGACAGCTTGCTATTTCTTCTTCTGAAATTCTAAATGTGTTTTACCTACAACTCAAAAAGAGTTAGGCTAAATTTATCACTTTGCATAGAATCAGCAAAAACAGTAATAGGGAGTACTGTCAGTGAGTAATGGCATTTATTTGTAAAGGATCAGAGTTTCTTGCATAGGAGAGGAAGGATTCAGAGCCCCTGTGAAGAGCTCCTTCACTACTAAAAATTCATGTCTGCTGCCCTTTGGTCAGTCCATCACTTCACTGAGAGGTGGCTCAGGAAACAAAGCAAAAGAGCAATGCTGTGGGCAGTCAGCTCATATTCAAAGGAAGCCACTGCTTTCCTTGTACCCTGTTGTATCCCTGCTATGGGCTGCCTTTTGTTCACCAAAACCCATATATCAAAAGCTAGGCATGGTGGAACATCCCTGTAATCCCAGCACTAGGGAGGCTAAGGCAGGAGACTGTGAATTCAAGGCCAACCTGGGCTACATAATGAGATCATGTTTCAAAAAAAAAAAAAAAGGAAGGAAGAAATGAAAGAAGGACCCTTATGTTTGTAGCCCTAACTCTCAGAATGTAATCATATTTAGAAAGAAGCTCATTGAGCTAAGTTAAAATGAGGCCTTTAGGGAAGGTGCTAATTCAATGTCAGTAGAGTCCTAGTAAGAACAGGAAATTTGAAAGCAGAAACACACAGGCTGAAACCATGTGAAGACAAAAGGAGAAGCTAAGGAGAGAGGATCCAGAATAAACAAACCCTGACAACATCTTGATCTTGGACTTTTAGCCTTCACAACTGTAAGAAAACTTATTTCTGTTGTTTAAACCAACTAACCTGTGGTACTTTGTTATGGAAAGCAGGGAAAACATAATACTGAAGGCCTAAAAAGGTGTCTGGCATGCACTAGGTGTTCAGTAAATATTGGTTGAGTGACTTTAAGGATAATGAGAGAAGTTGGCAGCTGGCCTCCAGGTTTTAATGAAGGTGAGTGTGAGTCCACATCCAGTACAAAACAAGATATTTTTTATAGCCACTAAAATCAGTCACATAAGCATGTCTGGAAGCTCAGTGAATGCCCAGATCTCTGCCTTTTTTTTTTTCTTTTTTTTCTTTTCTTTTTTTTTTTTTTTTTTTTTTTCTTCGGTACTTAGGGTTGAACCCAGGGCCTCGCGCGCGCTTGCATGCTCTGCAAGTGCTGGACCACTGAGCTGCACCCACAGCCCATTTTTTTACATTTTGAGACAGGGTCTCACTGAGTTATGCAGACTGTCTCTGGTCTCAAACTTGCAATCCTCCTGCCTCTGTCCCCCAAGCTGCTGGGATTACAGGCGTGTGCCACAGCATCCAGCAGATCTCTGTCCTTTTTGAAACTCAGAAGATATTTCGTATAAAAGGTCACTGAGCCTAAAGCAACAATACTCCAGTGGCAGAACATACCTGAAATCCATTGGTGTTATAACCAAGGCCACTTAGGAGTTAGGAACAAAGAATCAAATGCTTCTCAACTCTGATGCAAAAGATGCAAATTATATAGCCATGTCCATGAGTTCTGCCCAACATGGAAACTTCTTAACCCACTTAGAAGCAGCCATGGCCACTGGAAAGCATGTAGCACTGATGGAGTCAACTTTGATGATTCCCAAGAAGTATAGTTCAACCCAACATTTTGCAAATTTCTGTGTTCTTCTCCATTTTTCCATTTTGCAGATATAGACTTTGAAGTTATTATTGTGAAACAATCTGCCTAAGGTTCCAAATTAGTTACTGCCTGTATCAATTAAGCTACTTTGGGAGGCAAGTAATGGTAGAAATGATTCAAGCAGCTATAAATAATTGGAAATATACTAGCTTCTACGACTACAAGTCCAGAAGTGTGCATAATAGAGGATGCTTTATCTAGAAGCCCTGTACTGTGTTTAACACTCAGACTCCTTCTGAAGGGCATTCTCAGTTTTAATATTGCCCTAAAGACAGCTCCCTTCATGGCCATGCAATAATGGTTTCTTCACTCACATTTCATAGACAGAGTCATTTAAAGTTGTTCCTAAAGGGTGAGCAGGCTGCACTGTGGCATCTGGTCCCATCAGATCTCAGAAGCAAAGCAGGATTAGGCCTGGTTAGTACTTGAATGGGAGACAACCTGGGAACACCAGATGCTGTAGGCTTGGGCAAAGGACCTGGCAAACCACTCCTACCCTCAAAATACAGTCTTCCATTGAAAACCCTATAGCAGAGAAGCACTGACAATAATGTTTCACCTGTTGTACACAGGGTCACTATGAGTTGGACACTGACTTGACAGCACCTAACAACAACAACAAAGAATGAGCAAGAACATCCTCAGAATCCATCAGAGACTATTCCTCATTTCTCAGTGGCCCAGCTGGGGTTTACATGCCCATTCATGAACCAATCATTAGCAGAGGAGATTATTTTAAGTCAATCAGGTATGCTTCTGAACCATAAAAATGCCACTCTCTTAAAGTAAAATGAAGGCAGAATATATGGGATATAGGCAATCAGCAATATCAAGTAGAATATTAATCAAGTCTTTCCTGTCTGCCATGCTATTTCTTAAGAAACTTTAAAACTTACAAGTAGATGAGAAAATAGTCACATTGTTAAACAACATTTTTTTTATAAAATGGCAAGATAATTTCTTTAAATAGTGATATTTACCAGTAACTTAAGAAGGCTACCACACAGAAAGTTCTGAACTTCTTATGGCTTTCAAGAATGAGTCATTAACGTCAATTGAGTTCTTTCTGTATGAAAATCATCCCCTCTCTTTTCCCACATTTCAATACGTTAAATGTAATTGGGGCTACACCAGGAACAGTAAAAGCCACTATTTTATTACAAACAGTGTTTTGCTGCTCATTAAAGCAGATGCATTACCCTTAATGAAAGTTCAATATGTTATCGGCGAGCATTCTCAGGGGGAAATCATCAAGATTGCCAACCTGACGCTTTCAGCAACAGAGCATCCCAGGGGCCAGGTAGGGGAACGGTGGGAGGCTGCAGTTCCTACTTATAGATGCCTTGGCACAGGAGTCTACTTTCTTTGAGATTAGCCCCCAGGAAATTGATCCCATCCTTCAGCTCAAAGAATCATTTTTTGAAATGATTTTTTTTTCAGTTTTTGAAGCAGGAGAGCAATAGAACCAAATGAAGAAATTAGAACCATACTTGGGCATTACTGTTTTGAGTCACAGCCCAGAAGGGCCCACTGGGAAGGTTCCATACACACTCCACGGTACTTGAGCCCCTAATACATCAGGTTACACTAGAAAGTATGGATTTTTAAACAGCAGAATGACATCACCCAAGAAGGACAAGGGGTAAAGTTCCTGCAAAAGATAAAAAGTGCTATGAGTAATCCCAAGTCCAATCAAGAACCTAAATCCCAATTCTGTCCTCAAAACAGTTTTTCCCTCTCTGTGCTTTGGTTCTGTCAATGTCTTTACCATCTGTCAGTCACTCAGGTTTGAAGCCTCATAGTTATATTTGACTTCTCCTTCTCCTCATTCCCACTCCTATTCAGCTGTCAAGATCTGTCAGTCCTCTCTCTTCAACTGCTCTTCTTTCTGATTTCCTCTCCATTCTATTTTCTGTCATCCAAATTCAGACCACATTAACTCTTGGAATACTAAAATGCTCTCATCACTGGCCTATTCATTTCCTACCTCTCTGCTTCCCAACCTTTCTATTGATTACTGGATTGATTTTCATAAAGCACAGCTTCAACTCTCTCACTTACCTGCTTACTGAGAAACTTCAATAGTCCATGGTTTCCATAAAAATTAACACCAATCCCTATCCTAGATTTTAAGACCCTTAGTGTTCTGATATTCCCAGCCTCTACTTGTAACTGTCCCCTACATACAATATGCACACAAGGTTTTAAGGGTTCCTCAAACATACTTCACATTTCCCTTTCCAACTCTTGCCCGAGAATCACACTACCCTTTAAGCCCTCAAATACCTTTTACACCATCCATTCTCTTAGATCCAGTTCTAATGCTCTACCATTGGAGGTAAAACTCACCAATTTTGATCTATCTTCTGAAAATCCAGAAAATGTTACTTTTCTTCTATTACATTGACATCTCTATTTTCAAGTATAAGCCAAAACCTTCCCATTGTGATTCATTAATTCAACAAATATTTATTGAGCAGAATACTATAGCTGCTACAGACACTAGGTTTATAATCATAAATGTACAGAACAGACCAAAACTCCTGCTCTCTAAGAGTTTATTTTATTAAACAAGAAAATAATAAATTTAAGATGAGCATGGATTATATGCCTGTAATCCCAGCACTCAGAAGGCAGAGGCAAAAGTATTGCAAGTTCAAAACCAGCCTGGGCTATACAGTGACTTTGAGGCCAGCTAGGCTTTACAGTGAAAAAAAGAATGAAAAAGGAAGGAAGGAAGGAAAATATAAAAGTTTAAGAAGAAAAATCTGTAGTATATTAGATAGTGGTAAGTACTGAAGAGGAAAGATAAAGTAGGGATGTGTTAGCATGAGCATTTGACATTTTACATGTGCTGGCCAGGAGGGCATCCATTCAAAGGCTAACTGGTGTGAAATTCTGAAAGAAACGAGGTATCCCACCCTGCAAATATCTCATAGGAAAAGCAGTCAAAGCAGAGGGAATAGAAAATGTAAAGGCCATAGAGCAAAAATTTGCCTGGCATGTTAAAAGAACAGGAATGAAAATGGAATGGAATGAACAAAAGTTGAATAATAGTTTCCTGAGTGCAAAGATTGTGTTTGAAGGCAAAGGTGGACACAGAGTAGAATTCTCCTAAAGTTAGACATAAAATAACATCTAGTGAATTATTAAATATTTTCCTTATCCATTTCTGCATTTTCATGTTTATAAATGCAGTCATTTGTAACTTCAGAATTTTTACTACTCCTTTTCAGAAAGATCTATTGTAAATCATGTTTCACAATTTTTATTTGTTTAGACATTATTTTACATTTGCCCATAAAGTATTCTATCTTGGCATCATTTGCTTCTAGAAACTTAGCATCTCTTCCATTGCCTTATTGTTTCCATGCTTTCTATCAGTAAATCAGGTGACTGTCTAGTTAAAGTTTGTTTGATCTTTTTTACCTTGGTTTTGTGTCAAATTTTCTTTTTCTTGGTTTACACCAGGCTTGTTTTTGAAATATATTTTCCTTGTATTTATGCTTATTGGAATTCATGTAGATTTGTATCTCTGGGTTTATATCATTGATTAATTTTGGGAAATTTCTACCATTTTTTTTCAGATATTGCTCTGTCCATTTTCCCCATCTTTTCTTGTAAGACTATAGTCATACATATGTTTGGTGTATTTATTGCCTCCTGTGTATTTTTATGCTTACTATCATGCTTGTCATCCCCATTTTCTCCTTTTGTTTTTGTTTCTTTCCATGTTCACACTGGACTTTTCCATTGACTTAGATTTTCCGGTTCACTAATACTCTCTTCACCTGTGCTCAATCTGTTACAGTTTCCACTTGATTCTTTTTTTTAAAAGAAAAATGATAGTTTACATGGTGAAAGTTTCCATATTGTTATCTGCTTTAATGCATTAATCATAGATATTTTTATGTTTATATCAGATTAACCCCAATTTTGGAACACCTGTAGTTCTGTTCCTATTATTTATTTTTCTGTTTGTCCTATTTTTGATAAGGGTTATAATGCTGGGTATGATATGTGTAAAACTATAGCACTTAGTATGATGTTTTACTTCAGAGCTGATTTACCTAATCACATGGTAGATAATTAATGGAAACATGTCCTCTTTTGGTTATTACTGCCTAACAAAGTCAATCCAAAAGTTAGTTGCATTTGAAAAATCAGAAACATTTATCATATTCACAATTCTTTAAAGTCAGGATTTCAGGAGAGATCCAGAGGGGACACTACGTCCCTGCTCAATAGTGACAAGGGTCACAGCAGGGGTGACACAAATAACTGGAGATGATTGGAACAAAAATGGAATCTTATGTCTGGGGCCTCTGCTTGTGTCCACATGGTGTCACTCTGGAGAGCTGAATCCCTTATTCACATATTTGAGACCTCAGGTAGTTAGCTGGATTAGATAAGAGTTAGCTGGAATCACTTTCAAAGCATTGTAGTCTTTTCGCAGGAGTTCTTCTTCTTGGCAACTGGCTTCCTACAGAGTAGGCAGGTCAATAGAGAATATTCTAAATGGCCTAGATGGAAGCATCAAGCTTTATTTTTTGTCCTAGCTTCAGAAATCTCAGAATGACACTCTTAGGACATAATTATGGCATATTTACATTCATTAGCATTATAATTTGAATATAAAATCCCTCCCCAGGCTCATGTTTGAACACTTGGTCCCAACCAATGGCACTGTCTTGGGAAGCTGTGAAACTTTGGGAGGTGGGACTTAGCTGATAGAGGTAGGTCAGAGGGGCAGGCATTTGAAGATTACCCAACCACTAGTTCTATCCTGATTTTCTGTTTCTTGGCCTGCCATGATGTAAAGAGTCTCTGCAATAGGCTCTTGCCACCATGGACTGAGCTATTTTGCCATACCTTCTCTACCACTATGGATGCTCTCTGAACCTTTGAGTCAAAATAAACTTTTCCTGCCTTAAGCTGTCTCTGTCAGGTCATTTGATCACCATGGTGAAATATTAACTCATGCACAAAACTGGTACCAGGAGTGATGCCACTGCTGTGATTAAACCTGACTATGTGGTTCTTAGGCCTTTGGAACTGCTTCATGAGGGGAATTTGGAAGAGTTTGGAGATGCAGACTAGAGAAGCCCTAGAAGCTTAATGGGTAGTTCTAGAGAGAGTCTAGAACACCAGAATAGTACCAGAAATTCAGATAATAAAGACAGTGCTCATGAGGTTTCAGATGGAAATAAGGACTCTGTTGAAAGTCAGATGAGAGACTGTTCATGTTAGATTCTAGCAAAGAATTTGTCTATGATTTGCCCATGTCCTAAAACTTTGAGTGAGGTGGAACTAAAAAATAATGGACTAATTAACTTGGTAGAAAAAATATCAAGATCAAATAGTATTCAGTCTGTGGTGTGGGTATTGAAGAATGCTTTTAGCCAGGTGTATAGTGAGAATTAGGAGGAAAAATAAAGCAGAAGCAGCAGTTCAGACAGGAAAAGAGCCTGGCTAAAACAGCAGACAAAGAGACTGGCTGTTCAAGAGACTACTCTCATTAAAGAGAAGCCACACACTTTGCACTAGAACAATGGGAAGGATGCTTTCAGGACAAATCTGGAATTAGCTAGACTTTCCCATCAAAGCATTCAAGATGTGAAACTATGAACTCATTTGAAAGATTTTCCTTTAAAAAGAGAGGCCCTCCAGGGCATCCTGCTCACAAAGGACCACATAGGGAAGTACTCCCCTGGGTTCAGCCACACAAACACTCAGAAACCACTACAGCCCTGGTCCAAGGGGACCCAGATACCACTTGATCTGGCAGAAGACCTTGGCATTATCCACATGGTGCTGATTTTGCAGGCATGCAGAATGCAAAAGTTACAGGGTCATTTAGGCTTGCACTAAGGCTTTTGAGAAAAGCCTAAGAGGCCAAACAATGTGCATCAAGTCAGATTCCCTGCAGGGAACCTCAGAAAGGGCAACATATGAAAATTTGAAGGTGAAGTCTAAGTTGCAATGGAGACCCCAAGATTCAGGAAATGACAGGAACATGGGATGTCTGCTGAGGAAAGCTGCAAGCAATGAGTGGAACCAGCCCAAAAGAGTGGTTATAGGGGTGGGGCTTCCTAAGCCTGTTGGAGCCCAGATGATGCCATGGCATGTGTCAGATGCCAGACATGGAGCTACATGATATAATGTTTTCCCTGCTGGACTTTTGTCTTGCCTTGGTCCAGTCTTTTCTTGCTGTTCTCTTGTTCCTATTTTCTAGAATGAAGATATTTACTCTGTATATTGGAAGTATATAACTTTCTTTTTTATTTTACAGGGGCTTAACTAGTTTGTCTTCAGTCTCAGAAGAGACACTGAAGTTCAGACTTTTGAACAATGTTGGAACTATTAGTACTTTGTGGACTCTTGAAATCAGACTAAATGCATTTTGCCTTATGAGATAGCCATGAGACTTTGGGGGCCAAAGCAAGAGTACTATTATTTAAATACAAAATGACCCCCACATGCTTATGTTTACATTCCATTCCCCACTGCTGGTGCTGTTTTGGGAGGCTATAGAACTTCAGGAAGTAGGACCTACATGGCAGTAGATCACTGAAATCAGGCCTTTGAAGGTTGCCCAGCCCCTGGTTCTTGACTGACTCTCTGCTTCCTGGTCCACTCTGATATGAAGGGCCTCTTCCTCAAGTTTCTGCTGCTATAGACTGAGCTCATTGGCCATACATTCCCCATCACTATGGACTGACACTCTGTAAGCCTATGAGCCAAAATAAACCTTTCCTTCCCTACATAGTCTGTGTCATTTATTTTGGTCACAAGAACACATAAGTAAGTAATACAGTGGAAGATTCAAGGAAATTTAAATGGATATCAAAAGATGGAGAAATCTGATAAAGTATATCATGTTATTCTAATGAACAGATTCAAGGCTGGATTTTAGATGTTAGAAGTTGTGTCTATTTATGCTTGCCTTCAATTCTATAGTTTAGCTCTTCAGGGATACCAACTGAGTTCTATGGTCCCTCCTCTTTCTTGGGTCTTAGATTACAATCTGTGTTCTCTCAATATTGGGCAGCTGAAAAATCTTTACTTGGTTTTTATCCTGTGACTTTTACTTAATTTCTTAGACATTTTCCTTTCTCTTCAGGATCTTCTGCCCACTTTGACAGCTCTCTCATTTCTTTAAACATATTTTTTGCGTGCTTTTAAGATGTTTTAATGGTAGGTTTGGTCCACTGTAAACCACACAACCGTAGTCAGAAGTAGAAATCTACAGCCTTTGATTTGAATGATTTTCCCTGGTTTATTTGTCCTAATACTGTGAATTCTCTTCCAGATTATCCCATTGTCTTCTCCTGTGACATGTTTTCATCATATGGAGTCTTCTTATCCTTTCACCCATACTCTAGCTTTGATGTGATTGCTATCCTTATTCTACCATAATACCCCTTCTCTTTGATATGGACATTTTTTCTTCTTTCTATGCTTCTTTTGACTTTCCATAAGCAAATAGCCTGTCAGAAGATTTCTAGTCACAGACTTAATTTAAACTAGTGCTAGAATTTATAGCTCATCCCAGACCAGGGAACAGGACCAGGGCATAAACCACCATTAATGTCCTTCACATCCCACCTATTGCAGAAGACTGCAACGAAGCATATCCTAGGCCCATCTAGAATGCTTTTTGTCCCATACTCTGATTTGTAATGAATTGTTCAGGTTTAAGATTTCTGATTAGTATATCAATTACCAAAAAAGAAAAAATCAGATACCACCAGATCTCGGAAGTTAAACAGAGTTGGGCCTACTTAGTACTTGCATGGGAGACCACCTGGGAATACCAGGTGATATAGGCTTAGAAGAAGGACCCAGCAGCTTACTGCCAAAAAACAATCAGCCATTGAAAACCCTATGAATAGCACAGAAGCACTATCAATAGTGTTTAGCCTATTGTATGTAGGGTCGTTATGAGTCAGACACCAACTCGACGGCACCTAACAACAACAAATAATAAAAAAAAAATTAATACTCATTCCTTCCTTTCTTCACAGTACAACAACATTTGTTCCACTTTGCTAAATATATCAATGGATGAAACCCCACCCATCTGGTGGTATGAAGAGGGAAGTAAATGTCAAAAAGAGAAGACGTAGAAGGGGCTCCACTTCCTTCTTCATCTATTCGTGTTCTTTCCTAAGTGTTGAGCTTACCAAGATGGATGTCAGCTGCAGTTACAAGATGGATGCCTTCTGTGTTAACAGAAAGCATCGATGCCTCAGATGGGAATTCCTTCCCTCAACAACACCTCCTAAAGAGAAATCCAATTCATGAGCATGTCCTGTGTGTGCATGTACGCGTGTGTGTGTGGGCATGCATGTGTGTGCCCATGTGCACAGGTATACTAATAGTTTGTAGATGAGAAAGACTTTCTCATCAATTTTTTATTCATTTTCATAGTTTAAGGGATTTTTCTAAAAGATAAGACTTTAGGTAGCAAGTACTTGACCTTACTGACAGGCCCTTTACAAATAACTTTTGAGTGAATGAATGAATATGGATAATTGAATGAGTAGTGCAGCCATGCCTGCCTTCTTTAATGGGAACTAAAAACAAAATAAAGCAAACGAACAACACAGCTCTCAAGACTAGCATGGAAAGGAGAACCTCTGGTTAGGGAGTCTGAGAGGGTAGAAAGTCTTGTTTTAACCTTCTGCCCTAGACTTCTCACAGCACAGCATAAACAAGGGCAAGTATGTCAAGACAATTATTTCACTAATGTTGGGAGATGACCAATGAAAACCTACAAAGGCACATAATAACTATTCTGATTGGCACATCTCAATGTTTTCTCTCTTGGCTCAGAAGTTCAATTCCATTAATACATAGTCTTTAGGAAAAAGTGCTTCCAACTACATTCTCTGTTTCTGAATTGTTGTTTTTGTGTTGTTGTTAGGTGCCGTCGAGTCGGTATCCGACTCATCACGACCATCTGTGCAACAGGGGAAACACTATTGTCAGTGCTTCTCTGCTGTTCATAGGGTTTTCAATGGCAGATTGACTTTTGGGAGGGGGTTGACAGGTCCTTCTCCCAAGCCTACAGCTTCTGGTGTTCCCAGGTGGTCTCCCATCCAGGTACTAACCAGGCCCGACCCTGCTTAACTTCTGAGATCTGACAGGATTGGATGCCACAGGGCTACCACTGCAGGCGTTTCTGAATTGGAGAGGACATATTTAACCATCCCTTTCTGAATGTGCCTTTCTAAGACTTCCAAATTCTTCCACGTTATTCAGTCAACAAATATTCATTGAGTGCCACCTCTATATCAGACATTGTCTAATCACTGAGCTGCAAAAATGTCTATGACATTATTTTTGTCCTCACATATCTCTCCATCTGTGCCAGTCAGGTACCTAAACCAAAACCTTCAGCATAATGTGGTGCATGCTGTGAAAGAAATATGCACAGGATGCTATGGTCAAACAAGTAAAAGGGATCTAATATACCCTGAGAAAGTATTGACTGAATTCACTGTTGAAGAATCAGGGAACACTGACCTGGGGTAGGTTTGGAAAATGAAAAAGTAGGATTCTAGGCAATAGAGACAGCATAAACAAAAGTATGAAGGCTAAAAACAGCAAAATATGTCCAGATAAGAAACTGTTCACTGTTATTGGGGAAAAAAAAAGAACTTGGAAGCACAGCAAGAGGCATCAGAAGTGAGATCATGGGAGACCTAGCAAGCCATGTAAAAGAGTTGGAACTCAGTCTCCTAAGCATTAAAGCACCATTGATTGCTTCTAAGTAGCAGAATGATGTGGTCAGATTTTTTTATTTGAGACAAGGTCTAGAACTGGCCTGGAACTGACTATGTAACTCTAGCTTTCCTTGAACCCATGATCCTCCTGTCTCAGTCTCCTGAGTGCTGGGATTATAGGCATTCACCACGATGCTCAGTAGACTTGTTACTTAGATAAACCATTCCATATACTTCTTTCCTACTTATATTTGCTCTGGTTTGAATGTTTTTGTCTTCCCCCAAATTTTGTATGTTGAAACTTAATCTTCAGTGTGACAGTGTTAAGACTCAGGGCCTTCGGAGGTGGTTTGGTAATAGAGCTCTGCCCTCTGTACTGAGATTAGTGTCCTTAAAAATAGGCTCGAAGAGCCACTTTCCCTGTTCTACCATGTGGGAGCATATAGAAGGCACCATCTATGAGGAACAGGCCCTCACTAGACACCAAATCCCCTGGCATCTTGATCTTGCACTTCCCAGGCTCCAGAACTGTGAGTAATAAATTTATGTTGTTTATTTTGTTATAGCAATCTGAATGGACTAAGAACATTCCTAAAAAAAAAAAAAAAAAAGCCAGTCCATAGCTTTAATCAGATTCTGAAAGGCATCCATGACTCAAGGTTTGGGTAATAATTTTAAATAGATCATGCATGAGAAATGTCCTATCATACTTTAAAATATTCAAGTGATAGGACATACTCCATACTTATTGAATCATGCTCTGGATGTGGGCTTAGAAATCTATGTGGGGTTTTTTTTGTTTTGTTTTGTTTTTTTAAGGTCCTTCAGTGGTGCTAATGAGCATTCAGGTTCAGGAGCATTGGTCAGGACTGAGAGGGCTAAACCCTCACTCTTGCCTACCCAGGATTCATACACATGGCTTCCCTTTTCTTTCTCTTTTGCCTTATCTTATCCCTCAAGTAAGGTCAAAACTTCACAGAGGATTGAGGCCTTACCTTTGAGGATTAAAATAGGATGATCATAACTGAATAAGATAGCCCCAATTTTCATATAAGAACAATGACCCACCTTGAAAAACATAGTAGGGTGACACTTTCAGGTGACCTCCCACTGATGCTAATTCAAAAGGGTACTTGAGTTTTGAGCTGTCTTCTTAAGAGTAGTATTTAACATCCATGTAGAATGACTAAGATATTCACCTAAATACCATGAGAACAGTTGTTTCTATAATTAAAGATTCAGTAATATACTGCAGCATCAATGCCTTGAAGCAATTTGAAGCTTTATTTTTATATACACTGTAAGTTGATGGGCGAGGGGGATAAAAAGGGCCTCAAAAATAAAGTATGTAGACAATGTTTTGCAAAAAATAGCTGAAGGGATTTGTTCCTGCCAATATCTCGAAGCTATAATAAGGAGTTAGTGTGTGAAGTGGAAGGAACTAACATGCAATGCTTCTGAGAGATGCTTGGCGTAAAGAGATTTCTTTCTTCAAAAAGGTGGAAACAGATTGGCCATGTATATGATATTCAGTGAAAAATTTGAATGTTCTCTTCCTTTACCTAAGGGGGAGGTGGAATATCATATTCATTAATTGAAAAAAAAAACAGGACAGATTGCATGCATTCATAGATGCTCTAGACAGAGCTGGGCCAAAGGTTTGCCATCATGAAGAAAAACAAAACAAATTAATTAGTCACACTCTGCAGATAACTTTCTACATCTGTCAATGCAAAGTGTCCAACACTGGATAGCCTTCACCTCCTCACCTATCTTCAGAAACAGTTTTACATATCATGGCCAATGAGGCAGTTGTTTCTACCAAGGGGTTCAGTATTGTGAGTTATGCTTTTGGCAATGTCAACACACTGGCAGCCCTTTGACTCAAGGTGACTTGGATTTGCAGGTGGGCTCATTTTCTCAGTGAGACTCCTCAGGCAAATGAGTTCAATCTCATTTAAGAACAAGTAATGGATATTTTCTCATTAATATTGGGCACTCCCCCAAGATTGTATAGCAAGAAATAGCAGAAAGTTTGGTGGGACTTGATATGCTGTATTTAGTGGCAATGTCACATAAACTGAAGGATGGTATTTTCTTCCAAAATTGAAATTCAATATTTGAAGAGACTGCTTATGAAATGTGGCTGTCTTATTTAGTAAAATATAGGTTCTTTCTTCTGTAATTTTCTACAACTTTTAGGACTTAGGAAAGCATTTCTTACCCTGTTATCTGTAGAATCTTAAGAGAACATGAATACTCTTCAGGGGGTCCATTAAACGTTTTTATGGTATATCAGGTATTTGGGGGGGTGCTTGTGAATACCCCTGGGCTGGAAGCCAGAACACATACTGAACCTCAAAAATTTGAAAATTAATTGTTTTAGCATCTCATAATAGCATAAAACCTACATTCATAAGTTTTGAGTGTCTCATAGAATATACACACTCTCCTTCCAGGGAAGGTGGCTGTGTCTTGTCATTGGCTAATATTAGGGGTTCTCATAAGCCAGGATGGGAATTTTTACATGTAATGTCAATTGTTTTGAAAACTATATTTATATTCTTGCTAATTAATTTGCATATTCTTAGTACATTTTAAAGTGAAGTACAAATGATATATAATAAAATGCACAGAGGTAAACTGTAGAATTTCTTCAGGTTTGACAGTTATATGCACTGATGTAACTACTTCCCAAATCACATACAATAGATTTCCATTACTCCGGGGAGTTCCTTCATTCTGCTTTCCTGTTCTTTCTCACCTCCATCCCAACATAGAGATGATATCTATTCTTATTTTTATCATGTAATTTAGTTTTGCCTATTTCAAAACTTCCTGAGAATATTTTCTTAATGGTGTCTTTTGATGAGCAGAAATTTTTCATCAAATTAAAAGTTTTCATTTTTATTTTTAAAAAATGTTGATTTTTGCTAGCTGTGATGGCACATACCTACAAACTCAGCACTCAAGAGACTAAGGCAGGAGGATCTAGTGTTTGAGGGCAGCCTGGGCTACATGGGGAGACCTTGTTTCAAAAAAAAAAATCAGTTTTAGACCTTTATTGAAAGTTTTTATCTTTTTCTTTATGGGCTTTTTTTCCCCTCACCCTAATTAATGTTTACTTTCTTCTAGTTCAGAAAGACAGTGTCCAGTGCCAATGATTTTTGTTTTTCAAGCCCTCTAGATTGAGCCCAGGGCCTCACATAGGCCAGGCAAGTCCTTTCTCATTGAGTTGTACCCACAGCCCCATTTTTATTTCTTATTTTGTTATAGGGCGTTGCTAAGTTGTACAGGCTGCCCTTGGCCTTGAACTCACAATCCTCCTGCCTTGGCCTCCCAAGTAGCTGGGATTATAGGAGTGCAACATGAAGGCATTGTGGCACCTGGACTATTAAAAAGGATTCGGATATGTTCTCTTTATATACAAAGATCATCATTTATTCACGTATTTATATTAGGCTTTTTCTTTCTCTTTTTCTTTTTTTGTGGATTCTTTGGGTTTTCCAAATCCTTCTAGATCTTGTTAAAATACTTTTACTATTTCCTTTTCAATCTTTATGGGTTTAACTTTTTGTTTCTTATTGTACTGGCTGGGATCCTAGTACAATGATAAGTTGAAGTGGTAAAAGTCTACTTTGACTTATATCTGATCTTAGCAGGAAATTACTCATGATTCACTACTGACTATGTTAACTATCAGGTCTTTATAAATAGTCTTAACCACACCAAGGAAGTTTCCTACTACTCCTATGTTATTGAGAATTTTTATCATGTATGGTTGTTGAATTTTATGGAAATTTCTGTATTTATTAAAACAGACATATTTGTTATCTCTTTGTTAACAATGTAACATTGATTTGAAAACTCAAACCAGTCTTGCATTCCAGGAAACAACTCCAACTGGTCATGTGTTAGCTTCTTATGATATATGTGTGTGTATATATATATATACATATATATATATGATATATGATATGATATATATATATACACACACACACAAGACACAGATATAGATATATAGATTACATATATATATATGTACACATACAAATCTCACACACACACACACACACACACACACATATATATTTGAGGTAATCAACTTATAAAGAGAAAATAGATTTGGAGGTTCTAGTCCATGATCAATTGGTACTTTTGTTTTGGTCTTGTGCCAAGGCAGCATATCATGGTTAGAGCACACACTGGAACAAAACTTCTCACCCTCATGTCAAGAAGCAAAGAGAGAAGGAATGGGGCAGGAGTTTTATAACCTTTTCAAGGGCATGTCCCCAATGACCTAAGGACTTCCCACAAGGCCCCACTTCCAAAAGGTTCCACCACCTCTTAAGAGTGTTGCCATGGGGACTAAGCTTTTAACACACAGCCATTTGCTAGATATTCAAGATCTAAACTGTATCCTACAAATAGAGTTGTTGTTGTTAGGTGCCATTGACTAATGTTTAGGTCATAGTGACCCTCACAGGATTTTCAATGGCTGATTGTTTCAGGATTGCCTAGAGAATAGATTACCACATCCTTCTCCCAGTTTTGCAATGCTGCAGATCAAACCCAGGACCTGGGAAACTGCAGAGCAATACTCTATCAACTGAGCTAAACCCCAGCCCCAGTAAAAGGGTAATATGTTTAAAAGTATTTTTTATTTTCAATATTTGAGAGTTGAACCCAGGGCTTTGAATGTACTTTGCAAGCACTCTACCACTGAGGTACACCCTAGCCCCTTTTTTGTTGTTATCTTGAGGCAGGGTCTCACTGAATTATGCAGGCTGCCTCTAGCCTCAAACTTGTGCTCCTCCTGCCTCTGCCTCCCAAGTCCCTGGGATTACAGATGTGAACCATTATGCCCAACTTAAAAGGGTTTTTGTTGTCTATTTTATAAAGGATATCAATATGTACTTTTCTTTCTTTTATTTTTTGTTATACCTTTGTCAAGTTCTGTTTGTCGGCACATGATGCTGACTTTATAAAATATGTTGGAAAATGTCCCCTATTTTCTGGAAAAGTTTGTATAATACTGTTATTATTTTCTTCTTAGATATGTGATTAAATTCATTAATGATGCTAATTGTGCCTTGATATTTTAAAAGATCTTTTCTACAAATTCAAATTTTTAATAGGTAAAAGTCACTAATCTTTTCTGTTTCTTTTTGTGTTGGTTTTGGTAAATTGTATTGTTCAAGAAGATCTTGCACATTTAACTTGCTAAATTTATTGGCATACTTCTTTATAATATCCTCTTTTTAGCCTTTTACTATCTTGGAATTTGTAGTAATGTTCTCTCTTTTGCTCTTCATATTGGCAATTTGTGTAGTTAGGGCCTGTTGGAGATGAAATATGTCCTCTTTTTATTTTGTCTGAACATATTTTACTATAATTTTGAAGAATGTTTTCACACTGTACTTTTTATGTTTGGCTTTCAATAGATTGACTGTTTGATGCAAAAGTATATTTTTATCCAGGGTTGTGGTTTAGCTCAGATGGTAGAGTGCTGCTCCACACTCTCTGAGGACCCAAGTACGATCTCCAGCACTGCAAGAAATGGGAGAAGGACGTGGGAGTCCACTCCCAAAGCAATCCCAAAACAATCAGCCATTGAAAACACTATGAGGGTCACTATGAGTCAGACCCAACTTGATGGCACCTAACAACAACATTTTTTTTGTCCATTTTATTCTGCTTGGAGTTCATTGAATTTCTTGGATTTGTGGGTCAATATCTTCTATGTACTTTTGAAAAGTTTTCAGTCATTATCTCTTCCAATACTTTCCCTCACTTATTCTATTCTTTTCTTCTGGGATTCCAGTTACTTACATGTTATATTGTTAGATAGTATCCTGTTCCTGAGGAAGCTCTGTTCATATTCTGAAAAATTATTTTTGTACTTTAATTGGAATAATTTCTAATGGCATGGCTTTAAGTTTACTGATTATTTATTCTGGTGTATTCAGGCAGTTGTTAAACCCATAAAATTCTTCACTTCTAGTACTTTTTTTTTTTTTGATGGTACTGGGGATTGAACCCAGGGTCTCACGCTTGCATGCTATGCAAGTGCTGGACCACTGAGCTGCCACCTCCAGCCCCCCCGCCTTTTTTTTTTAAACTTTTTGAGACAGGGCCTCACTAAATTATACAGACTGCTGCCTCTGCTCTTGAACTTGGGATCCTCCTGCCTCCGCCTCCTGAGCTGCTGGGATTATAAGCATGCGCCACTGCACCCAGCTCTTTTTATTTTGTCTCTAGTATTTAATTTTTAGTTCTAGAATTTTCATTTAGCTTTTTACCCATAGTTTTCATATATCTGCTGCAATTTCTTAGCTTTTTCAAGACTTGTTATATATCTTCCTCATTAGATTATTTGATTATTTATCATAATTCCAAGAGTTGAGTTATGTGAGTCTCCTTTATTAGCTTATTTCCTCTTTACCATGGACACATTTTTCTGTTTCTTTGCATGTCTTATAACTTTTTACTATATGCCAGACACTGTTTATAAAATAACTAAAGTGACTGAAGTAAGTAATATCATCCCCAGAAAATATCATGCCTCTGCTATTGTGCTGGTAGTGTGAGGGCTCAGTCAATTTGATCTGTAGTTGAGCAGGGGCTGGACTTCACTGAAGTATTGTTGTTGTTAGGTGCCATCGAGTTGGTATCCGACTCATAGCAACCCTCATAGGGTTTTCAATGGCTGACCATTTCGGGATTGCCTTGGGAGTGGATTGCCAGGCCCTTCTCCCATTTTTGCGGTGCTGGGAATAGAACTTGGGACCTCAGAGACTGCAGCGCAGCGCTCTACCAACTGAGCTAAATCCCAGCCCCTGAAGTATTAGTTGAATTCTATTCCCCTCAGACTTCAAACATTTGATGATGTAGGTCAAGATTTTCCCTTTAGTGGGCTTTGGGTCTGAGCACTACAACCACCAAACTCTGAAGATCTCTGTGCCTTATATCCCAGGTTGCAACTTTCCAAGTTCCATGAAATTGCTCTATGCTTTATGGCTCAGCTGCCAACTTTTAAAGGGACTAAGAAATACCCTTTGCTTTTCATCTCTACTCCTAAGCCTCTTTGCCTTGGGAGATCTATTTCTCCTCAGGCTGTTTCACTGACCCACGCCTTTAGAGAGATGCCCCATTGCTCTAGATGATGGTCCTTTGCACATCAGGGCATCTATCTCAGCAAACTTGCTCTGCTCCCAGCTCTCAGGAAGCCACTGCTTAGCATTTGATGAGGTCCTATGCGTCTTGGAGTGACTCTCAGCTTTCATGCCTGACTCTGAGGCTTTGAAAAGCTGTTAACTTATACTCGGAGAAGGTCTCATGAGGATTTTTCCTAACTTTCCCATCCTGTCTTGAGCCTTTTGTTGGCCAGTGCCATGTGTTCAGTGGAGGTTCAGGGCACCTAGCAGGGGTCTTTCCTGTGTGCTTCAAGGCGTCTCTGGAGCTTTCCTCATCTTCCCCTAACCATTAGTGAGCCACTTCCTTGCACTGTATTGTTCTATGCAGCTTGGAATGGAGAAGCCACATCCTGCTGCTTAGAATTGGCAGGTGGGTAAAGATTAATATGTAACTAGGTCACCTTGAAATTTTAATAACTTCGTGCCAACATACTCAAGACAAACAAAAGTTTATTAGAAGTCACCTGGTTTCCCCCTTTCCTCTGGCTCTGATAGGGTAATATTCTGGAGTTACTAGGGATAAAAGCAGCCATGGGAATGAGTTGTCTTCTTCTAAGATGAGTTCATTTGAGTTTCTTTACATTGTAGTTCCCTAATGTGTTTTGTGTTTGTGATGCTGTAGGTCATTGGACTTGTACTCACTGTATTCATTTTAAGGACAAGAGTGATGATCTGAAGTTTTCTACATCTTTACCACACATGGAAGTCAATTCTTTCACTTTAAAGTCTTCAGAGTTATATATTTCCTAAATATTTTGGAAAGGACATGGTTTCTACTGTCTTCTGCTTGCCTTCTCTGGTAAGTGCAGTACAATCAGATATGACTGTATTAAAATTATATCTGTGTTTTACACTGAAACTTTTGCATTAGGAGGAAGGAAAATGGGATTCAAGGGGACTAGTACTACTATTGCTTGCAGTTGTAGCCCTGTGGCATCCGATCCTGCCAGATCTCGGAAGCTAAGCAGGGTCAGCCCTGGTTAGTACTTGGATGGGAGACCGCCAGGGAACACCAGGTGCTGTAGGCTTAAGAGATGGACTCGGCAACCCACTCCCAAAAAATCAATCCACCATTGAAAACCCTATGAACAGCAGAGAAGCACTTACAATAGTGTTTGGCCTGTTGTACACAGGGTCGCTATGAGTCTGATACTGATTTGATGGCACCTAACAACAACAACAACTACTACAACTACTATTATTATTACTTTCATTTTGCTAGGATTACCTACTTTTGGTCTACAGCCATACCAACTCTGGCACCTGATCTCATCAGATCTCGGAAGCTAAGCAGGGTCAGGCCTGATTAGTACTTGGAGAGGAGATTGCATGGGAACAGCAGGTGCTCTAGGCTTGGGAGAAGGACCCAGCATCCCACTCCCAAAACAATTATTCATCAAAAACCCTAGGAACAGCAGAGAAACAATAACAATAATGCTGGGCATGACACAGTGTCAGGTAGTGCTTTGTTCTGTTGTGCATAGAGTCACTATGAGTCAGACCCAACTCCACAGCACCTAACAATAACAACAAAAACAATAACAACAAAAACCTACTATTGGTCAAGCAATCATCGGGAATCACGTCCGATCAAACCAATGAAACCTTTGTGGGGCTGTGACATCTTTCACGCAGATCTAGGCTCTCATTTTTCTCTTTGCTATACACTTCTAAGGGTAACTGTTTGGGTCCAGGTGCTTTCATAAGCGGTGCCCCTTTCCCTCCTCCTTGTCTAGTTACAGTCCTTATTCCTTCTTCACATTTCACACAAATTCACATTTTCTATCATTTCTCCCAACATATGCGAACTGCCTCTGATACTACTTACAGTATTGATATCCCATTGGTGTAATCCTTACCACTTTGTATTATGCACATAATGCTAGGGCAAACATGGGACTTCCCTCTGCAAAGGGCCAAGAGATCGTCAAGAATTGAGTCTCACCAACTTGACAGGTTACATAACTCTCCTGGAGTCAAGATGAGGGGTTCAGTCAGCATCATTTAAATCAGAAGACCTAAAAGGAAAAGAGAGGTTGATCTCCAAATGAAAGGTGTTATTGTTAAATGAAGGGTGTTATTGGTAAAACAACAACAACAACAAAAAATAAGAGGCAGTGGCTGCCAAGAAGGATGATGTTTAAAATGAGTCTATTGAAACTTATTTGCTATAGGTATTGCCAGAGGAAGAAGGAAAAAATGGGGAGGATGCTTTATTTTTATTATCTATTTCAACCTGAAGACCAGGTGTAAAAAACATGGTACCTAGGAAAAATTTTCCAACATCCACTAAGAGGATAATGTCAGCCAATTAATCCCTGCAGGGGGATGAATAATATACCATTTTTTTAAATCACTAAAGACCACTCTCTGTTAACTTTCTCTGTATAGACCCCAATTTTTTGAAACATTTTTGGCTGCCAAGGTTATTATGACATTTTTGTAAATAGATTTTTCACAAATTTCAAACCACTGACTCTTAGCATTTATAGTGTGGCATAATTTTCCCTTCAACCTGACAGTTGGCTTTGTGGCCAACTAAAAATAAACATTCTCATTTCCTTACTCAAAATATACATAGCTTTGTATTAGGTAAATTTAAATTTTCTTCCAGTAGATTCTATTGAAATATATTGTGTATACACAGCAAAAAATGTTAACACATTTATAACATTTGAAATGCCAACTTCATGTTTATGATTTATCATAAAGAATGGTTATGAATGTGAACAAAGTTTTATCTGTAAGATTATTTACCACAGCATTGATTAAATGTTAACTAAATACCACATAATTGTAAGAAATTAGTCACTTAAATTTCTTTCGTTAAATTTTCTTTTCTTTTTTCTTTTTTTGAAACAGAGCCTCACTCCATTATGCAGGCTCCTTCTGGCCTTGAACCTGCCATCCTTCCTGCCTCAGTCTCCCAGGTCACTGGGATTATAGGGATGCACATCTGGCTAAATCACCTAAATTTCTTATGACTTTGGTTAAAAAAAAGTTATAGCATGTATGGAATAGCTACATAATGGAGTACTATACAGTCATTGGGGCTAGGGTTTAGCTCAGTTGTTAGAGTGCTGCTCTGCACTCTGAGGATCCAGGTTTAATCCCAAGCACTGCAAAAATGGGAGAAGGATGTAGCAATCCACTCCTGAAGCAATCTTGAAACAATCAGACATTGAAAACCCTATGCGGGTCACTATGAGTCAGATTTGACGGCACCTAACAAATAAATACAGTCATTAAAATTTATACTTTTTAAGTGTCATAAAATAATACGTACATATGGATTTTTGTTGTTGTTAGGTGCTATTGAGTTGGATTCAAATGATAAAGACCCTATGTACAACAGAATGAAACACTCCCTCACACTGTGTCAAGCCTGACACTATGTCAGTGCTTCTCTGCTATTCACAGAGTTTTCAATGGCAGATTGTTTTGCAATTGTTTCAGGAATGGGCTGCCAGGTCCTTCTCCCATTTTAGTGGTGCTGGGGACTAAACCCAGGGCCTCAGTGGGTGGAGCAGCACTCTACCAACTAAGCTAACCTCCAGCTCCATGGATGTTTGGGGAATAGTTAAAATAGTTTCCAAGTTTCATTATTCCCAACATAACTTTTTTCTACCATAAGATAAGATGCTCTGACCTTGTCCTATTAAAGACATATTTTAGGCCTGTTTTATGAGTAGATGTGGCCAAGAAAATCAGGTTACTTGCCATTCAGTTTGGAACAAAAATTCAAACTTGGCAAATTTACAAATTGGCTAGAGTTATATCTTCTTTCTTTATATAACCTAAGCCACCAGGAAAAAAAATCCCAATAAGGATTAGCACCCAAACTTCATTTTAGTCCTGAGCAACCTCAAATACATTCCACTGAATGAGAATAAAAAACAGACTATCCCTCAAAGAAGTTCAGCTAGAAAGAAAAAAAGGCAGCTTCACATAATTTCTACAGATGGGTGGCCCATTCCTGAATACTATGATGATATCATGCTGGTAGGTATTAAAACATGATTCTAATTGAAAATCAGAGATGCCTGTGACACTGCAAAGATCAGTTTATTTTGTGTCAATATTAAGATCTAAACATTAAGCTAAGAATGTTTTCTCTTCAACATATTAAGGGAAAGTTTCTAAAAATAAGCCATTTCAGTAAAATATTAGCTGCTTACTAATAGGTAAGAATTATATTCTGCTTGAATCATCTATTTTAATAACTTAAACATTTTAACTCATTTAATTTCATGAGAACTCTATGATGTGTAGATTTGTATTAATCTGAGAAAACTGAGGCACAGAGAAGTCTCCTAAGGTCACAGGTAAGGAGAGTTAAGATTCAAACCCAGGTATTTGGGCTCTAAAAACTTCTTTTAATCAGCCACTTGGATAGTTAATACATACGAAGTTAAAAGCTAATAGAAACATTCAATCCCCTGAAGTGAGTGACTAACCTCCACTGTATCCTCCAAGTATTTAAGCCTAGAACAGCAGGCACATTACTGTCAAGTAAGAAGCCAAAAACCCATAAACTACAACAGACCTCTGTTGCAGAGAAGCTGCCGAAGTTGTCTCTAACAAAGGAGAGAACAGCAGCTGGGAGAGGAAGGGGAGAGTCTTTTATGGGCTCTAGGTGGGAGGGGGAAAGGGTGATTGACTTGTCATATCGGGATAGGTAGGAAGCGGGTGTGTGGAGGGTTCTGATAGGCTGGAAGAGGGAAAAGGAAGTAGTCATCTGTTGCTGGCCCTGGGACAGAGTTTGAGTTAGGTTTTGGTGGCCTTTTTTTGGCAGGCTTTTTGAGGACTGGGGCATAATGGGTAGAAGGCACCACCTTATAGGAAGGTACCATTTTGTAACAGGTCCTGCCTAACAATTGCCTAATTCTTTCTGCCAATATTTTGAGTTCCTGCAAACTAAGTTGTTGTTGTTGTTGTTAGGTGCTGTCAAGTTGGTATCTAACTCATAGCGACCCTCTGTACAACAGGGGAAACACTATTGTCAGTGCTTCTCTGCTGTTCATGGGGTTTTCAATGGCAGATTGAGTTTTGGGAGGGGGTTGCCAGGTCCTTCTCCCAAGCCTACAGCTTCTAGTGTTCCCAGGCGGTCTCCCATCCAGGTACTAACCAGGCCCGACCCTGCTTAGCTTCCGAGATTTGAGGGATCGGATGCCACAGGGCTACAGCTGCAGGCATTGCAAACTAGAAACACTGCATAAAGTCAGGGGAAGCCAATGTAGAAGTGACTCACGTGTCTATAAATAATTTCTAGTTTTCTCTTCTCATGAATGGACTTGGTGGAAATGCTTGGGCCATAAAGCAGCCCCATCTGTAAATTGTAAAGTAAATTTGCTCAAGGTAGCTCTCCCTGTTATAGCACTCATCTGAAACATCTGTGAGGTAGGCTGGGACCAAATTTAAAAGTAATTTCTCCAACTAGCCATCTCATTTGTTCTCCAGCTTGGGAATGATGCTATCATTAGTCACATCCTGGGGCCAGATTTTACAAGTAGCTTCGTCACAGGTGCTCTCCAGTGTGGGATCTGAGACTTGGCATATTCCTTTCTGAGCCTACCCTGATGACTTGCCTTATATTTGTCCCACTTCGTTTAACTTCTGCTTCACACAGTGCTCAGTATGCAGTAGTTGTTCAGGAAATATGTATGAATAACAATGTTAAAGTCATCCTTTTACACATGTACAAACTGAAGTATGTAACTTAAGCTTGGTTGGTATCATAAAACAAATCAACACCCCTCAAGGGCAATTTGACATTTGCTCCCTTGCAAATAAGCAAACTTGGTGATTTATGTCCTTTTGGTAAAAATGTCCAACAAAAGAGGTTAGAAGGGTAATGGAGATGGGGAGGATATACCACAGGAATGGAAGGAGGAAGGGGAGAAGAAAGGAAGAGAGAGGAGTATGAGAAACAGGTTCATTACTGTCATAAAACCTTCTGATAGTGGCCCAGAATCATGGAGCTGCAATACACCTGGAGCCATTTATAAACTCTTTTGAGACATGCCAGTCCAATAAATGCCTTGCCAGCCAGTAATTCATGAGCTCCAGGCAATAGTTGAAACCAAGGGAGGTAATGACCACAGCTGTCAAGCTCCAGATGCTCTGGGGCCCAGCCCTGCCACTTTGTCCCAGCATCCGTGTGGAGGAACGCTGTGAGCTGGGCACATCACTGCTCATCCTGGCGAGCTTCCAACAGCACCAGCTGCATCCGTCCTGGAGGATGGCTGCTGCTCATGGCCTGTGTTCCCCACAAGGCTGGGTGCTGGGCTGCAGCCAGCACACCCGGTCCAACCTCATCTGCCTGTTCCCCCCACACACACCACAACTCCCCATCACATTTTGGTTTTCCCAGCACACCAAATCCTCCTGGGAACTGGCGTCTTTCTGCAGTCAACAGAAAAGATGGAATGAAAACCACACAGATGAAAAGTCATGTCATTTATTAATAATTTCTTTTTTTCTTCTATAAATTGGAAGGAAAAAGTCTTTGGTGACACTCTATAAAACAATCTATCTTGGATGGCAAAACCCAGACATAAAGTTACACAGGTCAGTGACGTAAAGCAAGATCTATGGCTTTGTCATTTCTCGCACACACTCACACGCACATTACGGCTTAATTGCACTAAATCATTAATAGTGTATAACAAATGGGGAAAACACTTCAGAAAAGACCTGTGGTGACACTACAAAAAACATTGGCAACATATTAGAAAAGCTCTGTCCCAAATGTACATCGTATACAAAATAAGATATACTTTTTTTTTTTTTGCTTTACAATTTGCCACCTAAAATAGTTCCAGTTTTCAATGTCTTTCTTTCTACCCCTCAACATATCCTATACATATTTTCCTTTCAAAATAAATATACAAGGTTCATTACATGTTAACCAGGTCATTTGCATGGTCCTAATTTTAGTAAGAGTTACAACCAAAAGGAGAGGAATGTATTCCTGTAGAACAGAAAACTATTGCAGAAATCAAATGACCTTGGATGCCTAAAAGGCAAATCATTACAAAAATAGAGTGACTGAAAGGCTAGCTCGACTTGATTTTAAACAAGGGTGAGACCATGCCATCCCAAGGACTTGTATTGCTCCACGGTTGCCTTACCCCCTCTTCACTGGGCCATGGAAAGCCAAATTGGGCAATCTCATCTAGACTCCCCATATGGAACATACTGGAGCTCCAATGACAGTTCCAGCTAAGTAAAAATCATGGAAACAAAATCCTTTGATTTCTGGAAAGGATAAAGAGGAGAGATGGTTCCCAGCCAAGAGTCATCTTCATTATCAAAATTATGTTGTTAATAGGAGGTTTTCTATCCAAATCTTCTAGATAGCATTACTGAATTGATGGGAAAGAACGTTTTAGGATGTCCATCCACCATCCTTTTCAAAATAAAGTCAAGGAATAATTGAATCTCCATATACTGAATTTCAAATACTAAGTGAGATGAGTTTAGCATAGTTTGGTATTAATGTTTATTCATGGTTCACTGAGAGCTCAACTCAAACCACCTTTGTCCCCACCAAGCAAGCCTGAGAAAATACAGTGAAAGGACTTTCTGGGTTAAGTTTGGCCAAGAAGGACAAAAGCATCTAAAAGGCTCTTGTCCATAGTTGCCATAAGTGGAAACCACGCAGATGAATCCAGAAACCAGTCTTGATATACTGGCTGCATGTTTGTTATATTGACTATTAGTAGGCAGGGAGATTTTTATTTGAGAGTTGATGGCAATAACCAGCACCTTTAATATTGGAGCTTTCAGAGAATCCAAGGAACATATAACACTTCCAGGTCTGGGAAAGTTGTCCTGGCATTGCATTCATAATTCAGCTTGTCCAGCAAGAGTCTCATTCCGATTCTAACCTGATGAGGCTTTCTGCCTTCTGCCCACCTTTTACATGGGTCTGATTAAAATTTCATAAGTTCTTAATTCATGTGCCCTGTTTTTTTTTTCTTAAAAAAAGAAAACCAGTATATAGGTCTGTTCACATCATTCATCTCACCCCTGATTAAAGTTCAGCAACCTTTATGAAAGGCCACTGGCATAATATTCCTTCAAGTCACCAGGAATTTGAGAACCACCAAAATAAAGGCTAACATAGCCTACTGTAATGAAAAACAAAAAATCATTCCAAAAGGGAAATTGAAGGAAGCAACCAGGATTGATCCTTCATTGAGCACCATTTGTAACAAGAAATTAACTGTAATGCACATAAGATTCCAGGTATGAGATTTTCTTGCCTTCTGACATATCACATCAGGAATGTGTGCTGATATGCCCAGGTACAGCCACCTAGATATGTTATCTTTTGTGATGTGACTATAGGAATTATTGCATGGATGTTTCTACAGTCTCAACTTTGGGTTAATTTATTACTTTCAACAAAGGTGATATGTTTAATGTATAATGTGTAAGTAAGCTTTGATATTTATAAGCTTTTTCACAGAAATAAATACACAGCCAGCTTTAAAAGAAGTCTCTTTTAGGACCACATGTACTAACGCGCAGCTGGAAAAAGATATGTGGAAATCATAACCGTGGCCGAGTCACCTATGGTGTTTCTGCATGTTATTCATTATGTGGTTGGCACTATACTCTCTGCCCTTGGCATCTTATCAGCTCATCACACATTGGCCCACTGAGGGCCCAGTTATCATTAAAATTGGCTAAGAGATAACTCCTGACATCCTATAGCAATGGTTATGATTTGTCAAGTTGCTATAATTCAATATACAACTCTTTCCTAAGAGAATTAAAATTACATCTCACTGTTGGGCCTCACTGATTTGCTTAGCATTGTTCAATTCCCAGCTGTATATTCCAAATGAGAAAAGAACATGCTAGCTAGCATCCCAAAGAGATTTACTCAGAGAATGACATAAAATGAAACCATGGAGATTTAAAGTAGATGAAAAGTGTGTCAGATCCTATTCTCATTTATAATTACCATCTTTTTTTTTATGTATCACATGTTGTTTGTGGGGACCATGTAACCTGTGAACTTATGACAGGTAAATCTGGCAAGGCAGGTCCCTGAATCCACTCATGGGACTGACTAGTACAATTAGGGGCACTACTTTGCAAGCCAGGATGACAATGTAAATTTCAAGTTGGCTTGAGGTTGTTGAAGGAAATATTGCATTCATTTTTTTGTAAAGGCAAACGATACAAGAATAATATTCCCATTCTGAAAAACACAAATATAAATTTGCAAAATCCAGATGAAGAAGGATTAATTGCTAATCTTTTAACATGGTGAGAACTGCAGTTTAAATAACATGAACCTTATTTGAGCATTTTATTGAAAGACACAGCTTAAGTACCATGACCTAAGAGTTACTTGGAACAAATACATGAGAGATATCACATCTACTTAAGGGACAATATCACATGTGTGAGTATGGGCTAAGGATAGGTCAAAGTGGATGAGAGAGATGCTTAGAGAGCTGTTCTGAGTCACAAGGCTGCAGGGAAAACCCCTCTTTAATTGAACTTCTTTGCCTATGCCCCACTCACATCACAACATCTGGATATGTTGGCTCCAGTCCTCGCTCTGTTGCTAGGGAGCCAATGGAGTCATCTCGCTGGAACTCAGCAAGCACCTACATTCATTGCTATTTACAGCACCCCCTTCAGGGTATCAAGGCAAATTCCTCTTTCTGTCATGTCTATAAAGAAAGAACGAGTTGGAGTCCACTGGACTTATTATGGTTCCCACTGACCTCAGCCAGCTGCCTATACTTATTGGAACATAGTTCTGTGACGAACTTTCCTTGTAAAACAAAACTTGAAATAGATGTATGAAATGTGTGAAATTTTAGGAAGGCAAAAGAAACTAAAGTGCTTATTGTTTATTCTGCATAATACATGGTAGGACCAAATAAAATTTCTAGTCCCATTCTTTTTTGCTTCTTCCAAGTAGGAAAAAGCATTTCATATCAGAAGTCCCCATATTTTACAATGGAGCCAAGGGATGTGGTTTGTGCTGTGGGGGTTTTGTGTGTGTGTGTTGGTTCTCGAAGTTTCACAATCATCATATACTCAAGACAGCATTTGCAGAGATAGAAATGTTCTTTTTAACAAGAAGCACAACTAAATTTCTCCATACATTTACAACTTAAAAAGGAAATAAAACAGTATTCACATTTGGTTCTGCTTATTTTGTTTACCGGATTCTTGGTCAAAAAATGTTTGATCAAAAATGACATTAGGATTCCCATGGTGAAGCACACCCTTCCTTACGTCACAGGAATCCTCTTGACCAATGGTATGCTTTTACATACTACTTCTTTCTCAACAGAGAAGCTTCGGAAACTTGAGGTTTTTACAAACATTAAGGAGCTTGTCATAAATAATCTGTTCCCCCTAACACACCCATTTTTTTCCGTGGTCTCTAAACCAAAGCCTTTCCCCAGGTCTAATCAGATATAGATCAGTGGCTAAATCTATACACTAGCCCAGTGGAAAGCACTGGGCTTCTGTTGTGGGTTACCATTTCCATCTCACTAAAATGCTGGTGGATTGGTTATCTGGATGATTCCTTGTGCAAACTGAACATTTCTCAATTATACTAGTGTTTTCTTGGTACTAACTCCCCCCACCCCCCAATGAAAAAAGATTATCATACTTATATATCTCAAACATAAAGTTTTCAGTTAGAACTGCCTACCTGGAAGTCATAATACTTTCTCTCATGCAGCAATATTTTAGAGATAAAAGTTCAAGTGGATTTGGAAATTGAAATAGGAAAACAATTTGCACTGGCAAAGTGAAATAATGAACTTGTCTTAACGTACGCTCAGTTATTTCTTGACACTGGGCTGAGTGACTTAGTGTGTTTCCCATGAAGTCTGAGCTTTTGTTACGGCAGGAAATCCTACATGATCAATGGCAATGATGTCTGTGGGAAGAGGAGTAGCAGCTTTGAAATATTCACAACCAACACAATTTTGATTAAAGAAAGAACTCTGGTTTTTAATAGTTTTGATCATTAAAAAAGTTTAAACCTGCATAGCAATCATTTCAAAAATAATTATTTAATGTTCCATAATTAAACTGTACACAACCTAGTCTTGGGACACAGAAGCCAGTGAGGTGAGTGGAGCAGTCCGGTGCAGTCCCTGGAGCCAGGAGTTGAGTTCTCATTGGCCTTGCTTTGTCATTGTGTTCATCTAAGTTTATTTGGATACTTGGCACAATCGGGCTCCACTGGTGAGCGGATCTGCACTGGGAAGAGAGAGCAGCTGGACCCGGTCCCTTCTTGTCTCCCCTCCCCCACTCGGCTGGATTCCTCAAAGTCGTTCAATGTCTCGGTATTTCTTCCTCAGAATAGAGACCTGGTCTTTAAAGAGGACAGGGTCGAGCCTCATCTGAGAGTGGATCAGCGGCATGTAGCCAAACCAGCTGGCAAACGTATTCATGCAGCTCTGTCGCTGGGCAAAGTGGTCAGGGTCAGCCCAGCGGGAAGCCCGAGAAGTCTAGGGAGGAGAGAAACAAACAGGACAATGAGAGAAGAGCAAAGTGGGATGACAACGCTGTAGGAAACACAGTCAGGCACGTGGCAAGCAGCAGACCTTGGGACCCGGCTGCCAACCCTCATCATCCTGTGGCTCATGGATGCTGGTTTTAGCTTCACCAGAAGGTGTCCCCAGGATATGCTAAGCTCCTCAGGGTTGAAAACACATCTAGTTCTCTGGAGCTTTCTGAGCTGACTCATTTCCTGGTCAGTGAATGAGGAACCTTACTAACCGAACCTCAGCTACTAGCGTCACTACATAGAATAAATACTTCTTTTTGCATTTAGGACAAAATACTATGATTAACAACATATTCCTGGTTTCAAAGATAGTTTCCTGCAGCCTTTCTGTTTCCTTGGTTGACTCGGTGATATCAATAATCAACTGTTACATGTCTATCTTTCTATCTATTCATCCCTTTCTCCCCTCTACCTTCTTTCTACCTTTACAAAGATCTCATTGGATCCTTTGATAAAAAATCACATGTACAGTTGAAGAAGAACAAAGTAAAATCTCACACTTCATTCAAGGCTAGTATTATACAGCCTCTAAAAAATCTGTTTTCCCTTTTTATAGACTTCTATACTGAGATGAGGGCTGGAATTTAGCTCAATTGGTAGAGCACTGCGCTGCAGTCTCTGAGGTCCCAAGTTCAATTCCCAGCACTGCAAAAATGGGAGAAGGACCTGGCAATCCACTCCCAAGGTAATCCCAAAACAGTCAGCCATTGAAAACCCTATGAGGGTCATTATGAGTTGGATACCGACTAGACAGCACCTAACAACAACAACAACAACAACAACAACAACATACTGAGATGACTCCATGAAGCATAAGGAGGCAGATTCAGTGGCATAAGAGTACATGCCTGTGAGACTGACTACGCACTAAAATCTCAAAATTTTGCTCTTCTCTTAACACAAGAATTATTGTCCTTCCTAATCCACTAAAATGCCCAAAGATTACTTTCTAAAGGACAATTGGCTGTATAAAGAGTCATTGTTCACCAAGAATAGAATAAAGAGTCATTCCAGGTAAGTAAAAAGAGATGGCTACCATGTTTTCAGTTGTCTGTGTTGCCCCTAAGTTTGGTTAAATATTTTTGGATCTTATAAATGATTGGCATGGACTTAAGAAAGCCTTAAATGACTTGAGTACTGAAATTTAAGTAGAACAACCAAACATATTGTCTTTAAAAAACTATATTTTTATGAAACAAGGAAAAGATGGGCTACCCAATTATGGGGGGAAAATTTCTACAAACTCATTTAGGTAAATAAGCAACTCTGATGTCTTTCTGTGTGTGAGCGTTCAATTGCTCATGCCCTCCCTCATTGTTAAAAACATACTTTCATGGAAAGTACATTTTAGTGTAAGAATCATTTTAAAACCTTAAGTGTCAACATGTTTAAAAATAACATCGAAGAGAAATACAAAGGTCAAGCTACTTCTGAGCAGCAGAATAGCAAAATACTTTTTGTAATGTATTTTCATGAAGCCCATGTGAGTTTCAAAACAACCAGGTGATGGATCTCAAGTGACAGCATCTACATGTCAAAGACAAGAAGGCAGGTTCAAGGAAGTTAAGGCTGTTTGCTGAAAGCTAGTGAGGGGCAAAACTCAGCCTCCACTTTTAAGTGTTTGTACTCCAGGAACTCTAGTTGGTAAGTCAGAGAAAAGTAACAAATTCAGCTGACTCGCTGAGTTCCTATCAGAAGAGAGAGTCCCCGAGGTATCTTGTTTTGTTCCTAAACTGGTATGTGCTTGTGGGCTATCTCTGACTGGCCGAGTCATTCCCAAAGGGCCAGACCCACACCCAGACAAAAGTGCCTACATGTGCAAATGGGAATACTGTCAAGCAGTTCAACTCATTTTTATTCTCACTGAACAAACTAACAAACAAACAACAACAACAACAACAACAAAACAACTTGAATCCATCAAGTACCATATTTGCTTCTGGATTTTAACATTCATTCTGGGTCAACCAACAAATATTAGAAAAGATGTCTTTCCTACATAATAAATGCAGAAGCCTAGAGAATGACATGTGTTTGCCTCCCCAGTCACAAATATTTAATAAACTAATGGTTCTAATGGGCAGAAGGGAGCAAAACCACTACCCAGGGTGCACCTAGGTAGTAACCTAAAGTTCAATTTAGATCTATCCCCCAAAGATGTGAGAAATTACTAGAAATATTGGTTTGGTAGAATTAGGCAAATCTATGAAACACCACAAAAGTGACTCCTAAGAAATCATGTTATTGGAATTCTGACCTTGATGAATATATAACCTCCAGGAAGCCTGAAGAGTTCTTTGCAAACAACATTAGAAGAGAGCTGTAACCTTAAGTAGGAATCTATGTGTGTGTGTATGTATGTATATATGTATGTATCTATCTATCTACTATCTACCTATCTAGATATATATATACACACATATATACATATATATCAATCATATTTTACATATGTGTACATATATACATATATGTACATATATACATATATGTACACACACACACATATATATGTCTGGGCATATAGTAGACATACATCTTGCTTATATTTGGTCTTAAACATTAAAAATTCAGCTGAGTACGGTGGTGCATGCTTGTAATCTCAGACACGTGAGAGACTGAGGCAGGAGGATGGTGATTTCTAGGTCAGAGGCAGCCCGCATAACTTACTGACTCAAGATAAAAAAAAATAGTCTGGGAATGCAGCCAATTGTAGAGTACTTGCATAATATGGGTGAGGCCCTGGGTTCAACCCCTAAGTACCACAAGAAAAGAAAAAGATTAAAAATTCTTGCAAATTCTCTTGCTGGTTTTTTTTTTAGTAATGTGTTGTTGCTGTTGTTGTTAGGTGCCATTGAGTCAGGTCTGACTCACAGCAGCTCTATGTACAATAGAATGAAACACTCCCTGACATTGTGCCATGCCTGGCACTATGTCAGTGCTTCTCTGCTATTCATAGGGTTTTCAATGGCTGATTATTTCAGGATTGTTTCAGGAGTGGGCTGCCAGGTCCTTCTCCCATTTTTGCAGTGCTGGGGATTGAATCCAGGACCTCAGCGTGCCCACAGCAACACTCCACCAACTCAGCTAAACCCCAGCCATTCAGTAATTACGAAAAGTCAAATTTGTCCACCACATACTTTGCTCACCAAGAACAGTTCATTTGTCATAACTAGTACCCACAATAATACCTGATAACCTGAACATGCTCAGTAAATACTGTATAACTAAGTTTTATAAACTTAAAAGTTTGTCAATTTTTTACTCTCACTAAATCTAGTGAGGCCTGCAGTGGTAGCCCAATGGCATCTGATCCTGTCAGATCTTGGAAGCTAAGCAGAGTCAGGCCTGGTTAGTACTTGGATGGGCGACCGCCTGGGAACACCAGGTGCTGCAGGCTTGGGAGAAGGACCTCACAACCCACTCCCAAAAATCAATCAGCCATTGAAAACCCTGTGAATAGCAGAGAAGCACTGACAATAGTGTTTCGCCTGTTGTATGTAGGGTCACTATGAAGTCAGATACCGACTCGACGACACCTAACAACAACAACAACAAATTTAGTGAATAAAAAAACCACAGCAATTAGGTCAATATGAGGGCTAGATAGGTTTTTCTTTGCAAAACCTAGATTTGCATATGCTATACAATACCTGTTAGAAAATAGCACCTGGAAATTCCCAAACAATTGCACTGATAGAATCATATTGGCGCATGTTCATTCAGAAGGACTGTAATTCTGTTGGATGCTCCATGATTTAAGCTGGGTAGATCTATGGTCTCACTTAAGGTTTTTGATTTCTTACATATAGTATGCCTGCAGCCGTAGCCCTGTGGCATCCGATTCCATCAGATCTTGGAAGCTAAGTAGGGTCGGGCCTGGTTAGTACCTGGATGGGAGACTGCCTGGCAACACCAGAAGCTGTAGGCTTGGGAGAAGGAACTGGCAACCCCCTCCCAAAAATCAATCTGCCATTGAAAACCCTATGAACAGCAGAGAAGCACTGACAATAGTGTTTCCCCTGTTGTACAGAGGGTCACTATGAGTCGGATACCGACTTGACAGCACTTAACAACAACAACAACAACATATAGTATGGGGCAGGGGTTTACCTCAGTTAGTAGAGTGCTGCTTTGTGCTCTCTGAGGCCCTGAGTACCACCCCCAGTACCCTAAAAAATGGAAGAAGGACTTGGCAGCCCACTCCCAAAACAATCTCAAGAAACAATCAGCCATTGAAAACCCTATGAATAGCAGAGAAGCACTGACACAGTGCCAGGCATGGCACAGCGTCAGGGAGTGTTTCGTTTTGTTGTACATAGGGTTGCTATGAGTTGGACTGACTCAATGGCACCTAACAACAACAACAACAACAACAACAACAACAACAACATATAGTGCTAGCCCTTCCTAGGAAGAATAAAAGATAACTTCAGCATATAGAAATGGGTCTGATACCAAGAGCCTATGATATAGAAGAACAACAGTGAAATGAACAGAGTCTAGGATTCAACTTCCACTTTTGCATTTTTTTTTTGTTTATTTATTTGTTTGTTTATTGAAACAGGGTCTCACTATGCAGCCTAGGCTGGCCTAAAACTCAGAATCCTCCTGCCTTTGCCTTCCTAGGGCTGAGATTCCACGCATGTGCCACAATGTCTGGCTCCATTTCTGTCTTTTTAAAATTTCTGTCTTTTTTAAATTCTCTAGGTTCTAGTTTTCTTACTTGTAAGAAGAGAAAGTTGGATTATATTTTCTGGAAAGTATCTTTGGTACTAAAATTTTATGACCCAACCAAATATTTTACTTTGCTTTTATAAAAGCTTTCATACATATTATCTCGACCCTTTGAGAAAGATTTCACCATTTTCATTTTCAAGAGGAGCCAACTGAATTTCAAAAGCTAACTGACTTGCTCATAGCTTACAAATGCGTTTCTAGAACTGAAAATCGATTATTGTGACTCCTGGTATTTCACTATGATAAGCACTCAACTCCAGAGCAACCACCAGAAGGCTGTCTTGATGACAGTATCATGTGCAGTCATTACCTAAGGCACCTGAGATAAACTTACACACACTCTTTGAAGATCTTTAACTCTGTGCTAGACTGAATATTTATATCCCCCCAAAATTTACATGATGAAGCCTAATCCCCAATATGGTGCATTGCAGGTGGCATATCTAGGAAGTGACCACGTCCTGAGCACAGACCACTCAAGAATGGGATCAGAGCCCTTATGAAAAGGACCCCAGAGAGCTCTCTTGTTCTTCTTCCTCCTCTGTGGGGACACAGCAAGCAGATGGCCATCTATGAATCAGGAAGCACGTCCTCACCAGATACCAATTCTGTAGGTGCCTTGATTTTGGAATCCCCAGCTTCCAGAAACATGAGAAATAACTTATTTTAGCCACCCTGTCTATGGTATTATTTTATGGCCAC
Organism: Pedetes capensis; assembly: GCA_007922755.1. Lineage (NCBI taxonomy): Eukaryota > Metazoa > Chordata > Mammalia > Rodentia > Pedetidae > Pedetes > Pedetes capensis. The sequence goes on along the minus strand of VMDO01000142.1, from coordinate 372,219 downwards.
CCAAAGGGACCAAGATAATTTTGAGAATATGTCTTTCTCATGTCACCCATATATGAGAGCTTTATATTCATGGAATAAAGATACTCTTGACCTGTGTCTCGTAATTATCTAAATGCCAGTTTTTCATTCCTTCAGAGCTTTCAGATGTGATGTATTTCTGTATCTCCTCATCACACTTCCTGATAGAGCACGTGGAGGAACACAAGTCCTCATCACTATGGGCTGAAACGCCAGTCAGTGAAGCAAGAGAAGAGACTTCCCTTGCTCTTACCTGCCCCATCATTGTCTCTTTATACTGCTTCTTCTGGGTCACTTTGATTGGAGGCAATTTTGTCACAGCAGACACCAGGAAATTCATGAGAATGTCCTCACAATTGGCCAGTTGGTCCACCATGTTCTTCAGGCTGGCTGGCAGGTAATGGGAGTACAGGTAGTGATAATATCTGTAGAAACCAAAGATAAGTTTTATAGGACAGTCACCATTATGTAGTGACAAGTCAGTTTTAAACACATAGCCATGCTTTGAATCCCTAAACATGTCACTGGTTTGTCATTAATGATGATAACTACCACTTAAACAGTACTTTAATATGCCAGGTAATCTCCTAAGGTGTTTTATAAGAAATGCCTTATTGATTACTTCTAAGGAATCTATGAAGCAGGTTCTACAATTATCCCTATTCTATAGGTGAGGAAACAAGGCACAGAAATACACAGAAATGCAGATATTATTGTAGGTCTGCTAATATCAGACTGGTCAGTTAGAAAGAGGAACTGAATATTTAGATGGTAAGAGGAGTTAGAAAGAGGAACTGAATACTTAGATGGTAAGAGGAGTTGCTTACAAAGGAGAGAAATCATTTTAATGAATCAGATTGATGTATGTGGTAGTGGCAGAAGAAAAGGCAACAAGGAAATTTCAAGAGGTGAAATCTTGAGATCAAGATTTAGTTAGACTAAGTGCTTGTACTTGGGCATTTCAAAGATGGCAAGACCCTCTAGTGTTTATTCCAGAGAGTAAGATCAGTGTGTTTGCCTTACTATGACAAAAGACTGGGGATTTCATTACTTATTGAGTGGGGAACATTAGCTACCTATACTCACTAGTGTGGCAATCTTACTCTAGTCCATTGGCTCTAGAGACCAAATACATGCAAATGACTGCTTGATTTATATCTCCAACCATGACTTTTTCCAACATATCTTTTAGATCTTTTATCCTGCCCCACACTGAACTCTTGTAGCTTTTGTAATGTCTTCTGGCTGTAGCATTCCCCACCTCTATTGATGGCGCTCTATCCTTCTGGTCCTCAGGTCAAAATCTTGGGAGTCATCATGCTTTCCACCCAAACGGACAGCATGCGGAAGCATCTTCAGAATATGCTCCCAACCTGGTCACTACTTACCACCTCTATTGTTACGTCTTGATCCCAGGCTCCATCATCCCTTACCTCCGTAATGTCAATCACCTCCTATTAGGTCTCCTTGTTTCTCCCTTGGCACCCTGACAGCCTGTTCTCAGCAAGGCATCCGCAGTGGATGCCTGAAACACAGGCCCAATGTCTCCTCAGTTCCAGTCCCTGCAACTAGCTCTCCAGGTCACCAAGAGGAAAAGTCAAGTCCTCCTTCCTCTGGGCTTGCAGACCTCTTGGACCTGCTCATCCACGGCACTCCACTCACTATGACTATGTTGTTCTTCTTGGTGTTCCTGCAACATTCTACCTCTGGGTATTTATTCTGGCTGTTCCCCATGCCAGGACACTTTTGCTAACTTTCTGTCACCCCCAAGTCTCTGCTGTCAGCCCACTCATTCAGTGTGGATCACCTGGCCACTCACAAACCTGCCCCACTGCTGCTGCTCCTGATCCTCTACTCTTCTTCACTCTGTCTTTTGGCCCTATCATTTATCTCCTTATCATCCTATTGAGTCTCCCCTTATTACAACATGAGCTCTGCATTGGCAGGGAATTTTTGTTTGTTTGTTTTACTCAATGGTGAGTACCAAGCACCTAGTACAGGGACTGAGGCTGATCAATTAAGTATTTACTTTTTTTGTTGCTATTCTCAACATTCAGTTACCCAATAAACCTTCTGAGTACATCTTCACACACTCACACTCTTAAGTCAACTGCAAATGCTACTCTACCTTAATTTCTGGAAATGAAATAAGCCAAGAAGTTTCATTGGCTTAAAAAAAAAACACACATTCGCCACATTAACAAAATTTAAGCAAGGATACAGACTAATTTTCCTTAATGCTGTTAACAAGATTTGGCCCAAGTTTCTATTTATGTAGTTGCCAGAAACTAAAGTCTCTAAGAGAGATGACTAAACTCCTCACTTGTGGTAAATAGCAGCTCCAGTCAACACCATGGAGTAGTCGTTCGTCCACTTGGATGTGTACCCCCACCGCTCCTTAGAGTTATCCCAGAAATGGCTGCGTGCAGGGTACCCCACAATCCTCTCAGGGAAGCTCTGCCACACTGTGAAGGCAAAATCCACCTGCAAGGCAGAATACAAGCCAAACAAGCAATCAACAGTGCTAACAAATGTCAACAAAACATTACCTTTCCCCTGCTAATTCATAATGTGGGATCCCAGGACTGTTTCGAAACATTAATTCCATGTATTCATCAGCAAAATTAAACTGACTGCTTGACATTTTGCCCCATAATTATGCACATTTTAATGTTTTCTGTTAAAGAAACATCAGGGCGGAAATGAAAGGAAGAAATAAAATAAGTTTGCAGATGCCTTTACAAATCCAGTCTGTTTAAGCTAAAAAAAAAAAAGTTAAAAAAGCAGTTTTTTAATTCTCCCCCATTCTGCCACAGATGCACGTGACTATTGATTCACAGGAGGCACAAAAGCATCTGCTTCATAAACGTGAGCAGATTTCCTGTGTACATCCAGGCAATGGATATACGGTATGCATTGTATTCAGCATATACCAAAGCCCAAGCGACTAAAATTAAAGCATCCTCTTAAGAGTAAGGGAGATTAAAAAAAAAATTAAGCAGTGCAAGTTTTCACAGGAAGACAGAGAAGTTATTACAAAGAAAAAATAATTCAGGCATCTTGGGTTTGCAAAAACACAGTGCAGTGGAAATCTAGATAAAACATCCACAAATGTGAAATCACTAAGTAGGGGCAAGGCCAAGTGAAGCCTTTAGGATTATTCTAAAGAATAAGCTGCTAAATGATTTTCCGGTGCTTATAAGAGCCTCAAGCAGGTACTTCTGCATGGGCTATAAACTAGCGTGTACAGTTAGCAAATACTGTTTTCAAGGCTGTAAGCTCACTTCTGGTCATTTGAAAAGTCATAAATAGAAAATAAAGATTAAAAAAGGTATAACAACAAATGATCAAACAATACTCATAATCACGTAATGCTTATAATGTGTCAGGCACGTTTTAACTGATTTCATCTTTACAATAACTCTGTGAGGAAAGTGCTGTTATATTCTTCAGCTTACAGAAAGGAAAATAAGATATGTGGAGGATTAAGAAATGTTTCTATACTAGTAAGTGGGATGATCAAAGAATTCAGCCCTTACTATGGATTGTACCCCAACATTAAGAAAACAAAAATCCACACCACTGGGTCAGTATGCAACTTCATGATAAATGGAGAAAAGTTTAAGGTTGTCCTAGATTTTGCTATACTTGGTTCTATGACCAGCACCCATAGAAAGGGCAGTCAAGATACTAAAAGATGCATTGCACTGGGAAAAGTTGTTGCAAAAGACCTCTTTAAAGTATTGAAAAGTAAAGATGTCACACTGAAGACAAAGGTGTGCCTGACTCAAGCCATAGTATTTTCAGTTGCATCATATGGCTGGGAAAGCTGGACAGTGAATAAGGGAAACAGGAGAAGAATTGATGCTTTTGAATTATGGTGCTGGAGATGAATATTGAGTATACCACGAACTGCAGAAAGAACCAACAGATCTGTCCTAGAAGGAGTGCAACCCGAGTATTCCTAGGAAACAAAGATGACTACATTGTGTCTGACATATTTTGGACATGTTGTCAGGAGGGACCAATTCCTAGAGAAGGACATCATGTTTGGGAGAATGGCAGGTCAGCGAATAAGATGAAGACTCTCAGTTGGATTGACATAGTAGTTGTTACGGGCTTTATCATAAAAGAGATCATGTGCCTGGCACAGAGTTGGGGAGTATTTCATTCTGCAGTATGTACGGTTGCTATATGTTGGACCCAAGTCGACAGCACCTAACAACAACAACTATAGTAAGTGGGAAAGCCAAGATTTGAACCTAATCATTCGGGTTCCCAATTCAGTGTATACTGTACCCTAATCTTTCTTTGGTTCTGTTGCTACAGTATTGAAAGTGTTGTTGTTTTTAGGTGCCTTCAAGTTGGTATCTTACTCATAACAACCCTAGTACAACAGACAAAAAACTATTGATAATGTTTCTCTGCTATTCATAGGGTTTTCAATGGCTGATTGCTTTTTGGGAGTGGGTTGCTGGATCCTTCACCCAAGCGTACAGTACACCTGGTATTCCCAGGCAGTCTCCTATCCAAGAATTAATCAGGCCTGACCCTACTTAGCTTCTGGGATCTGATGGGATCAGATGCCAAGTGGTACAGCTGCAGGTATATAGGCAGTAATTTATATTAAACACAGGTTACAATTCATCCTGCAACCTTTGCCCTATCTCTTCTTGATAAGCAATACAAATGGAAATTTCACTTATTCTGCAAGCATTTTAACTACCAGCACTGTGATGTGGCTGAGGAACTGGACACTCTAAGTCCAGGTACCACCATCAAAGAGGTTCAAACAAGCAAGTAACTATTCATAACAGCCAAAAAGTGAAAACAACCAGTCAGTTTCCATCAACTGATGAAGGTGACCATAAAATGTAAGGACATGGCAGAGGATCCTCCAGCTATGAAAGGGAATGGTATACTGATACTGCTGTGGCATGGCTGGAACTCAAAAAGCATCATACCTGCCAATCGCAGTGGCACATGTCTGTAACCCCAAATACTGGGGAGGCAGAGGCAGGACAATTTCCAGTTCAAGGCTAGAGGCAGTTTGTGCAACCTAGTGAGATGGTGGCTAAAGATGAAAAACTAAAAATGGGCTGAGGGTAGAGTACTTGCAAAAGCAAGGAAAATGCCACTGAGCTATGTCCTTTAAAATGGTTAATTTTATGTTATGGAAATTTTACTTCAATAATAAAAACATGGAGTAAATCCACCTTGGTAAATATTTCCTAAGCTTTTTGCCATATTCTTACACCACATATTCAATTTCTTATATAACATTTTTCTTTAAGTTTACTACTCTTGTTTTTTCTTTCCTTAATTACTCTGATCCTAGTTAAAATGTCAGTGAAATCCTAGGTTTCATTACTGCCTATATTATTTTCGAACAAACATCAAAGTAAAAACATAATTGTTAAAATAAAATATGTTCATAATAACCCACAGCAAACTATTTTATGTCTACAATCATCTTTATGGAAATACTGGGCTGGGTGATTTTTTTCTTTTCTTTTCTCTTTGTTTTTATTTATTTTTTTCTCTTTTCCATTCTTGGGTGCTGTCGAGTCATGTCTGACTCATAGCTGCCGACATAGGGTTTTCAAGGACTGACTGTTTCGGGATTGCCTGAGGAATGGATTGCCACATCCTCCTCCCATTTTTGTAGTACTGGGAATCAAACTAGGGACCTCAGAGACTGCAGAGCAGCACTCTACCAAATGAGCTAAATCCCAGCCCTCTCTTTTCAATACTGGAGGTTAAACCCAGGGCCTCATGTATGCTACACAAGTGCTCTACCACTGAGCTGCACCTCCAGACTCTTCTTTCAATTATTTCCTAATTTTCCTGTATTTTATTTTATTTATTATTTTTTGTGGTACTTGGGGGTCAAATCCAGGGCCTCACACATACTTTGCAAGTACTCAACCACTGAGCTTACATTCCCAGCCCATTGTTTATTTTTATTTTTATCTGGAGACAGGGTCTCACTGAGTTGCACAGGCTGCCTCTGGCTTCTAACCTGTGATTCTCCTGCCTCAGTCTCCCAAATATCTGGGATTACCGATATGCTTTACCATGTCTGAATAGACCAAGTGATTTTTAAAAATTCTTTCATCTCTAAGTCTTCAGGTTTACTTAGAAATCACTCTTTTTGTCAACCATGGTACATTCAAATTTATATGAAACTCCAGTTTGGTGCCTATGATGGTTAATTTTAGGTGCCAATTTGACCACATCAGGAGGTACCCAGATTGAAGATGACTGCTGGATGTGTCTGTGAGCAAGTTTCCAGATAAGCTTGACCTTTCAATGCATGAACTCAGTAAGGCAGATTGTCCTCTCAAAGTGAGTGGGCATCATTCAATCCATTGAGGGCTTGATCAGGGCAAAAAGGTGGAGGAAGGAGGCATCCCTCATTTTTCCTTCCTGCCTGTCTTCTTGTACTGGACCCTCTTCTTCTACTCTCCTTCAACTGAGACTCAGCATTGGCTTCCCTGATTCTCAGGCCTTCAGATGCAGACTGGCATTACCCCAGCATCTTTCCTGTGTCCTTGGCTTCCAGATGGCAGACTGCAGACTGTGCAGCCTCCATCTTCATGAACCAACTCCATACAATAAATCTCTACTGGTTCCGTTTCTCTGGAAAATCTGACTAACACACTGTTATGTCAAGATCAGAAAGACTTTGTAGGGCTTGTTCCCACACATCGTACTTTCTGGGGGTAAGGGGAAAGGGTGTGGAATGTCCATGAAGAAAACTTGGTGGGGAATGGAGCATTGCAAAGTTAAAACACAACAGGGGGTGGACCGCATTTGCCAGAAAGCTGAAATTAGGTCATGATAACCTACAAATCAGTACTGGCATTCACTACTAATGGTGCCAACTGATGGGACAATATGTTACGCGGCCTGTTGTCAAAGAACCTGCCGGGCTATCAGCACTCTTTGGGGTTTTTCTATTATTCTTTGAAAAGGAAACACAGGCACTGGCAACTACTGTAGAACCCAATGGGGCGTTTTCATCACATGAATTTCTTACTATCGCAAAGCTGTTTCAAGTCATTTCAAAGGAACTCAAAAGTGAATTCAGATAAAACTATGACTCTTGTGATAGCTCTGCTTTAGTGCACATCATTAACACATCAAAGAAGGCAAAGGTCAACTGAAGGCCTTTTCTCTTAAAAAATCAACATCTGTTTTCTTTAGAGGATTTGCTGCAACCCACATAAATGTAAATAACTCTAAATCAACTATATCTCATACCCTTTGTAAGATGCTGTTTAAAACCTATCCTTAATGCTACAGGAGACATTTACATAAGATAAGAACCCTTAGAGAGGAAAAGTTTGAATGGATATCAATTCACCTAAATAAAGGGAACAGAGAAATATTTCCCCACTACCATTTTAGGCCACACAACCACTCTACTGATCAGCAGGCAAAACCAAAGCAGACTGCAAGCCTCTTAAATTTACATATCATTTTCAACCCACGTTGACTTCTAATTACTTCACATACAACACATGTTCCTCCCAGCATGCACTGAATGGTTGGAATTGCTATTTTTTGAAAGGAAATTCACTACCACAAAGACAGATCACAGCAGCTGGAAGTTATTTCACCATGGAACGTGGAAAAACAAAGCCTAGAGTGAGACTAATTGCCTTGTGCCCAAGGGAACATATAAGATGAATCACAATCCAGGTCTCAGGATGATGACTTAGGTACATGCTGTGGATGTTCTGACCATTCATTCCACCTTGGGGATGTGGTTCTTTTTCTGTGTTTGGCCTCTGAGATGTACTGTCTACTCTTTTTGCCCCACTCTATGCCCTGGTTCTGCCATTGCAAACTATGAATAGCAGAGAAGCAGTAACAATAGTGTTTCTGTTGTATGTAGGATCCCTATGAGTCTGACACTGACTCAATGACACCTAACAACAACAACACAACTATACCCCGGTATGGTGGAACCCTAGTGTGATGGTTAATCTAGATGGTCAACTTCATTGGATTAAAAGATACCTAGGAGATTAGTGCAGCACACTTCTGGGTATGTCTGTGAGGGCATTTCCAGAGAGGAAGACTTGCCCTAAATGTGGGCAGCATTGTCCATTAGGCTGGGGGAACAGATGGAATTAAAGTGGGGAGGAGGAGGAAGCCAACTAGTGCAGACATTCTGTCTGTCTCTCTCTCTCTGCTCCATGTGGTCGCCATGTTCTGCTCTTCCATGCCCTCCCCACCACAAGGGACTGAAACCTCTGAAATCCTGAGCCAAAATAATTCCTTCCTCCCTGAAGTTGTTTTGCTCAGGTGTTTTGTCATAATGACCAAAACTAACACACTCAGGACTGGTCTTCCTTGTTGGCTGAGGTCCAGTTAGGTCAGACCAATGTGACCCACCAGCAGAAAACGAAGGTGGGACTAAAGACAAGGCAGGGAACCTCTTCTCTGTCCCCTCCCTATTTTAACACCTGAGTTCCAGCAGCAGCTACAACTCTCCATGAACATTCCTCTTGCAGAGAGGCCTCTCTGAGTTCCATGTCTCAGAGACTTTGGAATCACTACTCCTTCTCCTGCCTGCAGCCATACCACGGTGGTGTCCGATCCCGTCAGATCTCAGAAGCTAAGCAGGGTTGGGCCTGGTTAGTATTTAGATGGGAGACCGCCTGGGAACACCAGGTGCTCTAGGCTTGGGAGAAGGACCCAGCAACCCACTCCCAAAAAACAAGCAGCTACTGAAAACCCTATGAATAGCAGAGAAGCACTGACAATAGTGTTTAGGCTATTGTATGTAGGGTCTCTATGAGTCGGACACAGACTTGACAGTACCACCACTATCACCACCACCACCACCACCAACAACAACAACAACAACAACTTCTTTTCCTGCTCCTCCTTCAGGCCTTGACATAGCAACAGCCCCTCGCTCTTGCAGCTCACCATCTCTTATGGGGTCTATCAACCCCATCCATGCCTCCCTATGTAATCTCGAATCCTTTCATTTGAGTCATCTGATTTGAATTGTGTTTACTGCCAGGATTTTGAGAGATACAGGCGGGGACAGTGTAACCCAAGTACCTGGCATAGAGACCAGAAGAAAGAAATCTGTCAATAAATATTTGTTGAATGAATGTGTTCCTGAGATGGCAGTTTCCCTTTGCAGGAAGCTTCAGAAAAATGCAGGCAGCTTGTATTTCACTGCCAGTTTTCCCTTTGAACATTAAGCCTAACTTCTCCCTAGCAATCCTTCCTCCTACTGATACACACGTGACATAGTTGGCTATGTGTTCACCTTTTAATCTGCACAACAATCACTCCCCCCAACCATTTATTCAGTGAGTATTTATAGAGGCTTGGCTACCTACAAAACATTTGAACAAGGTGAGGCCCAGGACATTCTGTCCTGGGGTTATTTAGGTTGACCTTGTATGTAACATCTGCTCAACTCCATCTGGTGGAAATTGGAAGCAGCCAGGGAATTTCAAGAAGCAGACCCTAGGCTGGCTAGCTTAGGTCCACACCGCATTTACCGTTAGAACCAGACTGGGCTTTAAGAGAAGACATGCTGGTAAGTGCCAATTTGCTAAATCGAATGGGAAAATAATTATGAGTAAAAAGGGAAAAAGGGAAGAGGATGGGATAATTAGTGAAGTCGCTGTGCTTTTTAGCAGCTACCATTAGTAATGCATTTTTGATATACTACATTTTTATGTAGCTGCCTTTAATCTCATCTGTGGATTAAAGTAAGTTTCCAGAAATCAATACTCATTCAAGTTGCAAAAATTGGTTTTCTACCATATCTATCTTCCCTCTTTTTCTTCTCCACACACACTCTTAAGGCAATCTTATTTTTGGCACAGATATCTGAACTTCAAAAATAGCAGGGGTCTGTCTCCATGTCAGCCACAGGATTGGGGTTTTTAGCTCAGTTGGTAGAGTACCATTCTGCACTCTCCGAGGCCCCAGGTTCCATCCCCAGCACCACAAAAACAGGAGCAACCCACCTCTAAAACAATCCCCAAACAATCAGCCATTGAAAATGCTATGGATAGCAGAGAAGCACTGACATAGCACCAGGCACAGCACAGTGTTGGGGAGTATTTCGTTCTGTTGTACATAGGGCCGCTGAGTTGGACGCAACTGGACAGCGCCTAACAGCAACAACCATGTCAGCCTTAAAGTGCAACTGTTTGCTCTTATGTGTGGGGCAGGGGGTGGAGAGAGAACTTTAGATCAAGACAGAAAAACTGTCTTTGGAACTGAGAATAATGTTCCCTAACCAAAACAACAGGCAGGGCACAAGCACTCGGATAACTGGGGGAAGGATGAGCCGGTGTGCTCTGGACAGCACAGTTTCAGTATAACACACACCTGCCTACAGGTATGCAAGTTTAATAAAAAGGGAGAGAAGGCAGAAGGGGAAAGGTGAGGAACAGTTATGTAAATGAGGAGCCAATTAGCAGAGAAAGCAAAAGGAAAAGTACCCTCATTGGGGTGCTAGGTGGTAGCAAGGTACTAACTGGAACTGGTTAGTTAAAACCAATTCTGCAAGAAGTTGTAAAAAGTGTTTTCGATTTCCACCAAGGCAAGGGTAAGAGAAACCCTGACCCCTTTGGACTCGGGGCACTGTGTCAAGACCTCCCCCCAGGCACCCTTCTTACCTCCGTTGTTGAAAGCACGGTGTCCTCATCAAGGCTGAGCACCGCATCTGTGATGATGTTGTCATAGGGCAGAAACCGGCTGCTCATAACCTGGAGAGTAGAGGAAAGTAGGCGGGAGGGACAGAATGAGAGAAAAGGAGAGGTGACTTTAGAGTTTGTTGTCAGCAAAATTCCCCTGCCCTCCCGGTCATTCCCAATGCTCCACTACCCTGTCATCCCTCCATCTTGAAAGACTTCCATACACATTAACGAAGCCTCATTTGTTCAACAATGATTTGGCACCTACAGTGTACCAGGCATCTCACTGGTAAAAGAGAAGACAAAGATTAACAGGATACATGCCCTGACTTTGAGGAACTCACAGTCTGTAGAGACCAAGAACCAGATGACTAGCTTTAACTCAAAATGAAAAATGTCAGGAGGCCAGAAGTTGGAACAACCAAGTGCATGGAGGAGCAGATGAAGGCTTCATAAAAAAAGTAACCTTTCAGCAGGACCTTGGTGGGTGGGAATCCACCAAGCATAGATAGAAATGAGGCATTACAGCAAAGGCAAAGGGCTGGAAGAGAGAAGCAGTACCCGGAGGGCAGGAAAGAGCAGAGGACTGGGCAGGGGCCACATAGTGACACACCAGTGAGAGGCCAGACCGTTACAGATGTGCAAACATTTGACTATATATTTATTTTAGCACAGGTAATAACGAATACATATACACACATTGTAGCTATGGCAATAAAAGGTAGCAATAAAGGCTGTGTACAAATATTTGCATTAAAAAGAAATGTTGGTTTTAAAATAACACATGGAGTTCACAGATTTCGGAAAGTGGGGATGGTGGCATATGAATAAGTTTTGGGCAATTCCAGAGTAAGGCAGGGTGAGATGTTTGTGTTATACCTGTCTCAGTTTTGGAAAGAGCCTCAAAGTGAACCTAAGCACAGGTGTGGCAAGCACACCTCTACCACCTTCCTTCTGAAGTTATAGTAATGGTATGACGACCCCTCTGATCTCACACTTGGAGACCCGAGAGACATGGCACACTCACTAACTACTATGAACCACAAAGACCAGGGAAGGAAGCAGTTGAGCACTGTTGTTCTTAGGTGCTGTGGAGTCGGTGTCTGACTCATAGTGACACTATCTACAATAGGTGATACACTATTATCAGTGCTTCTTTGCTGTTCATAGGGTTTTCAAGGGTGGGTTGATTTTTGGGAGTGGGTTGCCAGGTCCTTCTCCCAAGCCTACAGCACCTGGTGTTTCCAGGCGGTCTCCCATCCAAGTACTAACCAGGTCCAACCCTGCTTAGCTTCAGAGATCTGATGGGATCAGACGCCATAGTGCTATGGCTGTAGACAGTTGAACACTGGAGACAGCCTAAAGAAGCCTGATCTGTGCTCCCATGGAGAAACCAGCTCCTCCACAGGCCTCCTCTCAATCTGGGCTACATACCTGCCAGGCTACTTGGAGATCCTCAGACACCAAGATTGGGAAATGCCATACTAATGCACCTGAGAGGGCAGCACTAACCCATCTGAGAGCCTAAGCGGCTGCAGGAGCTGCCTCTACACATCTATCAACTGGGCCAGGGGTTTTTATTTCAAAAAGTCTTTCTCAGGCTTTCAAAATAAAATAAAATACAAAGCAACCAGCAAGCCCATATACACAGCACCCAGACATCTCAGCCCAAAGCAATTGTCCTGCTGGTGTTTACGTGTCTAAGGCATAACGCAGAAGCCATTAGCTGGCGGCTTAGCAGTGCCCTGCCCTTTCCCTTGTCCAGCCTACAGGGGAAAACTGCAAAGACAAGGCCCATAAATTCAAGCAGAATTTTGCAGCCAAAGGAGCATACACATCCATTGCGAATTCAAGGCCAGCCATGAGGTTTACAAGGGAGGATGAGGAAGACACAGGACTTCTTCCCATGACATGCTCAACTACTGGTTTTTTAAAGGGATCTGCTTCTGTTTTTCTGACTCTGCTTTATCAACAGGTTATATGCCCATCAGCCAACCACTTCCAAACTGTGGTGTAGTAACTGGAGGCTTTTTTTCGAATCTCTTGACTCCGTTACCTTCTTGAATGGACCAGCACGGGAGGACCCAATGTATATACAGGTCCAATCTGGAGAGAACTGGCTTTGCCCTGTTAGTCCATTTAAGAAATATTTAGTTACCTGAAGGAACCCAACTCCTTCAGAACTAACAAACACAACCAGGAAATGACCAAGACTCAGGAAGTTTATCATCTAGTGGAGAAGATAAGAAAGATACACAAATTACACAAAGCACAATACTTAATATTCCTGAGCATCTATGAAGGGTCTATACTTCTCAGTACATGTGTAAATATATGACAACATTTGATTCTTTTAGCTGCCTTATTAATTGGGCATTATGATTATTTCCATTTACATCAAGACACAGAGACTAAGTAATTTACTTTAGAAAAGTAAGTCTGATTCTAGAGCTAATAACACAAGTCATGACAGCAGTGCCTCTCAGAAGAATTGTTGTTGTTGTTGTTGTTGTTGTTAGGTGCTGTTGAGTCGGTATCCGACTCATAGCGACCCTCATAGGGTTTTCAATGGCTGACTGTTTCGGGATTGCCTTGGGAGTGGATTGCCAGGTCCTTCTCCCATTTTTGTGGTGCTGGGAGTTGAACTCGGGACCTCAGAGACTGCAGCGTAGCACTCTACCAACTGAGCTAAATCCCAGCCTCCTCAGAAGAAGAGCTGACATTTATTGTATCCTTTCTCTATATATAACACGTACTTGGCTAAGTACCTGACAGGAACTGTTCCATTTATTCCTCAAACTGGGCCTGTGTCTTAGCTCAGGTTCCCTGGCATATAGAGCCTGAAGCAAGACTGAAGTGCAAATGCTTCACTAGGAGGTTGAATCCCAGGGCACTGAGAGTGAAGGAAAAGGCACAGAAACCACATGGCCCGCTGGAGTGGAGGTTAGGTCTGAACGAATTGCCAGGAGCTCAGATACAAACATGGATAAGAGAATCTGAGTCATCTCAGAGACATCTGATAAAACCCATGAGAAAGGTACTATTATTTTCATAATTATTTTATAAATAAGACAACTAGGAACTTCTTTATACTGAGAGCAAAATTATAAAATCAGTCAATGAATCAGAGCATGAAAATGCAATGCTACCCCAAGAAGGCCTGCAGCCATAGCCCTGCGGCATCCGATCCCATCAGATCTCAGAAGCTAAGCAGGGTCAGCCCTGGTTAGTACTTGGATGGGAGACTGTGTGGGAACACCAGGTGCTGCAGGCTAGGAGACGGACCTGGCAGCCCACTCCCAAAAAATCAGTCTGCCATTGAAAACCCTATGAACAGCAGAGAAGCATTGACAATAGTGTTTCACTTGTTGTACGCAGGGTCGCTATGAGTCGGATACCGACTCGACAGTACCTAACAACAACAACAAACCCCAAGAAGTCAGAATGGCTCCCAGTCAGGCAGACTGGGTCCTGTCTAAATATCCTGACATACTCAAAAACAGAAATATCAACCTAGAGGGTGATCTGGCCACCTATGGAAGGATAAAATACCCAAAGTTCAACGCTTCCTGCATACACCTGAGCATTGTTCAGGGTTTCAAGGACTGGAAAAGGGACACTATCATCCCTATACTAGCCTATTAAACTGGGGATAGAAGGGTTTAGGGTAGGCAGGAGGGTTTTGTATGTCTGTCCCCTTGATGAAACCATGCCTGGGGTGGGGAAGGGATTCCCAGGAATGTGACAGACTGAGGCTGGGAGCCATGTGGTTATTCTCATGCCTACCTTTTCTCCTTAAGTGTTCCCCAAGCAGCAATCTGATAAGAATGTTGCTTGACTCCAGCCCCATGAATGCTGCCACTGCATTTGTCATGTCCCACACTGTTATAGGCCTATTACACAGTCCCCAGCACACAGTAGGCATCATAAATGGAAATGGAATAGACAATGCACTGACCACCTTCCGTCTGCATTACATTGAACTATATGAAATTGCCACTTCTGCTGGGTCAAAGGATGATTTCAAATGGTTAGACCTAGGAAACTGATATTACGTCTTTCTGGCTCAAGGGAGTTTTACTTAGTGTGAGCCAGTCTCTCATGACCTAACCTCTTGGGGACTGCCAAAGGAAATCGCTTAGGGGACATGGCTTCTCCAAACACAATTAAATTTAGTAGCAACTGATTTCTTCATAATGGGGATGATCTACAAGAAAGCAATAGGCAGCTGCTGGAGAAAAGAGCTCACTGCTCTCTGTAGTGGAAGAAAAAGGAGGAGGTAGAAAACATACAGGGACTTAAAAGATATGTGGGAAATACATCTTTTGATACATTGACAGAGATGAAGAGGTGAGGAGAGTGGTCAAGGCTGATGGCAAATGGCAAGACAAAAATACGAGGTAGGAAGAAACACAATGCAATTCAGAAAACTGTAAATGGCATCCATCTGGGAGAGTGGTGAGAGAGAAAACTGGGAGGCTGGCCAGGGCCAGATTACACACAGCTTCAAATGTCACTTTACAACATTAGCAAATGGAGTCCCTGCAAGGTCACAAGATGACCAGAAGATCATTCAGCTCTAGGACCAGTGGACTGGAGAACAGAAGCAAAGGACCACGGAGGTAGTATTCGCGAGAATCTTTGGATGGAGGTATCTAAACAAAAGTCAGGTGAAATGTTCTTGTTAAGATAACCAAGAAGAAGAACTACTATTCTGAAAGAAACAAGTCATTTGGGTTAGTTAGCTAAGCAAACCTCATATATCACTACCAACCATCAGCCTTATCTTCATCCTTGTCATCTACAGAAAGAGTACTATTGCCAGGCAGTGAATTCATTTAACCCTAACAGCAACACTAGGAGCTATGCATTAGGATTTCCATTTTGTAAATGAGGAAATTGAGAATCCAAGAACTTAAGTATATACACAGGTTGACAGCTACCAAAGGGTTATTATTATAACACTGCTTTTACTGAGTCAACAGTGTATGGCTGTCAAGGATAAGGACACTGAGAAAGTGCAGTGTTACAAAACATAATCCAGGCCCAGTTAGAAAACATAATCCAGGCCACTGGGACACCCAAAGTGCCCCATGGAAAAATGAAGATTCCATGGTGGTTCCATACTTAGGTCCACTTTGAGGCCTACCTTGCTTTCTCCTTCAATGACGATGACAGGCACAGCAGTGGCAGGCCAGCGGTGTTTGGCTGGGAGGGGCTTGTCACAATTCCATAGAACTATGATCTGAAAGGGACAGAGGCCTTTAGATAGCTAGTTTAGGTGTATTTCTGCAGCTCTCCAATCCAAAGGCTCTTCTTGTGGACAGAGAAAGGGGAAAGGGGAGATGGGGATCTCTGTAAAGCAGATATTAAAACTGAATTTTAAAGTAAGTCCCCTCCCACGCAACCTTCAGAACCATACATCACTTTAACAATCAAAGAAGGGTCAGAAAGAGCAGAGTGAAAAATCGTACTCAGGGGGAAAGCTGGAGGAAAAAGAAGTAATTTTGAGGTTACTGGAGCCTTTACTGAGTGGTTTCCTAAATTCTGATATCTTAAGATGATGAATGAGGTAACAACTCCGATCAAGTTAAATAAAAATGTATGCTGAACATCTGAACATCTGCTACGAACTTGTTCTCCAACAGGCAATGTGGGAGAAATGAAAGAATTCAACACAGAAGTAAGATGAGCTCATGTTTTGCATTCTCCAGAATGGTTGCTGATTTTATGTGACTTTATAATTTTCAATAAAGACATTTAGTTCAAAAATGCACACTCCAACATGATTTGTTTCTTTCCTCGTTTGTAAACCTTCATATGTATACTGACTCGCAAATCAGAAAGCCAGTGGTAAGAGTTGGGAGTGATGCTGATTCATAAAATATTGTTTCCATAGATATCTTCTGGTCCCAATTTTATAATCAGATATGACTGCTGTGAAAGAAAAGTTGATGCCTCCTGACATCAACAAGGCTGTTTCTTCTATTGAGATTAAATGTTCTGGATTCTCCTAGTGGCCTTTTTGATGTTACTTTATCACTTTGACATTTGAAAATAAAGCAATGTGCTTATATATTCTTTAGAGAATGTGTGTGTGCGCGCTCCTGTGTGTGTGTGTGTGTGTAAACTAATGTAAAAGTCCTCCTATAAACCACCCATATCTGTACCCAAATTCACTTCCAAGTTGATGAAAAGGGAGTAAGGAGGCATGGCAAATGAAGGAGGGGTGGTAGGGCGTGAGCTCTGGGGAGTCAAGTGTCTTAACAGATAAGGAGCAAGGATTCTCTGATTCGCCGAGCTGGTGACGGCACTCACCTGGGCACAGTACTGGGACTTGGCTGCAGCCACAAGAAGCTTCAACACTGGCTGGGACTGAGAGACCAGGGGAGTCACTGCATGGATGACTGCAGTGAATTTGGAGGGGGGCTTTAAACCTGAAATGGAAAGGAGACAGGAGCCTAATGGAGCAGTGAACAAGACTTAGAAAATGACTCCTTCGTGCTCCATTGCCTCACGCTGGAGCTAATGTTCCCTTCTAGCATATTTTTCCTTTGCTTCTTATGTACTGACAGAACAGAAACACGGTGAGAAACTGCTATTTAACTATTGCCTCCGTCTAGAGACCTCAATAAATTACGGCTCAGTGTCCATTTCCAGGCACTTCCTTTGACCTCCTTCCTGTCCCTTGGTGATGTTTCTTTGATTTCCCTTAGGCTATATAGGTACCCAGTATACACACACACATAAATACACACACACACACACACACACACACACACACACGCACGCACGCACACACACCCCACCCACGGATGTTCAATTTAAGTTTTGATATTGATAGGACAGAGGTTAGAATCAGACTCTATATGTTAAAGGATTATGCAAATGTTGGTAGGGATAATTATATCATCCAATGATCACTTTAAGCAAAGGTTGGAAAGAAACAAACCTCCCCATTACCTAGGTACACATTCAAGTAAGAAAAATAGACACAATTGAGGAACAACCTTTTTAACAGTGGGAATAAGTGCTTGCTTCTACACTTTCCTGGAATAGTTCAACAAACATCATGCATACATTTTTAATGTGTTAACTCCAAGTAAAGACCACAATGCTCTATCCAAAAATACGGAAACTCTTAAGCACCGCTTTCATCAGACAATTGCTATATTCTAAATTTATTACCCAATATGGACTGTTTGCTGAGTTTGATATGGACCCCCTACCATGTTTGGTTTGGATTACAGGGTTCTTTGGCCCTGATGGCTACTGCAGGCCATGATGTCTTGAAGTTTCATCTTAAGAGCTTCGCACTAAGCATATACAACTTAAAAGGGGTAAGATTGTTTTGGAGAACAATAACATGGAATAGGAAATCTTGAGTCTTTTTGCCATATTACTCTGAAAGCTCACTTACTATACCAGGGTCTCTCAAGTTTAGAACTTTGACTTAAGTGAAATGTCTAGGATGTCACTAATAGGAGAGGAAGTGAGGCTCCAACTACATAAATGTCTACAGCAGTCACAGCGGCCTTTTGTAGAGGTTCACCCGTGTTTAAGTTTCCCTTCCCCCACTATGATTAGAATCAACGCTGCTTGAGAGCAAAGGCTGTATCTTATTTGACCTACTCTTTCTAGTGCTCAGCACCGCATTAGCATATCACATAAGAGGAACATAATAAATGTGGAAAGAATGAATAAATTTTCTCTTGTACATTCTCAGTTATTTCTCCTTTCTTATTAATTTAGTTGTTCTTTAGGATAGAGAAATGGGATGGTGAAAAAATTAGGGAGAGCTCTTAAAACTGCATTTTATATCTGATGAGACTTAAGTTTATAGCTATTCCACTGTCATGTACAAAATGATCCCTAATTTGGGATCTCAGTAAGGAATAACTACTATAAACGTAAATTGTAGCTTCTGAAATGAGAAGGGGGGGTCTTGTTGTTGGTGGTGATTGGTTGGTTTTAATTTCTCAAGGCTCTGCTGGATATATAATTTTTGATCTTGATACACCCCTTATAACAGGGATGAGAAAGCAATCTCCAACACAGACTATTGGGAAGACACCACTGCAGAGGGGACATTAGTTCTGGATGACACAGTGAGGGCAAACAAAGGTAGCCCCCTGGAAGAAATTTGCTTACCTAAATTAGCATAGTAGTAAGGAAAATCTCCCAGATAAGATGAATACTGTGGTAGGACGAACAATCCTCCAGGATGTTTGTTCCATATTAAACTGTTACGTGATATGTGCTTGAATATTCTGTCCTGAATAATCTAGAAAACAAAAATACAGCATATGGTGAGGTTGGGATCTTGATGATATTTGGTAAGGATCTCATTCAATCCAAATTTAGAGAGTGTGGCATTCAAAGTACTGATTCTATTCCCAATCCCCTCCCCAATTCTCCATTGATAAAAATGACTGCAAGAGAAGACAAGCAATGGAAGAGAGTAGGGAAAAGAGGGAAATTGTGGCTAATCAAGCTTCCTAATTAAACTTCTGTTTAACCATAAGTTCTATCTTGTCTTTTTATAAGGATGAGTCCATGTTTATTTCAAAGTAGCCCATGTGGAACAGTCAATCTGTCCTTGATATTTAAATATCTAACCATGGACTCTGATCAGTAAGATCTGTTTTCACTGAGTCTACCCAGACTCAGTGTAGATCATGTACATACTAGACCAAAAGCATATCAAGGCATGACCCAATCTTAAGTCTCTTAAGGTTTGGATGTGTTTCATTAATTCAGAAGATAGATTTATTTTGTTGTCATAATTTATTTTCCATTCATAGTCAATTGTGGGACTTTGGGTACTAGTTAGCGAAGGTTTTTCTATATTTCAATTTCAAAATGTGGTGAATTAATAATTGCTCAAAACATTTTGCATAACAGAACAAGAACCATGGTATATGGAGACTAATAATAGTCAAACTACTTCATTAGTTTCTTCGGATTTTGGGGCCCTGCAAATCATTAAATTCTCCATTTAGAGGCAAACATTCTCCTATCCTGAATCATTTTCCAGCTGAATATGATTAGTCCACTTTAGGGCTGTCTTTCTGTGACTTTCAAACTCTTGTAATTATACCATCTACTCATTAAGATATGATTTGGCAAATAATTAACTTGACACAGAATTTCATGTTTCCAGCAATTTCTTTTGAACTGAAAAATAATTCTGGGGACTGGAGGTGTAGCACGGCAGTGGAGCGTGTGCTTAGCAAGTATGAGTCCCTGAGTTCTAGCACTAAACAAACAAGTATAATAAAGTCCTGACATAAGTCTTAAGAGATTGAAGACCTAAATCACCATTTTCCAAGTCTCCATTTAATGCAATGTGACTTTAAGTACAAATCATTTAAAATGGAATTTTATTATTTGCTCAGTTATTGACACTCTCATCCCACATGGTGACTCAACAAATAAAAAAATGAGCTACATTTATCTTTGCAAACTTATCATGTTTGTTTTCCTAATGAGAAAGAAGGAAAGAGGCAGGGAGGAAACTTAGAAGAACACAAATATTTTACTTCAATAATTTCTGTGTTTTCTCCTTCACTCAGATTGAAACTGCCAATTTTATATGGGTAGGTGAAGGTTTCTGATTTGGTAAAATTTCCCTTTCTAGTTTTTCATCTAGATCCTTCCACTCTTCTTTTTTTTCTAATTTTCAAATTTATGAGTCTTTCAGCATGTGGTCACTTTAATAAGCTTAGATATCAAGACACAGAATAAATTGGCAATAGATAGCATTGTAAATCCAACCTACAAACAAATGACATGAAAATCAGAGATGCTGCAAAGTAGGTCATCATTCACTTCAGATCCCTGAGTGGCATGCTCTGTAGTATCACAGACTATCTTCTTGGTTTAGAATCACAACATTGTTATCTTTTAAAATACCAGGATATGATAATAAGTTGTAGTATTCTTTGAAATATTAATAAGCACTTTATACTCTCTTCAAATGGATCTTAACAAAATGATACCAGTACAGTTATGAGAGCAATAGCAAATGTTGACTTTTACCTTGGCCTTTATGTCTCATGGTCCTCATTTGTAATAAAACAAAGTATCACATTAATTATAACAATCTCTCAGAAGGTAATACTGGCTGCCTAAGTTTTTATACTTAGGAGTTCATTTTTGATTTTGGAAGAAATTCTCATCCCTGTGTTCATTTTCTAGGTACAGATTTTTCCATTTTTGTATAGCTATAATAGATCTCATCTATTATAGATATTTTCCCATAGTATTCATGGTTTACTTATCTTAGATGACCAACAGTAGTGCAAATTTTTCCATGCAAAGAAGTGAACATATTTGTGAATAAAAATTTTCCACATTTAGGATTGATTCTTAAGGTCTTTGGCAAAGGGTCTGAACACTGTTCAGGCTGTTCACACATACATAACATCTTTCTAAAAGGTTTAGATCAACTTGACTTGTCAAGTCTTGAAAAAGTATGGATCTCACTTTACCAAATAGAAACATCATTCTTTCTGTCTGCTAATGTCTAATTCTCCTAGTCGCTACACTCAACAGCTCCCAGAATTCTTTCAAGGTGCTTAATGTATATGCTTTATTGTTGTGAAAGAAGACATCACATTTAGAGGTTGGACCCTTCTTGGTTATAAAGAAAATCAATACACACGTACACACAAATACAAACACAGAAAATACAAGATGTTTTTTGTGAAGGTCCCAAATGGCACCCTCAATCAAGACAATACTTCTTATTAATGTGAATTTAAAGAAAAGAAGATGAGCACCATAGTGTTGCCTGTAATCTCAGACTCTTGGGAGGTAGGGGTGGGATGATCATGAATTGACAGCCTGCACCACCTAGCAAGCCCTTGTTTCAAAATCAAAGAGAAAAGCAGCTGCGGGTACTGCTCAGCGGTAGATCACTTGCTTTGCATGCACAAGGCACTGGACTCAACCCTCAGTACTAAAATAAAACAAAACAAAACAAAACCAAAGACAACAGATCCCTTATTTATATTTTTTATATGCCACATTATTTTTCAAAATGAATCTTTGGTTACAGGTTATAGTCATCCTATATGACCCTAACTTGGTCTTTGGATCAAAGAGATGTTGCCTAACACACACAGTACCACTATACTCCACCTCACCCAAAGCCAAAACAATCTTCTATTTCCATTATCTCATTGATTTTAAAATGACATGATGACAGTATTAACACTGTCATAGTGTGAATATGTATTGTCAGATAACTGAAGAGGAAAATGGGGAAAACTTCATAAAACACTCCTAAGAATGTACTCTCCAAGCTCTCATGAGCTGTTTTCATATATCATTATGACCTTATGCACTTTATTTGTGTTCACCTTGATTCTGAGTTCCTATGGTTCAATCCTTAGTGCAGGTTATCACAATACTCTGACGAGTAATGGACCCCATGAAGGAACACAGACTTTGCAGTATCTTGCTGTTGTCCTCACTGTTACTTTTCAATGTGCACAAAAATACCTAGCTCCAAAGAACTTGGCTCTGATTAAATAGCACCTTCATTCCAAGATGCAACTTTAGGACATTTCACTCAGATGAGAAAAAACTCACAGTATGCCAAGTATGACAGAGACATGTGCAAAAAAGGTACTAATAACTCAATCCTGGCTTTGGAGAGAAGAATAAGGTATCTTGTTTTCAATTCTATCTAAGCACTACCTACAATTCCAGGGCTCATAATCTCCCAAGATGCAGTATTACCATTCCTGTAGCCCCAGACTTCTAGACTCTGAGTACAGCCAATCCTGAGCAAAAAATCCTCAAATCTATGTTGCCTAAAGTTAGCTTTGAATTATCTTCATACTTTAGGAGCTCCTATACCAATCAAAGGATTTGCATTGTCTAAATTCTAAGCCAAGTGGGCATTTCTGATATATGATGCTATTAAATTGTTCTTATGAACTCAGTGGCTTTGTTTATTTGTGTATGTATATGGATGGCATTTCCTGGTATTCTTCCCTGCTTTTCTGTTTATGGTGAATTCTGCAGTAATCTGAGTTCTGAATTAGGATGGGAAAATGAATGATATCTCCCATGCAATTTGGTTGAGAGGTCAAATTGTTACAATCCAATCTTGGAATGACATAAAGAGGTTTGACAGCTGCTATAAATTTGAATGAAGTGCATGTTTTTTAGTGTTTTAAAAAACAACTGTGTTGCTAAACAATTGCATGGCTTAAATCCAAGGGGAATAAGGCCTTTCCAGGCTCAGAGATGAAAAAAGCTTGACTTGAGATCCTGTTCTGATAAATATAACAAATTTTTATTATAGGATAATGGAGCATTATTAACTTAATAGGAGAGAAACCAGATCTATGCAATAAGCCAAATGTAAAAAAAATACATATAATTAATGAAATACTATCTTCCATCTGGGCTGGGATTTAGCTCAGTTGGTAGAGTGCTGCTCCACACTCTCTGAGGATCCTGGTTCAATCCCCAGCATTGCAAAAATGGGAGAAAGACATGGCAATCCACTCCCGAAGCAATCCCAAAATAGTCATTGAAAATTCTATGAGGGTCACCATGAGTTGGACCTGACTCCCCAGCACCTTCCATCTAGAAAATTAGCAAAGTTGTATATGTGTATGCTTTCATTTTGTTCCTCAAGGCTAACAAAAGTGTAGCAAGAGAAGGTTCCCACCAGACAGCCTTTGAGAGTCTAGACTGATAGGATTGTTTTTGTTTTATTTTGTTTTGGAACACTTTGAGGTTGAACCTTGTGTCTTGTGCATCCTAGGCAAGTGCTCTACTACTAATCTACATACTTAGCCTCTTTTTTATTTTATATTTTGAGACAGGGTCTTGCTAAGTTGTATACGCTGCCTCTGGCCTCAACCCTATGATCCTTTTGCCTCAGCCTCCAGCGTCACTGGGATTACAGGTGTGAGGCATAGCACCTGACCTGATAAAATTATTTTGGAGAATAATTTGGCAAAATATATTATGAGCCTTAGGAATACCTAGATGCTTTGGCCCAGTAATCTTATTTCAGGGACTCTATCCTAAAGACATAGGCAGAGATGCTGTCTAAAATACATGCAGAAAGTCACTGCTTGGATAAGCAACAGCTAGCATTTCATAGTTAGCTATGAAAAAATTGATAATTAGAAACAACATTGGCCGGGCATGGTGGCGCACGCCTGTAATCCCAGCGGCTCGGGAGGCGGAGGCGGGAGGATCGCAAGTTTGAGACCAGAGGCAGTCTGCGTAATTTAGCAAGACCCCGTCTCAAAAAGTAAAAAAACGGACTGAGGTGCAGCTCAGTGGTCCAGCACTTGCAGAGCATGCAGGTGCGAGGCCCTGGGTTCAACCCCAGTAAAAAAAAAAAAAGAAAGAAAGAAACAACATTAATAGAAAACCATAGCAGACTGGTTATGTAAATAGACTTAACATAGAATGGCATATTTGGGTGGAAAAAAAAAACATGATCTGGATATATTAGAGGTAGACACCAATAGGACAGAATAAAAGGGCCAGAAACACACCCAAAGATGTATAAAAGTGGCACGCGAAAACACTGTACAAAGAACATCTTGAGAAATATACTGGGTCAGGTAGATAACAAATTTATGAAAAAAAGAAGAAGAAAAGAAAATAAGAAAAATGTCAGTCTTCAGTATAGAACATACATAAAAGTAAGTTGGGTTAAATAGTTAAATAGCTCAATTGAAAAAATTAACTATGAATGCACTGAAAATATATTTGTGTCTCTGTGTGCCTATATATACATAAATGAAATTATAGTTTGAAATGTCCTTTCATAAATGTAGCAAATAAAGAATCTATACATGAAAAGATTGTCTGATCATAAGCAAAACAGAAAGGCATACAATAACTTGAGGGAGAACCTTTATAATAAAAGAGTCAAAGGGTTAATATTTTTAAAATAATAAGCTACTAAAAATTGATAAGGAAAACACATAAGCAACAATATTGTGGCAATTTCTTTTTCTTTCTTTGTGAGCTACCTGAGCAAGAAATATATGAGAAATATTTATTTTTATAATACCCTAAGAAATGTAATTAGGAAAATAATTATTGCTGTTGCCCCTGTAATCCCAGCGGCTTGGGAGGCGGAGGCAGGAGGATCGCAAGTTCGAGACCAGAGGCAGTCTGCATAACTTAGTGAGACCTTGTTTCAAGAAGTAAAAAAATGGGCTAGGGATGCAGTTCAGTGGTACAACACTTGCAAAACATGCAAGTGCGAGGCCCTGGGTTCAACTCCCAGGACCACCAAAAAATATATATATATTATTTTTAAAGATATAATGTGCAATATTAGTGAAAGTGAAAAAAAGAATACAAAATAATTAAAAACAGGTCCTCTATTTTTAGCTGGAGGGAGTATATAATAGTTCAGTTCTACTACAGGAAAACAGACAAATCACATTAGAAATCTGAGCATTTGGCATATTCTTTGAACCAGGACATCAAACTAAAGGAATTTATCCTAAGGAAGTAATCTTGAATCTACACAACAATCTAGCTTTGAGGATATTTGCTTTGATGATGTGTATAATGATGAAAAATGAGAAACAATTATAATGTACCCAAACTTGGAATTAACTTTAAAAATTAAGTAATGTCATAAATGAAATATTATACAGATGCTGAAACAATTTTTAAGAATAATTAAGATAATCATAAAAGCCTGGGGGCTAGAGATGTGGCCTAGTAGTAGAGCTCTTGCCTAGTATGTACAAGGCCTTGGATTCCCTCTTCAGCACAGAAAAAAAGATCTATTAAATCTATTAACATGAGAAAATATCAACAATATATCACTAAGCAGAAAAAAGTTTATACTACTAGTACAGAGAAAGATGTCTTTTTTTAAAATTGAAAACTGTCTCAATGGCACCTAACAACAACAACATATTAAAAAAACCTAATGTATGTGTATCTATAGCCATACCACCCTGGCATCCAATCTTGTCAGATCTCAGAAGCTAAGCAAGATCAGGCCTGGTTAGTCTTCACATGGGAGACCTCCTGGGAATACTGGGTGCTATAGGCTTAGGACAAGGATCCAGCAGCCCACTCCAGAAACAATCAGCCAGTGAAAACCCTACAAATAGCAGACGCACTGACAGAGTGCTGGATATTACAGTGTCTGGAAGTGTTTTGTTCTGCTGTATGTAGGGTCACTACGAGCCAGACCTGACTCAATAGCACCTAATGACAGTGTGCATGTGTTTATGTGGACCCATATTATATCAATAGCAGTTTTGAATGGGTTGATTTTTCTTTCAGTGCTTTAAGGATTTTCCATTATTTTATAAAATGAACATGCGTTTCTCTAATAAAAAGCACTTTCAAAATGGGGAAAAAATGGAAAAAACTAACATTTGACTTTCTTTAAGACAAGCACAGTCAGGATCTTGGATGGACAACAGGACTGCAAAAAAGTGAAAATTCTATTAAATCCTCAAACCTGCTGCGATGAACAGAAATGAAAACTTGATTTTTATATGAGGACAGTGCTTGTGGAAGAATACGAAAGGTGTGCTTGCAGTAAAAAAGCCCCTGGAAGCCATTCTTACCCTGCTGCCTTCGTGGGGACAAAGCCCTGTTTATCTAGTTCCAGGAGGAAGAAAATGTTCCCTGTGCATGAGAAGACACTGATGGTAGCTTGCTGCAGGGTGGCAACAGCAGGGTAGGCCTGCTTAAGGGTAGATGACTGTCCAGGGCACCAGGACCTGCCCTGCCTCTGATGCTCACCACGGCAAGAACACTGTCATGTGGACCAAACAGGGTGACTTCAGGATCCTTGCTACTGCTCAGACTTCTCAGCATCTGCTCCAAATTATATCAGCTTTAGGAGCAATAATCGATTTCCAAAGGAAATCCAGGAGTGGACCACCAAACGGCCCCACCTCATTCTATGCACATGAGTCACCTCAGTGCTGGACCTCACCAGAAGGTCTCTGCATCTGTCCCACTAGCGTGTGACTCCTGAGTGCACAGTTTCCCAGATCTTTTCTCAGCTCTTTGCCAGGCTTTGGTGTAGCCTTAGGCCATTACTATCTGCTCTACTTCCAAAGGCTTTAATCTTCGCCATGCTTCCCTTTCCTCTTTTTCTCTCCAGCCTTAAAAAAAAGCACCTTGAGGATAGGCATTCATCTGCCTCAAAGATTTTCTGCCTTCAAAAAGTTTAACCCTTTTTGTTCCAGATGAGTATGATCCTGACTATTTCCTCTCGACATAACCTTGCAACACCTATGCTGGCTGGTTGAGTTGCATATGTCCTGAGAATTAGACAATGGTATCCAGTAAACTATTCATATTTTTAGAGTGGTAGAGGATTTTTCCCTTACTTATTCATAATCTTTCTTTTTTTCTAAATGGGCTCCAGAAATAGGTCTTCAAAGGAGGCCATTGAGTGTGAATGACAGGAAGACAGTCATTACCCACACATCCCTGAAATGATGTCAGACAAAGCCAATCTCTCTGTCCAGGAGCATAATTTCTCCCCATGTCGGTTTTGCTCCTGGAGTTTGTCAGAATGGAGGACATTGGCTTAGGCATTGCAGAGCAGATAAAAGGGAGCTAACTGACACCACCAAGTATGGAATATTTGGTTTTGTTCCGTTTGACCAACCACATATCACCAACAGCAAAACAGAGGCGAGTAGAAGTGAATAAAAGACTATCATTTGAGTTGATGAGCCAAGCAGCCTCACTTACCTCTAGTGTAGTTAATACAATCTTCTCAACTGAAGAAAAATAAGCCTCCCACAAGAATTGTGTTTGCTGTCTAAGTGCTAGGATTTTATCCTGATGAATAGACCTGATTGTAGAAGGAATCTGTAACATAAGGTGAACACATAGTAACTATAACTATAAAACAAAGAGATGCGCTTGATCAAAACAACCCACCGGGTTACACTTTTATTGTTCATAGCATTCAACTTCTTGCATACAGATCTACTAAAAATCACCAGCCTGTAAGGGGAAATGCCCTAAGAAATGTCAACACAAAGAGTACTTCCGGGGAATCAGCCTCCAAGGCATGAAAGTATGCATTAACTTAGTTCAGTTCTAAGATTCAGTAGCAGCTTAACAGTTGCTTATGGTGTTCCTATGAGTTGGACCTGACTCGATGGCACCTCACAACAATCATAGTTGCAATCGCTATTTCTTCCTCTCAGAGTCCCAGAAATCTTTGACTCTACACATGGACATAAATTTTACAAAGGAATAGCTATGGGCCTTGGGGAAAGGCCAGAAGACTTTATTACTCAAGTACTCTTAAGATGTGTCACCCCAGGAACTATGAAATGCCTGTAAATGGACGTTTTAGAGAATGGTTATGAGCCTTCCCATCCAATTATAAGCTAGGGTTAGTCATTTCTGGATGCATACCCCTCCTCTTTCACCCTTTGAGCCTGTGTACTCCCTGGACTGTTCTTCTTGGCTGTAGCCTTCACTCTAATCTAACTGAATCTCTCAAACATCATGTTTGTTTAGCCATACACTGTTCTATACCAAGTTATACAATTTTGAAGAAAGATTCTTTATCCTGTCTTTGCCACTACACATTCTAGGGCTAAGTAGTTACTCAAGAAGTAAGAGCTGAATTGTATGTGGCCACCTGAAGCCACCACTGGGATATCATCATTTTTACTAGTAGAATTGCTTCATGGTTCAGCACTGGGACACAGGCATGAGACAGACCACATGAGATTCTTGGCTCGACCATTTACTAGCTGTGATTCGTTGGACTGGTTAGTCAATCTCTTAGACTCCATTTCTTTATTGATAAAATGGGGTAAACAAATATCAAAAGGCTGTAATAAAGATTATATAAAGTGTATATCACAGTGCCTAAAACATGGGAAGCTTAATTACTATGACTTATTATTACTACTATCGTCATTATTGACATTAGGTAATCCTATTTAGAGTAGGACCAATTGATTCTATCCAAAGCTAGGCCAATTGTTTAATGTCTGCATGTGAACCTGCTGTGGTCTAGAGCTCTGAAATGTATTTCCTGGGTCTCTGGTAAGTTTCCTAGGCTTCTTCCCTAATTTCAACTACAGTTCAAGTTCTATTTCATTTATGGAGTCTATATTCTTTGGGGAGATTCCTTGTGATTAACAACTGCCCTTTTGTGCTCACCTCTTTCTGCATGCTTGCCTCCCTAATGCATGACTAATCAGACAGACATGGGAGCCTAGGCTGAAGGAGGAATGCTTGTTAGCTGTATTAATAGGAAAGTTGTCTGTGACATTTGACTAAGACTATATCTGACTTCCCACTAGGTGAGAAAAAGATGGCAGTACATTGTTTAATTCAAGATTCTTCTTACTAGAAGCAATATAAATGCACACAATAAGAACAAGGAAAATCTTACTTGCTTTGGCAATGTCCAAAACCAGACATTAAATCTAGCCCCCAAGTGTGTATCTGGATTTACAACATGGAAGAAAACATGGAGGCAGCAGGTTAAGGAGAAATACTGGCTGGCAAACATTAGGCTGAAATGACAGTTCAAGGTTAAGTGGAAATAAAATATCCTTAGAGCAAGGAAAGTCATCATTTATATCATAGATCCTTGATAAGTCAAAAAAATTATTTTTATTTACTTATGAGAAAATTACAGATTGCCAAAGGAAAATTAGAAAAAATTATACTGTTCAATTTTCATAATTATTCCCTTTTTAAAATGTCAATGGCATTTTCTAGGAGTCATATAGATTGCTATCACTGTTTTACCATAGTCACAAGGAACCAATCCATTAGGAAAATGCCTAAAGCTATCATTGCTATCTGGTCTCCAGAAAATTGAGCCTGCCATGGTTCTAAAAAGAGAAAAGGAATATCACAGATTTAGCCACCAATAAAATCCCCTCATATATATAGCCTCATCTTGATCTTATTACCTTCACTACAGTATTCTACCAGTTTGTGCATATGATACCAGTGTCTGACAGCACTCTGAAAAGTGCTCTGGAAGACAATCCCCATTGATTGAAAAGACAGAGTTCCAAGTTTTAATGGCATTTGGCTATTGGTTATTAATCTGCCTGTCCTAAGAGACAAGTATGGGAAAGTGATAAATTAATTCCAATTTGGCCGGAATGTTTTGGAAGTTGAAGAACTCAATGAAGTCTTAATAAAAGGTCATGTGTGGCAACAAAGCTAATAGAATCTACCAAAATAGATATAGGAAAGCCACAGAGTGCTCTCTTGTTGACAAGATGACAAGAATATATGCAAATAAAAACATCCGAGCTGTTCTAAAACAGGAAATGAAAAATTGTAACATAACAAAAACATTTCCCAGAGCACACATTTGGGCCCAGTGCCAACTCTTTAAAGCCATTGTTAATGACAGTACAGTCGGTGTTCAATATGGAGGCAGCTGTGCAAAGACAGACTGCAGATGAGAGGGAAAATATCAGGATGGTGTGTGTGTGTGTGTGTGTGTGTGTGTGTGTGTGTATGCATGCATGTGTGCGAAAAAGCACAATCTTTAGAGTCATGACAAAAAGTTGCTTCTGAAGGTGAAACAGCCATCAACTTTGGTGAAAAGGTAGACATTGGATGCTCCCATCTCAAGACAAATATCCAACTTGGTCACATCAAATTCATGAGAGCCTTGGTCCATAAATGGAGAAAGTACAGCTGATATTTTTCATTCCTTTTACTTTCCAAAACTCCTTCAATGAGCATGTATTATTTAAAAAAAACATAAAAGGAAGGAAAATGGCAATATGGAAAAATATAATATATTTCACTTTTGTTTGAGTAAATAATTCAGGCATCTGCTATCTCTGCATGGGGAAAGCCCTTTCTCAGAATGTCTGCGAGGAATTCTCTATGGAATCACAATGGTGAATCATTGCCATAAACAAGACTCTCTTGTAAAACATCCAGACCTGTTTCTCAGCAAACACCCAAGAAACAATGTGGTATTCAGAGCACTATGAGCTATCCCCAATGAAGAGATTCTGCCATTTCCAGATCACATATTCCTCTTTGTGTTTGTTGCTGAGGTCCCAGGGGCCAACACGACCACAGACCTGAGGACCAGATGGAAAGAATGCCATTAGCTGAGCTTGCTTAGCCCATAGCCCTCTGGGTTACAGATGTTTCACCTCTTCCTTTTAGGAGAGGTCTGCATTCCTCCTCCTGTTCACTATCGAGCTGGCTAACAGCAACAGTAGAATCAATAAAGGACTTAGAAACTTAATTTTCTGGATATCAAAAGTTTTTTAAAAAGCAAAGACATAATCTTCCTACAAATACTTGTGGTAGTTTAAAGATGAAGCGTACACTGCCACTTAAGAATAACATTAATTACTCCATAACTTTCAGAGGACAGACTGTGACCACTTATGGTAAACCTCAAACATTACTGCACAAAGGGGCTTTAACATCCTCCCTAACTCTTCTTGCCCTTGGATTTCTCTGTGTATTATATCTTCCTCCCTTGAGCAGTTCAAACTTTTATTAGGGGCCACTCTTAAATATTCACCCAAAAGATAATACTCATGCACGCACCCAGAATGCATCATTCAAGTAATGGTAGCACCAGACATAAGAACCAATCCTACAGAGCTCACTTTCTGAAAATTAATCTGAAGAGAATGCAGAAATGGGAGAAAGGAATCTGAAGTGGCCAAGTGGTACTATTTCTAAAAATTCTGATGGTTGAAGGGGATGAAGATTTACCTCTTCTCATCATCAAAGCTCATGTTCTTTACCTATGACTTCTACTTTCCAGAATATATTCAATGGATCCAGACAGATTTTTGTGTTGGAAAGTGAACAAGATCATATTAAATGACTTCATATTCACCATGACACAGGCAATTTTCTCCTGATAAAATTTCTTTTATGGAGCTGACCTTTTGGATTCGTCTCTTTGAAAGTTTGGATGGGGGCAGCAATAATCTGCTGCTGTGTTGAAGGCTACAACCCCTTCCTTACCTGTAATAACAATCTCTCATCGCCGATGACGGCAGCTTGGTTCCAATTAATCACTTCAGAGAATGGCAACTCCCATCCATTGCTGAGCATCACAGGGACGCAGGCAGCCTGAGCAAAGAAGGATCTTCATGAGTGTAAGGATAGCAACAACAGGAACCATCCCCATCAAGAATGAAATCAGTACAATTTCAATTGCTGGCATTTCTAATATTGCATGGGTCCTGGGTACTCAAGCCAGACAGAAAGTAACCTTTTAGAAATTATCAAGACACATGAGGTTATATGCATTCAGATTAGATTTTAAGATTCACAAGTCTTGCCTTTGAAAGCTAACACTCCATTTCTATTCTAGTCCTTGGTTTGGCTGACCTTACTTCCCTGGAGACAACTGACTGGCCTTGTTGTAGAAGTTTTACTGATGTAACAACAGCTTTCACCAACAAACTCTGAACATAAAACCACTCCTACATATAAATGGCTTTGTCAGTGTAAGTGCCACAGGCTCACTGGAAAAGTCATTTACCCCAATGTCATGAGCCACAAAGAGCAGCATGGGACTCAGACTTCCTATTGCAGCACTTTGTGGTCATCACTAGTACAGGGCACCCATGTTTCCCTTGCTCTGTTAACACCTAACCCAGAGCCTTGTTCCCTTTAATGTGGAGGAATCCAAACCATATTTATACCAATTTGCCATCAGCATCAGGATCTAACAGCCAACACACAGAAATATCGATGACAAAATGCTGGTTCCAAATAACCCATAATCCACATCAGACAACAATTTGTACCATGGAACATCCCAGGAAGCTTCAAGAACATTAGTGATGGCATGCTTTGCAGAACACAGTGCACCCTGGAAAAGTCTTTCAGGAGACAAAAGCTCTCCTGTTGGAGGATATGACAGAAGCAGTTAGGATGACAGGGGCAGAAAGTTACGAAGCACTATATGGCAGATGGACAAAGGAGGAGAGGGCACAGAAGCAAGAAGATAGGGAGGCAGGGTGAGGGGAGAGAGAGCATGCTTCCTCCTTGCAATGGAAGACGGCTGGCTGCCACTTGGTGGGGAATGTGGACAGCTGTATCAGCAGAGGAAGGCATCTCTAAAGTGGAGCTGATGAGCAGAGGGACTCACACATAGGTTCCAGAGCTGGGGCAGGACCTCTGCATTGCAGAGCCTGGGGAAGTGAGCCCGAGTAAGTAGCATCACCCTGGCGGCGGGGAGGGCATCACTGTCAGAATTTAAAGGAACTAAAGGACTGGCAATCCACTCCCAAGGCAATCCCGAAACAGCCACTGAAAACCCTATGAGTCGGATACCGACAAGACGGCACCTAACAACAACCTAACAACAACAAAGGACTAAAGACCAAGAGGAATGTGAAACCCACTATTTTACCTTTGGGGACTACCAGCAATACACTGTTTTCATTGCTCTTTTGACACTGGCTTCCAGGGGAAGGGCAGGGTCCTTTCTAGGAGTCCAGGGGGCCAGATTGGCAATCAGATCTGCCTTCTTTCTGCGAACAAGTCCCTGAAGAACCCACCTTCCTTTGATGGCAAAATCATTTAACCTTCTCATATCCAAAGGCTGTGAGTAAATCTTTCCTCCAACTCCCACTTTTCAAAAACGTTTCAGATTATCTTGGGAAAAGTTTCAGATCTTCAAGGGAAAATTTACCCCTGTTTAGCTATCCCGGGAAAGGTAAGAAGGTTACACTCACCCAGTTTGACTTCAATCCTCAGTCCTATTCTGGGAAGTGTCAAGGTTTCTTACCTGCAAAGCCTCCAGGAATCTGAAGGACCCAAGCCTGCGGCCACGAGGAACCAGACAGAAAGTGGCATTGTGCAGCATTTCCCGATAATCATACCTAGAAAGAGAACAGGAGGAATCAGCAAACAAGACCCGGGAGGAAAGCAGGGATCGTTGAGCATCAGTGGGTGAACGTGTGCATAAATTTAGTCACAGCAACTTAGGAGAGCCCTGAGGTGGGGTGGCTCCCACTTTTCCATTTGTGGGGAGGGTAAGGGTGTTTGTTGCATAAAGAGAACAAAAGTGAATAGATGTGTTACACAAAGCAATTTGGGTCTCTTTGCAAGAAGTAAATAAAAAGACAAGTCTGATGGTCCTTGTAACAATTTATCTTCCCTAGCCTTTGCTTCCAAAATCAGATTTTTATGTCTCAATAAAATAGGTTGCTCCCATAGGCTTAAAAAAAATCCCCATTGCATCCTCTTCTCCTTCTCCTTCAATGCCACACCATTCAGAAACACTAATCTGTTCCCGTTCCCTACCCCTCAAACCATGCTATTAAAAACCACTCAGGAAACCTCTACCATAAGCACAAAATGACATTTGTTTTCTCCTTCAAGCTGGAGTTTTTACATCTAACCAAGAGCATTCAGTTACCTCTCAGACAAATACGGCAGTATCAGAATGGCTGACACAATTTATAGGAGAAAGAGATGGGACAGAAGGAAACTAGCCTGAGGAATGGGAAAAGAAAAATGACAATGGAGAAAAAAATAGTATGGGGGATGAAAAATTGGAATACAGAGGAATGATTATTTCTTTTACTCAAATACCATTTAATGGCATTACCATGTTTTTGCATTTTGAAAAAAAAATCCAATATACAACATGTCACCTATCTCTTTATGCCAATAACATTTAGGAAAGATAAAAAGCACTTAATTTGTTTAAGACTGTTACTTAACAAGTGATTACATAAATACATTCCTATACATGTAGTTTCAAGTTCATTATGAGTTTAAGAAAACTTGGGAAACTAGAGATGGCTCACATCCTGTGAAGACTCCGATTCTTACAGCCAACGTAAAACCCCTCTCATTTTTCAAGAGCTTCCAATGCTGAGCAGACAGGTGTGACTTTGACAGTAGCATATGTCACCAGCATTTTCTGACTCTAATAGTCTAATTTAATCATAGCCCGAAGGCACTGGATTCTTCCCTCTCCTTTTGAGATATTGATATATACATTCATATTTTTAAAGTCCACATCTATTTTTATATTCTCATACAAATAAGGCATATGGGAGTAAGCCAATTTTCAATTATAAACCCATCATTAGGAAGAGACATCATGCAAAGGACCATTTGCTTAAACAAGCCTGTACGACTAATTTGCACAAGAAAAGGTCACCATGAATAGATTAAGATTATCTCCATTGAGAGTACAATTTTAAAAAAATCTTGCTGCATTAATTAAACTGAAAAATCGACTTCAAAGTAGAAAAGATTTTAAGAAGGCTCAAATTTGGCTAAATAAAAAATATTAAATTATGGTGGTAATGACTTCTCTCTTCTTACCAAACAGAAAAATAATTGACAAGAATCTTCAAGTTCAAATATTGATAATGTCTGAATCTCAACCTATTAGAGAGGGAAGTTCTCACACACACACACACACACACACACACACACACTTATGTGTAAAGTTTAAACTGAATTTTTTTAATATAGAAAGGTTGAATACACTCCAGACTATAGGGAGGTTTAATACATCCCCAGAATAGAAACCCCTGAGGGACTAGCACAGGAGGTTCTACATCCTCATCATTAGGCTGCTAAAAATGTAAAACCCTATTAGTGTTCCAGATTGTAACAAGTTTCAAAGTTGCCAGGTGCAAAATTTACTTGAGGGGATGGAAGGGCAGAAAAACTTAGAGGAAAAACTCAAATGACAGTTACACAAGGGTGTTGACTTTTAAGTGTTAGATAGAGGAATAGCTGCTGATATAGCAAATGAAGTGACATGACTGAAGTTCATAGTCATTCACATAATGAGAAGGGGGAGAGCACCCTTGAAGGAGTTAGGACTACAAGTAAAACAGGTACTTTCTGGGTCTCAGTTTCCTCATCTGTTAAAGGAGTAAGTTGGGCTAGATAACTAAGAAGCCAATTTCAACACTCCATTATTCTTTATGTTGCCACTTCTAGGTAAGAAAGAGGAATGTCCTTTGAGAAATGTCTCCACTGCTTGGAAGGTTTCTATAACCATTATAACTGTGTGTGCACGTATATATACATACCTGCTCACATTTACAAAATGTATGTGGGCACCTAACAACAACAACAACAACAAATGGCTAACGTGTGTATTCATATAGACATAGAAAGACCTACACAACAGACACACACAACTTAGAACAATGATTTCCATTCAGATTTCTAAGCATGCTTAGCCCACAAAACTGCCTCCTTGTGGGTTCTATGGTCAGTGAGCCTATGAATGACTGGTGTGTTCTAACTGAAGGGGAAATGCTGTCCTCCAAATGGGGCTGACAATGATTCCGGCTGGGTCACGTGTTTGGTGCCCTCCCACTTCCCCCGTTATGCTCTACCTTTTAGATACTTAAACCCATTCAGTCAGTCATTTTCTTAAGAAGCACTTCATACATTGTCTCCTTCCTACCTACGGTATCCAGAGGTCTTCTCTAGTTGCTAGATCTACTGAATAATCAACTGACTATTGAAAAGATGTAGCATCTCCAGGGGATAATTGCATTACAAGAGGAGCATATAGCCAGCTTTCCAGAATGACACTTAAGGACCCTCGTGGACACTCTCCCCAGAAAACAACAATTTAATTAGTAAAAATTATGAAAACATTTCACTTAAAGTCTCTGAAAACTGTCTTAAGGGCATAATGGCAAAGACAGAAATATTCAATTGAGAAAATCTACCCAATCTTGGCAAGAGCTGTCTGTGGCATATGATCCGTGACCTGCTCCACCTGCTACCAGATCTGCCTGGGGAGCTGGACCCTGAGCATCCCCCTAACTCCCATCAGGAAGGCAAAGAAGACAACTCACAAAAGGAGACAAAATACAGAGGATGCCAGAAAATACGTATAAGCATCTTAGAATGAAAACTTTACATTTTGCTCTTTCAAAAATGTGTAGTATGCTTGTTCGTTGGAGAAACACCATTTTTTTGAGCAAATGTCATCCTGCACATTGCTGCCATAATTCAATTCAATTTCAAAAAGTGATACATAGATAACATCTCTTAAAGTTGTGTATTCATTTCTTGGCAACCCTGGTATTTGTAAATTGTATATCCAATAAGGGACTTTTATCCAAGATATGTAAAGAACTCTTCTGACTCAACAATAAAAAGATAGGCCAATTCTAAAATGGGCTAAGAATTTGACTTGATATTCTTCCCATGAAAACACATAAAGTCTCAATAAGCACATAACAAGATATTGAGCATCACTGGTCTTTGGGGAAAAGCAAATCAAAGACACTATGAGATGTCAATTCTCATCCTCCAGGATGGCTATCATATTCCAAAGGACAGACGAGAACAAGTGCTGATGAGGATGTAGAGAAATCCGAACTCTTCCCATATTGCTGGTGGGAAAGTGAAATGGGGCAGCCACTTTGGAAAATAGTTTAGTAGTTCCTTTTTCAAACGAAAAATGGACTTATCATATGACCCAGAAATTGCACTCTTGAGCATTTGTCCCAGAGAAATGAAGACTTATTTTCACATAGAAACTTGCCCACAAATGTGAAAAACAGTTTTATCTCTAATGACCCCAAACTGGAAACCACCCAAATGTCCTTGAATGCATGAATGATGCAACAAATTGTGGTATATCCGTAGTCTATAATACTTCAGAATACTTCTTAGAAAAAAAAAAAAGAGAGAGAAGAAACAAACTACGGAGATACACAGCAACCTCAAGGAAATTATACAGAGTCACAAAGTCAGTCTGAAAAGAACACACACTCCATTATTCCATTTTCAGAACATTCATGAAATAACATAATTATAGGGATAGAGAACAGATTAGTGGTTACCATTGGCTATAGGGTGGGGAGATAGACAGGCAGCCAAAAGGTCAAGGGGTAGGGCAATCTTTTAAAGTCAACTAATTCTCCCATATGACTTAAATTTAAAATGGAAAACACATTATAATCACACATTACTTAAAAGATAAACACATGCTATCCAAAGGAAAAAGGTGAGTATGTGAGACAACTAATCTCAGGAAATTTTCAGCTTTGATAAACAAATGGTTTTGTTAGCCTTTTCAGATGGGTTTTAAGTTCCTCACTCTGTAGGTAAGGATGCAGAAGGTGGAAGAGTTTTCCTAAGTTACTGCAAGAAAAATCCAATAAAAATGACATGACCCTGAGTTTAACCTAGAAACCAGTACCATTCAATGGCCATAATAATTTTTTCCCTAAAGTTGCATTGAATAATGTATGGGGTATAGCTCATTTAAAGTAGGCTATGTAATAATGCATAATTGAAGTCCTTCCCCTCCATATGAAACACATTTTTGCTGGCAGCAATTCAGTGCAACTGGGGAAGGGGACAGAGTGGCACAGTGCCACTAAGTGTTCTCCCAACCACTAGCATCCTCTGCATCACCAGGGAACTTGTTAGAAATGCAAATTTCCAGCCTCACTCAGTCTTATTGAATCTGAAACTCTGGGGAAAGGGCCTAGGATTCTGCATTTTAAGAAGTCCTCTAGGTAATTATGATGCACCCTTGGTTTTGAGAAGCACAGACGTGGTGGTGAAGAGCTTAGTAATTAAGAGCTTAGTGGTTAAGCAGCTTTACATGGAGCCAAACCTGGGTTCGAATTCCAGCTTTGCTATTTACAAGCTGAGTGATCTTGGGAAAGTTATGTAATTTGTTTAGTCTTAATTTCCTTGTTGGCAAAATAGGGATAATACTTCTATTGTGAGGATTAAATGATACACTTTAACCAAAGCAAAGGCACATTATAAGCAATTCCATAAATGGTAGCTATAATCTTTACAGCTGAAGGGAGGCAACAGCACATAATGGAAAACACAGGCAAATTCAAAGTCAGGAAATCTGGATTGAGGAATTTGGGATTTTCGATTTACCACTTCCTGTGTGACCCCATGCAAATCATTTAACTTCTCTGAGCCTCACAGTTATGAAGATCAAATAAAATTATGTACATGTATTATCATTGGTAAAGCACTATGCAATTGCAAGTTATTATGGTCAGAATGAGAGGAATAAGATTATTTTTTAAACGACGAACAATTAAAGATATAAAACAAATCTCCAAAGACAGAGCTAAGAGACAGATGTGGAGCAGACCCTTTAAAGCAAAATGAAAACAGAAGTTGGGAATCACAGCAGAACAGCAGCTCTACAACGCAAGGACCTCGCCTTATTTAAATCAAAAGCTACAGAAGCAAGGATGTTGCTGGTGTGCCATGCAGGTCCTCCTGTGGTTCCCACAGTCCCTTTGTAGCAGGCACACTTGCCAAACGAGCCTGTTTCTTTTTTTTTTTTTTTTAATATTGTTTTATTTATTTATTTATTTATTTATTTATTTATTTATGCCAACCAAAGAGGACAGGGAAGAAGCTAGTGGTGATCCAGCCTCTTATCTTTGCACTCAGACAATTCAAGTGTCACCAAGATGTTACAGTTTGTTTCAAGTATTTATTTATGAAGTAAATTAACATCTACAGCTGATCTGTTTCCTCTAGCCCCCAACCTCATAAGTAATTAATCTTCTCTGCTTACACTCAGGTTTGAATCATATCACTTAAGAAGCAAGCAAGAAAGAAAAAAAACAAAAAGAAAACAAAAAATGTCTTATGACTGCTGGAGTTCCATAAAGTGCCTCGGGTTGTTGTTGTTGTTGTTGTTGTCAGGTGTCCTCAAGTCAGGTTGGACTCATAGTGACCCTATGTACAACAGAACAAAACAGTCCCTGACACTGTGCCATGCCCGACACTATGTCAGTGCTTCTCTGCTACTCATAGGGTTTTCAATATCTGATTTTTGGGGGGATTGTTTTCAGGAGTGGGCTGCCAGGTCCATCTCCCATGTTTGTGGTGCTGAGGATCAAACTCAGGGCCTCAGAGAGCACAGAGCAGCACTCCACCAATAGAGCCGAACCCCAGCACATTGGGATGAGGAAAGGAAAATGAAATTAAAATTTCAAAATGAAAACTTGAAGCAAAATCTCTGCTTTCGTCATTCATACATCAAACCTTAGGAGGATGCCTACCCAGGGGTCAGGCACTATTTACGGAGCTCATGGGCCAGGGGGAAGGCAGACATATGACCAGATGATTATAATCCAGCCGGGGGCATGCTAGGATGGAGTCGCTGGGTGTGAGTTGTACAGAGAAGAGCAGCAATGACCACAGGGGGCATTGGCGAGGAGAGCGAGAACAGAGGAGCTCATGGAGAAAATGAGACTCGGAGTGAAGCACTAAAGAAGGAGCAAAAGTTGGCTTGGCAGAGGTGTATGAGGAGGTGACGAGCATGTCTGGAGGTAGAGGTAGCAGGCAGGAAAGAAAGCACCAAGAGGAGGGGAAGCACCCAGCTTGGCGTGGATGAGGCAGGGACTATGAGGCTGCTGTGTAGCTGTTATCGCTGAAGGTCAGACACAAACCTGCGCAGGAGATCCTGAATCATGGAGAGGCCTGTGCAGAAGAAGGACCTGATACCAGATGTATCCTCTGGACTTTATGTGACCCAGCTTCGTAGGGCAGTGTCTAAGTTCTGAAAGCTCAAAACCCTGTCAACACAGGTCAGGTGGCATGAATATTCCAACTCCTGCCTGATTCTAAGGCTATCTTCTTTCCACTCCACCCTGCTGCCTCTGCTCAGCCCACACATCATACAGTGCCTGGCCTGAAAATAAAATTTCTCAGGAAGCTGATTCCTAAGCAGTTTGCCTGATCTCCGGTATTGGCAACAAGCAGCTACCATTGAAAAGGACCCTCTCTCTCCAGGCCGACCATGAGCACAGACCAAGATGGCCCTCTGTTATTTACTGAGTGTAGGGATAAATGTGGGGTGCAAAGAGGAAGGGAAGTAGCTCGAGGCTTATTTGGCCCGTGTTGAGGCCTGAGGTGCATTCAGGGCCCCTGTGTGACTTGCTGTGGTACACCCGGCTTGAGTCCATGATTGAGACTGCACTGCTGCCCGAACTGGCCCCTGCCCAGCACAACCAGGGCACACCCCGCTTTAGACCCTCTCTCTCTGATAGGTTGTATACTATTACCCTATTGGCCACTAAGGAGAGGCCTATGATTGGTTGCTCCCTGCCTCCTACCCACCTATCAATTATCAGCCTCATGATTGGCCTGGAGTTTTGATTGGTGCCAAGAGGTATAAAAGGAGAGCTCTCTCGCTGCTGGCTCTCTTGCTCTGTCACCACAACGGAAGACTGCAAGAGGAGAAGACCTCGAGGGACACTGGAGGACGACCACCGAGGAGAGAAGCAAACACTGAGAGCGGCCAAGGCACAGAGCCCGGGAACAGCTACCAGATGAGCCAGAGGCCGACCAGAGCCAACCACCTTTGCGGGAAGCAACGGTACGAGCTGTAGAGCTGTGTGTCACTTAACCCTCAGAGCTGCGCAATACTTTAAAGCTGTGGTACTTTTAAGTGCTGTAAAATAAAGAGCTGTGTGTTTAAGAGATCTCCCAAGGTGTCTCTCAATCCATCACGCTCACCGGGTCCCCATGGGTTCCCTGTTTGGAGGGAAAGGTTATATGTGAGGTTCCTGCTCTACTATCCAGGCCCTGAGAGATATCGACATGGGAGCAGTGAGCCCCTCAGCTGAGCATGTTGCCTTCACCCCTTCCTTGGCCTTTCCAGATTTAACACTTAGAATTTCACTTGTCTTTGAGAAAACTTTAAACTTCACAGGATGGAATAATATGAAATGGGCTGATGACACAGATTTGAACAGAGAAACATCTGAGTGTGTGCCAGTTGAGCCAGAGGTCAGGACTGTCTGGCCACTGTGCTAGTTTTATGAGTTGTCTTGAAAATGTGCAGCGTGGAACAGTATGAGCTTTGGGGATTCACTGGGCACGCTGACTCTCAGCTTTCTTCTGACACCTCACAGTGTTTGTGCATAGCACTTAACTTCCTTATATACCAGGACCAGGTAAATACAAACAAGCTTTTCAAATATACAGAACCGGGCCCAGGGCATAGCTGATTGGATTGGCTGCAGCCTCAGGGAACTCGGCACCCCAGAGAGAGGTACTTCTTACCTGGAGGTGGTGCAGTTCCTTAATATAGGCAATTCCTTGCCTTGCACATTGCTTGCTACTGGAACCACCAGGCACCTAGTCATGCCAAGGATTAGGAATTTATTTCTTTGTGATGCTTCCAGTTCTAAGCTGTTCACTGCAGAGAGCGTTGCTCAGCTAAAATCAGGGACAGGTATCTGTGTTCATCGTTTCACACTTCTTAGCTTTCCCCAGTCTCCTTTCTGTGCCCATTTCACATCCCTTTCAATACAGGGAAGGAAGAGGGGAGCATTTTGTGGACTGAGGCCCCTGTGAGAGGTACCAACTCTCATGTAAGTCATGTTAGTGCCTGTAGCCATAGCCCTGTGGCATCCGATCCTGTCAGATCTCAGCAGCTAAGGAGGGTTGGGCCTGGTTAGTATTTGGATGGGAGACCGCCAGGGAACACCAGGTGCTGTAGGCTTGGGAGATGGACCCAGCAACCCACTCCTAAAAATCAATCCGCCATTGAAAACCCTATGAATAGCAGAGGAGCACTGACAATAGTGTTTTGCCTGTTGT
The DNA here is from genome assembly GCA_007922755.1 of Pedetes capensis. Classification (NCBI taxonomy): domain Eukaryota; kingdom Metazoa; phylum Chordata; class Mammalia; order Rodentia; family Pedetidae; genus Pedetes; species Pedetes capensis. Next base: position 329,938 of record VMDO01000142.1, on the reverse strand, counting down.
ATGTAGGGTCGCTATGAGTTGGACACTGACTCAATAGCACCTAACAACAGCAACAAGTCATTTTAGGAAAGCCTCACAGCCACACATGAGGTAGATACAGTTAGTTACACTTGCCTCCCACAGGCAAAGAAAGGGCACTTGGAGTCAAACACTTTGTCTCAACACAATGGGTCATAATCCCATATTATTCCTAAACTCCCCCACCTCATTCCTATTTTAAGTATCTACTGACAGTTTAGAACCATAAACTTACAAGGTGTGATTAAAAAATACAGTGCCTATTTAAATTTAAAAAATTATTACAGCAAAAGAACTATTTCCATTAATCCCTCTCCCATACTCCCCCTGGCTTCGGACACACCATTGCCATATTTCTTGCCACTTTCTGAAGTACTTCCGGAAGTCTTCTTTCATGCCTTTGGTTTCATCCTCTGTCATCAAGATAACACTCTGTGTCACACTTGGCTTCTGCTACAGCAATTTCTTTCAAATACCAACATTATGGTGGGTCCTCATCCACTTTACTCACAGTATCTGGCACCATGAGACGTCCAGTGCTTCCCCAAAGTCAAAATGACCAGGAAATGTAAACGTTTTGAATCAATTCAGGACGTGGAGGCAGTCACAATAGCACTACCAAAGATACGCATGAAAGAGGACTTCCAGAACTGCTTCAGAAAGTGGCAAGAACGACGGGATAAGTGTGCTCAACACCAGGGAGAGTATTTTGAGGGAAATTCATGGCAATATGTCTTTCAATGTAATAACTTTTCAAATTTAAACATTCAATGTATTTTTTGATCACAGCCTGTAGGCGAGGTGGTCATTACTTCTTGTGCATGGTAACAAACACAGCAAGTACCGGGTACACATCGTACTTTCAAAGGGGTAGTAGACCATCTTGGTTCCTGCTCATTAAACAGCTCCATAGCTAATATATAAAGATATGTGAAGAAATATGACAGCTACTAATGATAACAATTAGAAAGATAATAACCCCGCTGATTCATCCTGTGCCGTGGGGGGAACACTGTGCTACACAATCTGTTGTCTTTATGGGGCTTTTATCTTTACAACCACCACGTGAAACAGGGGCCAGTGGCCCCATTTCGCAGATGACACAGTAGAAGGTGGAAGCTTTTGTGGAGTTTGCACAAGGAGGACAGGATCTCCAACATGCTCCGTTGCCCCTCCGAACTTTTCCCAGAAGGCAAGAGCAGCAGGAAAATGACAGGTTTGTAAGACATTGTGCCCGTGACACGAATTTCAGGGAGCTTTCAGGAGGACATGGGATTTTGCATCACCAGCCTTTATACTTGGCAGCGCCGAATTTCAAAACTATTCTAAGACAAATGCAACTCCAAGACGTGTGGGTCTAAATTCTCCAGCTGGAAATAAAGCATCTCTAACAACACTAAATTAAGGGTTCCCTGAGTACAGCAGGGAAGGGAAGGCATTAGCAATAAAAGCCAGCAGCACCAAAGGCCTTGGAGGGATGCACCGTCCAAAAGAAGCATGCCCAGGGCCGGCAGTGGTGAGGAAGCCCAAAGGCATTATCTTACCATTAGCCTTTCACCAAGCACTGGGCCGCAGGGAATGGCCAAGAGGAATAGGGCCAGGAAATGTGGAACAAAGCCTCAGACAACCAGGACACAGTAAGCAGCATGGAGTGTGCCAGCTCCTTCCCCAGGACAGGCTGAGTCCCCAGAGGCCCCTCTGTCCTTCTTCTGCATAACTTCCACCCTTGCAGCCTGAAGGAAGGGCCCACAATCCCTCAAATCTCAAATCCCCATGCTGACTCTGTTGCTGATGTTGCCCATTTTCTTCCCTTCCTTCCCCTGGTTTCCCAGTCAAAGCTTTAGCCTTGCTTTCTGGGCCTGTGGCAGGTAGGCACCCTCAAAAGAGAGTTGCTATATGCATGAAAAGTACACACTGTCTAGCAGTTTGCATTTAGGTGTACAGGGGTATGGGAATACGAAGAAGACAGAGAAAAGATGCAAGCCCTTCATTATTACAACAATCGCTACTTTGGCTAACAATCACATGTCCAACTCTTGATTATGCTAGGCCTGCCTAGAATGAGGCTCCCTCTATGTTCAGGTGGAACCAAAATTACTTAGGGAATGGAAAAAATATCCTTTTTCTTGGTTTCCCTTTTATACATTTAAAACTCCTTATTTCTAAAGGCCTAGAACTTGTTTAAAAATCCATCTCTTTGATGATAATGGGGAATTTGTGTTTCACTAGATTTGATAAGCCTGAAGCCATGCCACTGTGGCATTTGATTCATCAGATCTTGGAAGCTAACCAGGATGGGGCCTGGTTAGTACTTGTATGGGGTTCCACCTGGAACACCAAGTACTGTAGGCTTAGGAGGACCCAGCAACCCCCACCCAAAAAACAATCAGCCATTGAAACCCCTATGAATGGCAGAGAAGCACAATAGTGTTTTGTCCATTGTATGTTGGCTTGCTATGAGTGGGCAGACTTGACAACACCTAACATCAACAGACTTGATAAGTAGCATTATTTGCAAATCAGGTTAAATGCATACAGGGCACTATTCACACAGAACCTTCTGGCCTCCCTCCTTGTCTGAGCTGAAGAAAACAACTGTAGAACCTCCCTATGGATTATTGAATGACAAATACTGCCTAGGTCCCAAGGCAATGACACTCCACCCACAAAAGAAAACTGGTCTCATCACAATGTTCTAAGCACTTCTCTTCTTGATCCAAAACATCCTTTCCTGTATGAGAACCCTCGATAAACCCTGTGATAAGGAGGATGCTTGGGATTCCTGCTGTGCTATGCAAACAGAAGCTGACCTGCATTCTTTTGTCAGGGCTGAAAGCCTTTTATCCAGTCCTGGCACTGAAGTGATGATAAAATACCTTGGGCACCCAATGACAGTTCATGGAATGGCATTGGTTTTGCTAACCTCATCTTCCCATCTCCCCTCCCACTTTTATCATCACTGGGCTCCACCTTGGGACTTTAGCAATCAGGACCAGCTCACTCCTGGGCCTTTGGCCCCCAATGTGCACACAAGGTCTCCGAACTGTTTAAGTTTAGATGCACCCTCAAGAAATTCTAGGACATCCAATGTAATAGGAAAGTTGCATGAGGTAAATTGTCTAAGGAAAGTTTCATCTTTCTCATGTGGGATGTGAAGGCATGAATGCACTGATGCAGGAATGTGACTCTGGGACATAAAAATGTTGGTGAACTACCAGATTGCCCTTGGATGAAGTTTGGGTTACTGGGGACTGGGAAGACCCAGAAGTCTAGATTCTGTCATTTCCTTTGGCAGCAATACAACAGTGCCTTGGAGGAGACAGTCTGTGAATTCACCCATTCCTCCTCCTCCAGCTGGCCTTACTTCCCATAGTCCTCTGGAGAAGCAACTAAGGAGCTACCATATTTTGGTATGAAACTGTGAGGATGGAGGAAAAATGGATGCATGTGACTGGGGAGAAATGAACCAGATGGCCTTGGGGACACCTTTGGGCCCTGCCATCTATTCCCCAGATGTTATGATTTAAATAGGAAATACACCTTCATAGGCCCATGGGTTGAATGCTTCATCCCCAGTTGGTGGTGCTATTTTGGGGAGTGGTGAAAACCATGGGAGGTGGGGCTTGCCTGGATGTTGGGTAGATGATACCTCAAGACTGGGCATGGACTGGAATTGAAGATTGCTACATTGATACAAAACACCTGGCATGTTTCCAGGGGGGCCTTGGCCATGCAACCATGGTGACAGAATGGGAAGACAGATACAAGTTGATTGTTGTTGGTGGTGGGTGCCATCGAGTTGTATCCGACTCATACCCACCCTACGTACAACAGGCGAAACACTTTGTCAGTGCTTTTCTGCTATTCATAGGGGTTTCAGTGGCGGATTGATTTTTGGGAGCAGCTTGCTGGGTCCTTCTCCCAACAAGTTGATTAGGCTTGCTGTAATATATCAACATTCCCCCGGGAGGGAGGAGGAGGAGGGGTCACAAGACTGAGTTGAGGGAGATGGGCGTGTGTGTGTGTGCGTGCGTGCGTGCATGCATGTGTGTATGTGTGTGTGTAGAACCAGAAGTTAGAGGGAGGAAACCAGAGCAGAATGGAAGAGAGAGGAGGAGAGCAGAGCCAAGCCACAGAGGGGATGGGGGGAAAATTCCTTCATTGTACATCTGTCCTTAAGTCTGCCAGGGAGTCACACACCACTCTTATAGGTAAGTGTACTTAGGAGGGAGAGGAGCCCACTCCTGTGAGGGAGTCCACTTGGGAAGGAGAGGGGCCAGTTCCTGTGAGGAAGCCCAACTGGGAGGGACTTAAAGATGGTGCAGCTTGGAGACATCTTGGTGAGAATTTCTGAGGGAAGGATGGACTCCCTCTCCTCAGTGCAGCTGTACATACGGCTTCCTGTGAGTTACCCACCCCTCCTGGATAAAATCCCTAATAAACTCATGGTTCACAGAGTTTAATGTGACCTGTCCTTTGGTCTGTCTGTGTTTTCTTTGGCTCTCACACAACACTGGATGAAGTGGGCCACCAGGGACAGGCCTTCGAAGGGCATTTCTTGCCCTAGCCCCTTCCTGTCTCTCTCTGCGTCCTGTCTACCATGAGGTGATGGTTTTTTTAATTCCACAGGAAGCAGAGTCTCCTCCCACCCCTCTTCCCTGTGTTTCCTCAATTTTACTCCTTCTTGCATAGAACATGAGCCGAGCAATAGAAGCATACTCTGGTTCCTGTTAGATTTAAGACAGACGAGGCTCAATCTTATCCCCCTGAAATCCCTTTTATACTAAGCAGCCAAAGAACCCTTTCAAATGTTACACCCAGGCTGAAAACCCTCCAACAGCTCCTCCTGAGGCTTAGAATAATATTTACGCCCCTCACTTTGGCAACAAGGGCCCATGAAAACTGGCCTCTTTCCACAGCTCCAATGGCCTTTCTCCTTGCTCACCATCTACAGCTACAATGTCATGTTCTTGGTTTCTCAACACAGCACACTTGCTTCGACGCCCAATACTTGCTTTTGCTGTGCCTTCTGCCTGGAACATTCTTCTCCCAGATTTACTTCAAAATGTCCATCAGTGTGCAAACAGATCCTCCTCAGAGAGACATTCCCATACTACCCTGGGGGTAGGGCTTCCTACTGCCCTGTTTCAGCTCTGTCCTGGCATTTAATGCTATCTGAATCCATGCACATATTTGTTTGGCTGGCTACTGTCTTTTTCTCCAAACATAATGTATGCTGTGTAAGAGCAGCAACTTACTCATGCTTATTCACCACTACAACCCCAGACCCTAATATCTATCTGGTCTAGAGTAATTTTTTTAAGGGATCTTAGTTGAATGAATGTTAGAAAATCTCATTCCTTTTGTTGTTGTTGTTAGGTGCCATGGAGTCAGGTCCAACTCATAGTGACCCTATGTATAGCAGAACGAAACACTCCCCAACACTGTGCCATGCCCAGCATTATGTCAGTGCTTCTCTGCTACTCATAGGGTTTTTGATGGCTGATTGTTTGGGGATTGTCTCAGGAGTGGGATATCACATCCTTCTCCCATTTTTGCGGTGCTGGGGATCAAAGCCAGGGCCTCAGAGTAAACAGAGCAGCACTCTGCCAACTGAGCTAAACCCCAGCCCTCTCATTCCTTGGGTGTCTATAATGCTTACAAGATCATAAGTGTCCAAACTGCTAGTGATGCTTGCAAGGAAAATTCATTTGACAAGTTTTTAAAAGGATGTTGAGAAGCTCCCTTTCATCTTTGTTTTATGCAATGCTAGCCTTATTTCTCAAGTCAATGTTAAGATTTATCAACTCCTCCAAATGCCATCTGCTTTGAAAGCAAGAGCCCATTAAAAATGTCTTCAGAAAAAAAATTTTAAGATGCATCTTTAGACATGTTTATGGAAAGTGCTAGAATGAAACCCACACAAACTAATGTCCAGAATATATAGTTTCTGGTCTAGACTTTGTCATTCACTTATTTCAGGAAAGTCACTTTGGTTCTGAGTCCCCTCTCATTTATAAAACAGGATCATCATTCTAGTCTTACCCACCTAACAAGGTCTAACGGAGGATCTGCAGCAGCAGTGGACATGAAAGCATCATGCAGACTAAAGTACTTGGGACCATTAGGAAGGACGAGGCTAAACTTTTCTTGAAATGGCTTTTGTATGTGAGGCATATGTGGATGTCAAAGGCCTGGCCTTATGCTATCGTTTCTCTTCTTTGAGGCCCAAATTGTGATGGCACATACCCCAAATCCATCTATGACTTCAGAAGTAGAGATCATTTTCCAAAAGAAGCATCTGGAAAAGCTAATTTGTTACCAAAGCCAATGATGAAATACACATGACACTGTGAGGCTAAAACAGCCAGCCGGCCCTCATTCCCAGTTTTCCACCGTATTAAGTTTCAGCTATTCACCAACGAGTCTGTTTTCAGGGTATGAATCTGTAATGAAGATGGCTCTGAACTCTTGGCTCTGAGGCCCTTCAAGAGAGCGATTCTGTCACATGGAACGCTGTGTTGCTTAGTTTCCATTAAGGTATCTTGGCTCTTTTTATAAACTGTCAAGTAAAACTTGGCATCAAAACACGAAGTGAGTAAGTTCCTTTGTAGAGCCGACAACTCAGCTGTGTGTCAGATAGATGGCTGCTGAGAGTCAGCTCCAAAGGCGCCTGCATCCTCTTTGGAAGCACGCTGCCTCCACAGACCGCCTTTCTCAGGATTAAGTCTAAGGGAAATTTAGGGATGATCTTTATGGAGAATTAACCCAGCAATGGCCGATCAACCACATCCCTCTCCACAAGTGTTGGTTTTGGAATTACAAAAGTTTTGGAGGTGCGAAAACATAATTGGAAAACTTTTTTTCCCTGCTTAAAGGGCTAATTGATTTCACAGGTGTTTAATTATCATTTTCTGTGCGATAATACCTTGTAGTGCCATAAAAAATGGATTTAATTTTCGAGTGCTTGCAAAACCATTGCCAAAGCCAAGTTAGAGCTAAAGCTAGATAATTATTCTATAAATCAAACACACTGCCTCCTTTCTTTGAAATTTTTAATACTTGGGGATAATGATATCTGACAACCTTGAAACTAACATGAAAAGGATTTGCCTGCCAAATGCCAAAAGGCAACCATTGGAGCATTTCAGGCAGTTTGGTTCATTAACAGTGACTCAGGCAGTCTCAGGACCCTGCTTGCAGGCTTCCAGAAGCTGCCAACGGTAAGAGCACTGGTGTGTGTCCAGACACAGTACTCTCCATTGAGAGCAAATGGCCACATAACCAATAAAGTCTACAGAAAAGCAGAAAGAAAAGCCAAACTTCTCTTACAAGGAAGAAAGAAAAAGATAGGAAAATAAGAAAGAAAAAACAAAAAAAGATAAAGAACAGGAAAAAAAAAGGAAAAATAATGGCTGGAAACAATGATAACTTTCTAAGTTCATAAGAGTCCTAAGAGATGGCAAGTGGAGGTTTTCAATTTAACCAGTGAATACTTTCCTATCCTATGCTTAAGGCATGGCTCTTGTGCTTTCTATAACAATAAGGAAGGGAAATCATGAAATCAAAAAATGTTAATAGCTGAAAGGCACTACAGAACTACAGAAAGCATCCAGTCCAAATACCCAGATCAAAATCAGCAACAGTGGAAAGTGGTCATGTGCTTCAGATCCCACCAGGGGCAGAGCCACGATGAACACAGTTGTGAGCGAGCAGAAAAAGGAAGAGATAGCTTAAACACAGACTGGGAATCCCATTCTTACCCAAAATCTATGAATAAAAGAAGGAACTTTTTAAAACAGAGAAAAATTTTAAAAAGGAAAAAAGCAGCAGCAGCAGCAAGGCTTCATTCTGTACAAGAAGTGGTTCTTCTCCAATGGAGCCCATTTTCTACAGAAGTGCCTGAGCCGCCTTAAATAACTCCATGGGAAGTTAAGTTGGTGCCACGTTTCAGATATTTTTTTTCCTCCAACTTTTGTTTGGAAGCTGCTGAAATCATAACATGTTCGATCAGCTGACATGTACTTAAATGATTTTAAAAAGCAGGGCGTGGGCACACACACACACACACACAATCAGCACCGTTTATCTCAGTCCTCTGTACACAGCACACACACAATTGAACCACCGTATGATAACCGTATGATCCCTTATTCTAGATAAGTTAATATAATCATAGTCTGCCTTCCTCTTTTCCTCTCTTTCTTGGCCTTCACAGTGTCGATTAAGATATTACAGGATAAGAAGCTCTTTCACCGGTGCCATTCTTGAACGCTGTGTTTGGGTCCTGGTAGTAAAAGTAAAGCCCCTGGGACCTCCATTTGCTGATGTGGCACAACTCAAAATGAGAAGAAACACAGTGGCTGTGATAATGGGCTCAAACATAAAAAGATCGTGTGTGTGGAACAGTGTCAGGTAGCATTTCATTCTGTTGTACACAGGGTCCCTATGAGTTGCACACGACTCGACAGCACCTAAAAACCACAACAAACCAGAGATGTGTCTGGCACTGGGCCAGTGCTTTTCAGTGGCTCTGCACCAAAGATGATATCCTTCCTAAGGCCAACCCCTGCTAACATATTACTCCTAAAATCTGGGGTGAAGGTAGAGCAGGTGCAAAACAAATGCCTTCTCTTTGGCTGTATCTCATTCTCCCCAGGAAAACAGAAATCTCAAAGACCCTTCTTAAAACTTTGTCTGATTTTTACTTTGCCAACTTGTCATTAGGCTGTGGTACTAAGACCCAAAACACATCTCTTATTTCCTCAGTAAGCCTGTGTGGAGTCTCAACTGTGTGCACAGGTCCTAGAGGGAATGTGTTCAGACTACAGAAGAGGGGTAAATTAAACACCGCAGGAGACAAGGATAGTTTGTTCATTTATTCATCCATCCATCCATCTATCTAGCAGTAATACTGTAACCCTACTAAGTATCAGGCATGCTATTTTTAGAAGCAGAGAATACACCAGTGAGCAAAGAAACAAAAGCCATGTTCCCTTGCGTTATGGAATTTACTGTCTTGTTTGGGGAGATTGAGAATAAATAACCAAGCACAGATTAAAACCAACAGTTGTAGTACAAACAGAGGCTGACAGCTCTGTAAAAGGACGTGGAAGAGAAGGTGGACCTTGTCAGAAGGTAAGGAATTAAGCTGAGATCTAACGGATACATGTCAAGCAGGACTGGGGCTTGGGATGCAGTGTTGATGGTTGCAAAAGCCACTTAGTTGCAAAAGCCACTAAGAAATTTAAAATACATTTGGGAAAGCAAAATGCTTATGCCACAGCTAGTCATCTCCACAAGGCGAAAATACCTTGCTGTGACATAGACTCAAATTCATGCAAAACAAAGGCTGGGTCTTCCTACTGCCTGGAAAAGTGAGTGTGATTAAAGACTAGAGATTTGGGCAGGTAAGCACTCTCAGTTAACACACTGATGGTACTAAAGCATTCGAGATTCTACCCAACTGCTGAACAAGAGCTGAGGGGCGACTGGCATTAACCCATGGTATAGACAGGAAAGCTGTGGCAGAACATGACTTTTCAACCCGATTAGAGTTGATGGAAGATGCTTGCAACTGTTCCTGCTTATTTTGCCTGCTCTTTCTGCCGAAACCTGCCAACCCACCTATTTTAGCACTTATTTATGAGCCCCTTTTCCTGTTGCCACAGAATTCTACAAACTCTGTAGAGATGGTGCCATGTCCCTAAATAATCATATTTTCACAGTAATTAAAAGCCAAATTCCCTAATGCCCTAAATGCACAAGCAGCAAGAATACTTGTATTTTGCCCTAATATGGCATATCTCTAGGATGAAGGAAAACCGTGGGAAGAAATACCAAAATGACTTAATTGTAAAAAGAGGCACCCATCCGATGGCCTGAAAGGAAAAGAAACTTAGTTTCTGCTGGGGTGGCTGCCCAGGGAAGGAAGCTGCTCACGGGAGCTTCCAGGAACCCCAGAAGTCCCAGCTTCTGGCTTTCTGCAAGTATTGACTGTTGAGAGGTCTGGCCTCATGGGCACAGACTGGGAGGAGCCCAGAACAGGCACCTTCAGCTACAGTGAGACACCTTTCCTGCTGATTCTAATCACTAAGGTGGGAGAGGTGGGCGAGGGAATTTCAGTTATTATGGCATTAGTTTGGATTGGAGCCAAGAACAAAAGAAACGCCACACTGGGCTTTACCCAGCAAAGACACTGTTTTCATTTCTCTTCCTCCTAGATTCATTTAGGGATTACAGGACCTACCCAAGTACTTCTGAAGCTACAAAATTAAGATCATATGGTGAGGTGAGACCAGGCCAAACCTCTGCCACCTGTCTTTAAGTCAGCTAATTCCATAGAAAGAGAATGGGAGAAAGAGTTGAGAAATACAATACCAATAAGATAGACAGATCACAAAGTTCATTTTCCACTTTTAAAATCAAAGTTCTACCTAGAATAAGAAAGTTGCTACTAAGAGTCTCAGGAAAAGCTTATAAATAATACAAAACATGTTTACAACATAATACCTTAACATGTGGAAATGATAATGATGATGCTGTGACAGCCATGACAAGTGAAAACACTGACATTTACTTGGTACTGTGCTAACTGCTTTACATACAGTACCAGAATCCACATGTCACAATCTATGAGGCTACAACATCATAAATGTCCATTCCACACTAAATACCCTGCCTGGCAGAGGTCCAAAAATCTGCCCAGAGTCACACAGCTAGTGAAAGACAAGTAGAACTCAAGCATTGTCTCCTGAACCAGAAGCATGAGATGCTGTTGAACTTCAGGAGCATTTTGTACCAGCGGGTTCAATGTCATAAGGAGAAATAGGCATAAATAGGATCTTCCAAAGCATTGAGCATGGGAAAGACCTCTCGGTACCTATTCCAGTGGTTTATTCCAATAAAGTACCACTGTGGCTTCGGATCCCGTCAGATCTCAGAAGCTAAGCAGGGTCGAGCCTGGTTAGTGCTTGGATGGGAGAGTGTTCGGGAACATCAGATACTGTAGGCTTGGGAGAAGGACATGGCAACCCACTCTCAAAAATCAGTCTGCCATTAAAAATTCTATGAATAGCAGAGAAGGGCTCATAATAGTGTTTTGCCTGTTGTATACAGGGTTGTTGAGTCTAACACAGACTCGATAGCATCTAACAACAACAACAAACTTTAAAACACAGTACTTACATACTTGCTGACATTAAAGTGGCTTATTTCTAGGTTTTCAGATTGCTGCATTCCAGATAACAGGAGAAGGCTGTGGCAAGCAGTCACTGAAAATCCTATAAGGGTTGCTGTGAGTTAGACCTGACTCAACAGCACACAACAACAATAAAACATTCCAGATAAATTAACATAATCATAGTCTGGCTTCCTTCTTTCCTCTCCTTCTGTTTCTCTCTGTGTGCCTCCCCCACCCCAGCTGCCATATCTTTGCTCTGGTAGGGTGCTAGGCACATGCTCAGTTGTCTGAAATCATCCTGAACCAAGAAAAGCCAAACACAGTAGCAGGTGCCTTCAGTTCACCTGTCCTATGAAATCCTCACAGGGATCAAACAGGTACCAAATCCAGCCTGGGGTTCAAAACTTTCCCATTGGGAGGCTAAGTGGAGATGAGGAAGAATCAGTCAGCAGCTGCTTGGTAATTTTTTAAAAAAGAAAATAGTAAAATAATTGAGAATGTCAAGGGCACACACCTGTCATCTCAGCACTCTGAGCAGGCTGAGGCAGGAGGACTGGGAGCTCAAGGCCAGCCCAGGCCACAAAGGAGACTCTGTCTCCAAAACAAAAAGAGTGATAAGAGCGTGAGTAAATTCAGGATATTTACCAAATTAAGATGGTTTCATGTTTCTCTCCCTACTTCTCATTAGGAACTTGGAGTGCATGTTATGGGGGATATTTTTTGGGATAGATATGTTAAATGAATCTTTATAACATACCACAAAAGATAGAAAATACTTTCCTGAATTCAGATCAAAGGTTTATATGCATTTATTTCTTTTGGACTGTTCGAATTCTAACTATCATAAGCAAGCCCAAGGAAAAAAACATTCACTAATAAAATGTGTCTGGTAAAGTTATTATTCTGAGATGCTACTGTCTAGCTCATCACTTCTTGAAGTATTTTGGTTTTATTGAGTCTATATTTTGATTACATATATAACCTATATTTAATATATTTTGACTCCATAAATTGGTGACTCAGTAGTGCCCTTTGTAAACAAAAGAAATATATATATATATATATATATATATATTTTACACAGATTAATCTTTACCACACATTCTTTCACTAGGCCACAAATTGGAGAGAATCACAAGTGGTACCTTGCTCACAGATATACTCACTTTTACCCACATGGAGTCTAAGCATTTTTCTTAAGTTAATGGCTAACATCTTCAAATCATGAGATTTCATATTAAAATCTAGATTGTAGGTTCTCATGACAAATGGGAAAATCCGGCAACTCCAGCCTTGCACTTCCTCGGGGAAAAGTTGGCAGGTTCTGACCAGGGGCTTTGCCTCATTTGTGATGTCATTTACCTGTCCCCAAAGGGCATCTGGCCTTGCCCTATAACCCCTGGTCTACAGGAAAAGTGGCCAGAGGTCAGGAATGACTCACCTTTGATGGAAAAAGGCACGCTAGAGGCAGTGGTCTTATCCAATAAGGATTAATGATATACCTTTAATAAGAAATATTTCATAGAGGCTAAAAAATTATCAAAACTGGAAACAGGACATTCTGAGCTCCTTTCCAAAGGGCCTGGCCTCCCTCCACCCACCCCCCAGTCCTCATGGAAGCACACCTTCCAGTCCTGAACATGAGACCATAACATCGATGCCCGTAGCTCACAGCAGCAAAGCTGCAGAATGTCCCAAGTGCTACCCACTTAGCCCTCAGCTAACAGACCCTGCTGGGTTTCCTCTGCTAAGTCAGTTTATAAGCTAATTCATAATTTACACAAGGTATTTGGGCATGGAAGCTGTGACATAAAACATTTATTGACAAAGGGAGCAATCTGTCATTTTAAAACAATTATGTTTCTCCAAGCAAACTGGAAAATTCTATCTTCTCTAAGTTATTTATTTAGCCTTATAGGCAATTTACGCCCTCATTTTGAGGGTGTGAAAGGAAAGCAAGAAGATTCCATGTGCCCATGTGTTCTCTGAAATTTTTACCTGAGAACCTGATTCCTAAAGGAAGACCAAAAATGAAAAAAACGAAAACAACAAAAATAAAAACAATTGAGTGCGGCACTATACTTCCCTGAGCTATCTTGCAGAGAAGGCATTTGCTAGATGTACAAATCTGGTCAACATGATATATACAGGGCACAACTAAATAGATAATACTAGTATTTAACTACAGATTTTAGCCTTTGGACATAAGTGTGAAACTTTGTACCTTCAAACTTGTAAACCCCATAGACAGCATCTGTGCCCTACAGATAAAAAGGCAGACACTAGAGATGCCAAAATGTGTGCTCTGCAAGCCGACCATGCTTCATGGTTACTTTTGTTGCCAGCAAGGAAACAAGTAGGATACAAAGCCTAGCACAGTCTCAGCTGCTTTTAGAAAGACAGCATGGGCAGCATTATCAGCCACACAGGGCATTATGGTCTATTAGGAGTGTAGCAACCTGATTTGACCAGTAGATGGGGCACATCCACATGGCAAGTGTCCCCACTGAACTGGCATGGGGAGAAAGGAGACAAGGTTGCTTCCTCTCACCAGGCTTGCCTACCAAAGAGTCACAAGGTTACCAAATGAGGAGTGTGGGGATGCGCCTAGTCTCTAAAGGAAGCATTTGTGATGATGTCCCTGACTTCTCTTTCACTTCTATTTCACTGTAAATAATAATGAATGGAGATTGGTGGGATTAGGAGGATCTGGTTGACTGGTTAGAAGGGAGAAATGTCTTGCTCATACCACCTGGGAACATGTGCTGTAGAAACACATCAGTCAACTTCTTTTTAGTCTGAGCCAATGTGTACTGGGTGCTCACTGCACTGTGACACTGCTAGAGTGGTCACTGGATCTCCCATGGGGACTCAAAAAGAAACCGAGCATGTTCCACAGAGTGTACCATCTACTGTGGGCACAGAAACTGAAGGTGCCAATACACACATCACATGTGGCAAATCCTGACAGGAGCTAAAGAACAGGCGGGCACTGGAGCGACTATGGGTGGGAAGTGGTACCCAGATGAAGATCACGGGGCCAGGGGAGCTCTCTCATCAGAAATGTCTTTGGAACCAAGGTCTGAGGGCTGCAGGAAACCCAGCTCCCCAAATGGAGGGGTGAGGAAAGAACAATCCAAGAAATGGAAACCATGTGTGCTAAGCCCCAAGTTAGAACTTTCTCGACAAGCTCAAGGAACAAGGGAAACAAACCCAGTCTGGGTGGGGATGGTGGCAGAGGAAGGAATGTAAGTGGCAAGGCCAAAGGCATTTGTCCGCCGGGCAGTGGGTGTCCCTGCCTCTGATGCATGCTCATGCACCCCAGGGGACGGACAGATGGACAGACACACACACACACACACACACACATTCACACAATTATATAGAATTTGGTTTTCCAGGTGTTATTTTAAATTACTCACAAACAGAAACTTCATTTACTTCTCAAAATAACCCTAAAAGGTAAGCACTATTACTATTATCCTATTCCTACAGATGAAGAAACAAAAGCACTGAGCAGTTCAGTGACTTGCCTCTGGTCACGCAGCAACCGTGTGCCAGAGACCAAACTAACCTTCCGCAGACTGACTCCAAAGTGCATTGTCTTAACTGCTACATTCTCAGAAGCATCATTGGATTTCAACATTACTCTGTATATTTTGATGCAATTATGCTAACTCTAGGATGTGCGTGTGTGTGTGTGTGTGTGTGTGTGTGTGTGTGTGTGTTGTTTTGGTTTTGGTGGCAGAGAAGACCAATGTGGGCCAAAAAAAATATCCACAATTTTGCATTGAGTACAAAGCTCAACAGACTGATAATCAATCCCCCTCGTGTAGCCAGCTCTTGCCCAATGCCAGCTTCCCCATGAGTTCCATACCCTGTGAGTTCCTCCCTGACTTCCATACCCAAGGTCCCCCAAGGATAGAAATCACAGTGCTAGGTATCTCCACAAAGCTTCAAACAGATGCCCACCCTGCGCTGACTCTCCCAGGCTCCAGATGGCTCTGCAGCCTGGTGGCTTCCTCCTGGAGGCACTGCAGACTGTCCAGCAAGGCCAGGCCAGCTGAGGAGAGGGAGAAGGAGCAGGGCGGCTGCAGCTTTTTAAGAAGCCCCGGAAAGCCCACTGGTATTTCACACCCACATGCAACAAGCCCCAAGCCCAGTCAGAATAAAACTGCTGCCTTTACTGCCAGCATCCAACTCCCCAAAAGATGAAGTTATTCTACATATCACAGAGAGGCTTCTGCTGCCAGTTAACCTGTTGCCTGTACACTGCATTCCAACCTCTTCCATAGGCAACAAGTTGCATGGGATCTCACCACACTGGCATATTAGCAAGACAAATATATCCCCACTCCTCTGTCTCAAAAAGGAGAGGAGAAACGGCAGCACTGGGACCTAGCATGATGTTAACAACAACAACAACAACAACAAACATCTTTAAAGTGCAAGTTTCAAACCAACTGCAAAGCCACAAAAATCATAAATTTTTACAAAAAAAAAAAAATCCCAAAGAAAAAGCGTACACATCTAAAGTTTTCCACCTAAATTACAAGTATGTGTGACCTTATCCGGTGATTTATGTATGTGCATAAGAAACCTCAGAGAATGGAATGTAGTCGCTAAGCCTGGCACGCTGTCTGGAGGGAAGTCTAGCTATTCCCTACATTGCTTCCTCTTTTCCAGACACACACGGACTCGTCAAAAGGCAGAAGTTTTCATTTCTTTTATCAAGTTCATCTCTCTTGTATTCACTCTTCTTAATAAAGATGGATTATCATGACATAAGCTCAAAGCCATCAGGGCCAGAATGAATATTTGAGAAGAACTGGCTAAGCCATGCAAACAGTGGTTGATTTTGTTGGAATCCTTTGTAAATTCACTGCCTACTTATTGAATTTTTCATGGAGGCCAGAAGGCTCAAATCAGACCTTCCTTACCTTCACCAGTGGTAAAGAGGATCATCTTCTGTTCAGGGTTACCTAGGTCTTGTGACGATATAGGGAGAAAAACACCCACGGGCTTACTTACGAATGACATACTTTTGTCCTGTACTTTATCAAAACTTTCTCTATTTCCGTCATCTCTCTTGGACCCTGGGAGTGTGGGGGAGGTGGGGCAGGCTGGAGTATTTCACACCCACCCACAGGACCATTATGGGTAAGAGTATTCATTTCTGACTGTCATAGCTCACAGAGAGGCCAACCTGCTCATATTTGGTACCAATCCTATCTGGAAATGATGATGCTAATCCTATAAATTATAAACAACCAGGTCTCTGTACAAATTCAATGTTTAGAAATGCATTTGGGTTTATAAATGTTTGCACAGGGTTATATTGCTTTAATCTGCTTTCAGGTAGGGGGAGGAAGACTGGGCAATATCACACTAATGCAAGAAGAGAACATTATGATTTATCATTACAGAAGCTGCCTTATAGAAATCTTAAGTGTATGAAAAGTTAAGCCACTAAAATCTGAAAATCACTAAAAAGGTTTTTATAAATTATAAAATATAATTTTCAATCAAACCGAATTTTTTCCTCAAGGATACCTGATAAAAGACTGAGGCATAGAGGAGTTAAGTGACTAGCCAAAGTAACATAGCCAGTAAGGAGCACAGCCAGGCAGGCTTCCACCCAGTTCCCTAGCACACACATATCCTCTGCAGTGCTGCATGTCTGTCCAGCTAGTCAACTAAAGTAATAACCATCCATCCCACCTTCCCTTAGAACTCCCGGAGAATCAACTGAGCTTGGAAGGAGTAGGAGTGATCTATCACCAACTGTGCAGGAAGAAAGGATAATTTTTTATTTAGGAAGTATCTGGCAATTAAAGTAACAGAAATCCAGACTCTTGTCCTTTTTTGAGTCTTGCTCAGTAATACATGATTAGCCATTATTGGGGAAGAGAATGGGAGATCACAGAAGTTGTGGATAGGTAGATCTTCATGAAACTATTTCTAGCCTATATCAAACTTTTTCTATGAATTTGTTCAGCCTTTCAAGAAATGAAGTGCACTTTCCTTTTTTTCACAGATAGCTTCCCTTCTTACTACCATTGACAATGAAACTAACTCCAGAAATATAAACAACCCTGAAAATCCCCCAAAGACCCTGAGTTTCCTTACCTCTAATCTACTCCTTCTTTCAAAAAGACAGCTTCTGCAGATTTATAGCCCAGGAAGATGGGTGTTAAAAACAGATGTTATTTAATGCAAAATCACCACAGCAGACAGAGTGGGTTTTGGGGGGAAGGGGTGATCAGTTGGTGGGAATGGACAGGGAGAGAGCTGAGAGAAAGGGGTGGATAGAGGGAAATGTCCATCTTTACGGGCAATTCAATTTCTAGCTGCTCCATGGAGACAAACCAATTAGTGTGGATTGTCGAGGTAGTTTGTGTGAACTGGCTACCTGCCCATTATGAATTGGACTGGGATTAACGAGCTCATTCCAAACACTCCACCAAACAGTAAATGGCCATATGAAAATGATTTTCAGTCACCAACAACCTGGTGGGATTAAAGATTCTGAGGTAAAAGCCTTGATAACCTCCCACCAATCTTCAAAGACTCCTTCAGATCTACCCGCTAACCCTAAACACTGCCTGTACTTTGCTGCTTTTACTCTTTAAAAGGCCCTCCCACTTATGGCACATTTGCATTAGCAACACCATTTATGTGTTCCAGCATTTAAGCTTGTTGGCCCCTATTACTTATTGTTTTCAAAGCACCCTGGTGAAACCCATGAGTACCTAATTTGCAAGTTTCATTCAACCCACAGTTCTAGAGCTGGACCACTGTTAAAAGAGAAGCCCTGAGAAACCTGGGCTCCATACTGAGAGACTGGTACACGACCAATGTCGTCAGCCCTTTGCATTATTTGTCATGACTTGTAACTGGATTTTCCCCTTGTTCCAGACACAGAGTCCTGCCTTTATATTCCAGGCTCAGGAACTTGGATCCAGGAACTACCACCAGCCCAGGGCATGCTTCTCACTTTTCTCCAAGCAAAAGGTCCCTACACCAGAGCAAAAAACCTCATGAAAAGTGCCGAAGGCCGATTTCTGCAACAACCATCTATGGCACTGTGTGGGTCTCTATTGTGGATAATTGCTGCCTTTGTTCCTTGTTTCCATTTTCCTCCATGAGCCACCTAATCCTTTTTTGGCTTAGGTGAGTGTGATCACCACTACCAGCCTTACAGGCAGCATGAGATGGAAGTGTAAGTCATCAGGACACCATTGCAACCCCCAGGTCATAATTTTTTGTGTACAGAGCTGGGACCGTTCATGCTAATATGGTTCTGGCTAAGTTCTTTGCTTCAATGTTGGTAGTCTCTGCACTAGAGCTAAGGAGACACTTTATAGACCCTCCCAAGCATCCTTACTACCAAGTGGTATATTACAAGGAAAACGTATCTCCGAACATATTTTGAAGTTCTGCCAAAATCCAAGCCCAGGAAACAGGGTCTGCTCCCCTCTGCCAGACCATTAGTAGCCAAGCACGCTCAATAGGTGGCCTCCTGGACTTCCTCCATCAACCTACCCCAGGGCCCTCAGGACCTCCCCAGAGCCAGGTGGCTGCCAAAAATCTCACTTTTTGCACCACTCTGTGTTCCCTGCTGTGTGTGTTCTGCCTGGAGGGCTGGACTTCTTGCCAGCCCCACAGACTGCCACCCAGTGTCTGCCCCACTCCAGTGGGCAAGGCTTCCCTACAGACCCAGGCCCTCCTACTTGCTCTGTGAACCCGGATGAAGCGGCCCAGTCCTGCCTCCATGTCAAGAGTGGGGAAGAATTTAATGAAAGGAAACCAATTTGCTAATCTACCAACAGGCAATAAAACCTGACTTTGCCATAAATAGTTTGTTTCTGTAGCCCACAGAATGAGAAAGTCAAGCTGCAAGCTCAGATCTGAGGCAGAGTGGGACAGCAGAAATCCCTGAGCATAGGATGCCTGGGAATGTCCTTGGCTCAAGCACCTGATGACGTCAATTGTTAGAAATCTAAAATCCTCCAAAACACCTACCTTCTTGTCACAAACCATGTCTGGAAACTCAAATAAAATAAACTTGGTAAATTTCTATTTTATTCTGGTACTCTTGGTTCTTATGGAAGGACAGCACAGTAGAAACAAAGCCCATTTGAAATATAACATTTCATTTTATAACATCTATATCTTAATGTAAAACATAAAAACCACTAGTATATAAATTCTTGACTTAAAAATGATCCTATTTGAATAAGCTACATTTTAGTGGATTCTACCTGGAAACCCTCATGTGTCTACCTGCTTGTCATGCTGTGGGGGCTTGCATGTTGTTGTGATGCTGAAAGCTATGCCACCAGTATATCTCAGATAACAAGCAGGGCCACCCATGGTGGACAGTTTTCAGTTGAGCTCTCAGACTAAGACAGATGAGGGAAAAGGACTCAGTAGACCAGTCCTGAAACAATTTACCACTGAAATTCCTTTGAAGAGCAGAGAAGCACTGTCAAATATAGGGCCAGAGAATGAGCCTGCCAGGGTGGAAGACATTCAAGAGACGACTGGGGAAGCATTGTTGCCTTCTCAAAGTAGACTCGACCTTAATGACAGGAAGTGAGTAAAGCCCTTGGGACCTGTTGTGGCACAAATCAAAATGAGAAGAAAATATGGTGGCTGCAATAATGAGCTCAAACATAAAAAGACTGTATGTATGGCACAGTGCTGGGTAGTGTTTCATTCTGTGGTACAAAGAGTTGCTATGAGTTGGATTTGACTTGATGGCACCTAATAACCACTACCTGGAAAGAGAGTGGGATTTAAACTCTTTAGCCATATTCATTTTCTCTCTCTCTCTCTCTCTCTCTCTCTCTCTCTCTCTCTCACACACACACACACACACACACACACACACACACACACACACACACACACACATTTCCCCCTCTTGGAAATAAGATTATGCTAAGTGAGTAGTGCTTTTAATAACATAGTTGAGAAAACTACATCAAACATAATGGTGATTTAGATCATTAATTACATTTTAAGATTTAAAAGGAGGGGGACCAAACCTCACTTTACCACAATGGCTTGTTTTTCTTAACATATAAGCAAAACTAAAACTAAGATAATGAAATGTGATAATAAAAGGGGGAGCACCGTGGCATTAAAATACATCACGTATCTTCTCTTTAAAAGAACATGAGGTAAAGTTACTAGTCCTATTGCAAGAAGCAATGACCCCCAAGCTTGAACACTACTGACTTCCAATGAGAATATCATTTTATATTTTTAAGGCTCTACTCCTTACTTAAATAAAAGCAGATTTGGTAAAATGCAAAAACTTCATCTAAAGCTGACCAAACTTGTCAGCAATTATTTCTACAATGGCTTATTTTTCTTAACATACAAGCAAAACTAAAACTGAAATAATTAAATGTGATAATAAAAGGGGGGGCTGGGATTTAGCTCAGTTGGTAGAGTGCTGCACTGTAGTCTCTGAGGTCCCCAGTTCAACTTCCAGCACTGCCAAAACGAGAGAAGGACCTGGCAACCCACTCCCAAGGCAATCCCGAAATAGCCATTGAAAACCCTATGAGGGTGGTATGAGTCGGATCCCGACTCGACGGCACCTAACAACAACAACAACAATAAAAGGGGGGGCACTGTGGCATTAAAATACATCCTCTATCCTAATTTCCCCTATGAATTTATGGAGTGGGTTGTCTTTATTCAAAACTTTGAGCACAGATATACCGAATGTCCATTCACATTCAACATTTGCTGCCCATCTGTTATTTGCCAGAGACTTTTCTAGGCAAAGGGAACCAGAGGTGATCATCTGAGAACTGGCAAGCAAAGTAACAATGGGCATCAGGCAGACAGAGCAAGTGGGGGTCTGTGTTCATATTGAGTGTACCATTTGTCTCCAAATTCTAGCAAATTGTCCAGCAGTCTCTCTTATTTCTCAGAGAGTGGCTGTCCTCACAAGGACTTTGCGAAGATGGACACAGCTCATTCACAACCAGTCCTAAGGTCCACATTCATTTTACTGTCCTACAAGTTGCCCCCGAGTAGAAGGTCTCTTTTCACTGCATGTGCTTGGAAACATAAGCCTATTTTTCCATTCCACACACCATAGAGAGCTTGGGAGCCTGTAGAAAGCTGGGGCAATGTCAGCCTACTTTGCATCCCAAGTCCACTCCCAGATCCAGTGAGAACACCACAAATACATTATGAAAAGAAATGATGGGAGGATTAAAGAGGCATCTACTTTAATGATCCAACTGGAAAAGTCACCATAGTATTAAAAGCAACATTCAGGGATTCCATCAAGAGAGTTTCTATCCTACAGAAGAATAAAGCCATTATATAGGGGGAGGAATGAAAATGGGAAAATACTGTCCGATCTTTAACTCCAAGACCGAAACTGAAGTTTTTATGGAATTTTCATATGCATTATGTCTTACACAAATAGTAACCCCTAGTCTACCCTTTTCAGGGAGAGGAAGGGATCAAACCCAGGACATGCTAGCCAAGTACTCTGCTACTGAGCTACACGCCCAGCCTTACCTTACTTTAGTCTTAACACTATCCCCAAATGGTTTCCTATCATAATCAAGAAAGGACCCTAAGAACATTTTGATCATGTTGCACTACAGTTATTTGGAGAGTATGACACCTTTTGAACATGCCCCTCTAACAGTGAACTCCAAGGAAGAAAGGCAGTTCCACTGCTTTAAGCACAAATACGCACACTAGAACACTCTAGCACCAACAATGGGGTCAAGTGCTAGAGCTCTTCCTTCAGAGAGCTCTGTGAGAAGCCCTCATATCCAGCTCTGTGAGGGGCTTCCACACACAGCTGTTTCAGCTGAGTCCCCCAGAAATGTCTACAATCTAATTAACCAATTAATTTGCAAATATATTCTAATTTATTCAAGTCATATTTTCTTGGGTGTTAAATTATCTGACAGCGGACCATATGCAATACACAAGGGCAGGACCTCGCTGAAATACCATAGCTTTCCGCAATACAAGAATGGCTACGCATACTCTGGTCCACACATAGTTCTATCTCCCAAGGAGAAAATAAGTTAGCATTTCCTCTGTCATTAAGTTGTATATGTTTTGGGGAAGCATTGCTAAGTGCTTCTGTAAGAGCAGAGGGGTGATCAGGTATGTTTCCTAAAAATGCTTTCATGGTATCCCCTCCATAGGGTTAAAGTGGGCTTCATTGCTTGGGAACAAGGAATTGGCGATAAGGATATAATGACAATGCATTTTGTCTTAGTCTGTTTGCCTAAAGTGGGAAAGAGGAAGTTTAAGTTATAGGAAAAGATACTCTGTCACACTGGGAATTACAAACTGCTGTTAATTTGCATGCAAAACTCTGTTCTACAACAAAGCAGCCACAGCAGGTAACATTGTTTGCTCAGACAATCAAGTTCTAATTTGCCGAACTTGTGGATTAAACAAAAAAAAAGAGGACAGGATGTTCTTAATTGCTACATTGCAACATTTGATCCGGCTCAATGACTGTATAGCTACAGATAAGAACTGAGAATAACACTATCAAATATTAGGAGGATGGACTAATTTACAAATTGAAGAGTATCTCAATGCACACAGTGTTACCTAAAATTATGGAGCATGGTTTTTAATGTTTTCCATGGCATGTTTGGATAGTTGATAATTGTGTAGTACTAAAAAAGATAAGCAGGGTTTTTGTTAATTGTATTTTATTTTTTAAAAACTATTTTTATTATTCACAAAATGGAAAAGAAATTGCTATTGAACAATGTGTTCTGCTATTATATTTCTTTAATACAAATTCTAAGATCTAGTTTCTAAGTTAACATATATAAATCAAATACTAAGGCAGAGAAAAAAAATCAAAAAGGAAATGCATGTCCAGTTTGGGGTTGCCGGAACCAAAATGGGATTTTACATAATAGATTCTATATTACCTCCAAAGATTAGTGAGATGTTTAAAGGTGTGAATGTTTGTATCTCCTGCAAAATTTGTATGCTAAAACCCTAATCCCAGGGGTGATATTTGGAGGTGGGGTCTTTGGGAGGTAATTAGGTCATGAGGGTGGAACCCTTCTGAATAGGATTAGTGCCCTCCGCTGAGACCCCAGACAAGATCCCTCTCCTCAGCTATGGGAAGATACAATGAGAACAAGCAGTTTGCAACCTGGAGGTCTGTCACTCCTAGGGCCACAGAACCGTAAACAGCACTCTACTGACAGTATGAACTTCAAAAGGATTCACATCCAATGGATTCCAGTACTGATGATAGCCGAAGCTAATAAATACATTACTGATCCATTTTCCTTATTATCAAATCACGGATACAAGTGACTGTTTTTAAGCATCAATTTACTTCCTGAATTCTTCCTTTCCAACCATCACTGGGGATCCTTACAGAGGTGCCAGCCAGCTATTCTTTCTACATATACATGGGGCAAAATGAAAAGAATTTAAACGTCAATTCAAATGAAAAAATATTGTTAAAATCTTGGCTAGGTTTCCTATGGAGGAGATATGTAAAGACACCATCCACAGAAATGAGAGGTGTTCTTCTCTGTGCTTTGATAATCTGGCTGGGCATCACCTGCCTAGGGTGATCTGTTGAAGGTAGGAGGATGGGGAAAGAAGAAGCCTCAGTATCTGTCCTTCCCAGCTTCTTGTTCCTTAAACAATAGCTGTTATTCAGAACTTTGGCTGAAAATTCCACTGCAAAAATGTTTTAGGCAACAAGCCCCCTGTGTGTCAGTGACTCGTAAGGGTCACATGTTTATTTGCTATACTTCTACAGTGCTGTAGTTTCTAAGTTAGCAAAATAATTAGTAGTTAAATTCCACTTTTGAAGAAGAGGAGTTGAAGGAGGAAAACAGGACAGGGAAGAATATAACGAAAAACTGAGAAAACATGTGTCAGGACCTGAGATTCCAGGTTTCCAATGCAGCAAATGCGCAGCTGGTCTCTCTTCTCAGACAAGCAGGGGACAGGGGCCATGGTAGAGCCAGGCATTAAACTCAAACCTTCCAGGCAGTGACGAGGGCAACTGGCTATTGTAAAGCCATGACATAGACTCTAAGCCTAACCAAAGCTTTCTTTAGAATGTAAAGAAAACAAGTGAATTCAAGCCACAAATATTCTGAGCACCTCTTGGTGCCAAGAAACTACACGAGATGCCCACCATGCAGAGATGAGTAATATTCAGGCCTTGATCTAAAGGCACTAAGAGTTTAATCATGTAACCATTGATCAAACAGCAACAATAAAGAGTGATAAATAGGATGTGCTGGAAGTGTACTCAGAGTGCATCAGGGTGCACTGAGATAGAGGAGCATCTAATTCATGAGGGGTGTACCCAGAGGAAATGACACTTGAAATGAATTTTAAAGAATGATAGGATTTAGAGACAGGGGAAGGAGGAGCACATGCATGGGAGGAGAGATTGCAAAAGAGCAGGGGAAAATTGAGAACTTTGTAACAGAAACAGGCAGAAGCCCAGAGCAATTTATTTCAGACACACTCAAATTTTAAACACTCAAATTTATTCTAAAGCTACTAGGCTCCAGAACCTGAGTCCAGGGGTAAAATCTTATAAAACTGCTTCTTAAAAATGGCCCACACATGCCATCCAAGGGGAGTTTAGGGAAATGCATTCCACTCTTTGTCAATAAAACAGAGTTTGGGTTATTTGCTATTTCTTAAAAAGACTTTTTCTACCTGCTAGTAAGAAGTAAAGACACATGGATAATAATAATGATAATAATAATAATAAAAACAACAACAACAACAACAACTAGGATACATAGGTCATGGTGTAGCAACTAAATGGAAAAGACCTTCAGTTTTTCTCAGTCTGAGCCTTTTTCTTGATAAGGTTTAAAACCAACAGGAAAGTACAAAACTATACAATTACTAATCATTAGTGATTTATCTGTTTGCCATTCATTCTTTATTCAACAAATACTTATTGAACATTTTAAAGTCTTAGGCATTTTTCTTTTTCTTTTATTTTCTTCACAGTTCTTGGGGGTTGAACCTGGACCCTCACACATATTTTGCAAGTGTTCTGCCACTGGGCTGCAGCCTCAGCCCATCTTAAATTTTTTTGTCTTGAGACAGGGTTTCACTAAGTTACACAGGCTGCTTTTGGCCTTGAGTCGGTGATCCTCCTGCCTCTACCTCCTGAGTTGCTGGAATTACAGGCATGTGCAACTGCTCTTGGGTAAGTCTTAGGCATTTTCCAAAGTATTAAAACTATAACAATAAACAACAACAAAACCTATAGGATTTGTCATAGGCAAATATCCATAAACATTTGAGCTCCTAGGCTGTGAGAAAGTGGACGACATTAAAATAAGAAAATGGTATGGCCAGCTGGAATCTACTTTTCTATATATAGAGTCCCTGGACATGCCTCAAAGCTAACTATGACTTTGAGCATGGCTCTGAGGCTCAGTGTAACCAACCCTAATGACTGAGTGTTTGAAGACCCAGGATAGTAATTACAGAGTATCTATTGCACATAGCTGTCCTTTTTTAGTGGGCTTACCTTTGTCCAGCATAGACTTAAATATTTGCAATAATCAGAGGCCAGGTCGGCTGGACGGCTGGGCATTCGCTGGCCTCATGAGGGAAGGTCACTGAATGAATGAGGAATCCGACACAGGGCTGTACAGTGGGACCCACGGCCCCAGGAAAAGCCCCGGGAGGGGAAGGTAAGCCAGCAACAGCCAACTGGATACAGCAGCCTGGGGGAGGAGGAAAGCACTGATTCTATAAATCGTGCGGGGGGGATTCTATAAACTGAGGCTTAGTCCTGCTGTAGCACAACTCTAGTGGAGCCGAGGTGGGAAAAAAATAATGAGGTCCCAAATCTACATTAAAAGATTTTTGCAGGATTTTGTTCCTGAAGTGGAAAACTGTTCCCACAGGGTCTATTTTTAACCGTTTTATTTTAAAGTGATCAGAAAAATCTCTGCACATTGAAATTTCTCAGTGGGAAATTTTACAGTCATGCTAGTTACATCCAGCCTAAAGATAACAAAGCATGGTGAATGAACAGGCTAGGTGCATGATAGCGTAGCGGCCCCACTCACACTACTTCAGTGGCAAGGCTCAGACAGGCCAAGAACATAAAAAGCTGCTCTGTGTTTCCTTATTCAATTTGTTCACCAGAATACTGAATTAAAACAGAATCCCCAATTTGGGGAGAAACATATCCACATTTTTGTTGTTGTTGTTGTTAAACTACAAGTTTCTTTTATCTTTTGTTTTTGCCCCCAAAGTAAGGCAAAGGCAATGTGTCAAATAATTGATGGCACCCTAGTTATGATACACAGAGTCTTCTTGGTATCAATTAATTTAATAGATATAGACATTCAACCTATTATCTAGAGTCAGATTCCTTTTATTAGAGACCTATACACACACATGTTAAAGATTGTGATTATCCTGCCTGTACACATCACTAAAATCAAATCGCAGGGAAAATCCATGGGAGATAAATTACAGAGCTCATTCATTCACCAAATACCATTTGGTGAAGATCTATGTTTCGGGCACTTGAGATACATCATCAAAAACCAATCCTGCCTTCAAGGAGCCTTTATTCTATTCTATTGCTAAGTGTACAAACCGTGTTTTAGGAAGTAAGTGCCCTGGCATAAATTTGGCCAAGTCTCGAACTGCTAATTTGAGGGGAATTAGTAAGGACTTGACAGTGCCTGACAAGAAGAAGTAAGGCAAGAAAAGGAGGATTTTTAAAACAAGCATCACTATACACAGAAAAATCCACTGTTGTAACTGCTGTTAACTCAATGTTCTCCCATGTTCTCCCAATCACACATGTCCAGGTTTACAAGCTTCCAGTGATTCCATTGCAGAACCTAAGAACAATGAGCCGGCATTCTATGTCGAATGACAAGGGTAGCATACCAGTCTGCTTGGGCTAGGTTATGCTACAATAACAAACGATCCAAACTCAACAGCATTCAACATGCTCACTGAGGATAGGCTGTGGGCTATATTTCACATCTTCATTCTGGAACCCAGGCTACAGAGCACCTTGCTCCTAGGACATTACTGCTTTCACTGCAGAGGGAACAGAGAGAATGGCAGGGCCACTCAATGGCTCTTCCTGCTTTTCCTCCTACGTGGGACATGTGACTTGAGCTCACGTTGCATTGGCCAAAGCAGCTAACACAGCCAGAGGTTAACAGAGCAATAATACATGACCATCCCACAGGCAGGCATGGTGAACAAAACAGTCAATGATGGGGAGGTTGCAGCTTTTATCAGAGTGTAGCCAACTACCAAAAGATACAGAAAATGCTTCTAACCCTTTCATTATCCCAGACTTGTGATCACTACTAAATTATGACCAAATCTTCTGAAGGGAATAACTCCTTCTCACTTTGTCATTCCTCACCAGACCAGAAGCATGTAGGATGTAGAATGAAACAAAAACAGAGCCCAGAGATGGTGGAGGGGACTAATTTTTCTTTCTACAGTTAAATGTCAAACAATTTCTTTTCCCCCTCAATCATTCCTTTCCACATGAAGGTGAAGCAACTGAAGAAATGACAGTGGGGAAGACTACCTTTCACTTTGCAACTAGTAAATTCTTCCTGAGATCCAAGCACTACTTATGCTGGCAGGTGGTAGGAGGTAGGCTAGGGTATAACACAAAGCCCTTGACATTTTGATCTGCAGCAATTAAGTGGTATTACACTATTAGAAAGACAGACCGTAGCAATTCAAAACCGGACCTTGGGCCTTTGTTTCTTAGCAACACGCAAAGGAACGCAAAGTTTACTGCTCAGCTACACCACCACACCAGTTTATATCCAGCATTACAATTATTTATGCTGATTTCAGTTACTCTAAAGATTGGCAAGGGTTAGTCTAGGACACTAAAGAGACCTAATAGACATGAGATTATCCCTTAAAAAGTCTTTGAAAGTGACAGTGAACAAGTGCAAGGGCATGCACAATCCACAGTAAATTAATACTTTGTGAGTTTTTCCAAGGCCATGTGCAGGGGTGTGAGCCTGAGAGAATGGTGGAGTCACTCAATGGCTCTTCAAGATTTTCCACCTAAGGGGGACATGTGCTCAGGACAGGTCCCAGTTACTCAGGACAGTGAATCAGAATGATCACTTAAGCTCAGGTTCAAAGCCAGCCTGGAAATCATGAGGCTCCACTGAGAGAGTAGAAAGAAAAAGAGAGGGAAGGAGGGAATGACTGAGGGAGGGGGAGGGGAGGAAAGGGAGCAAGGAGGGGGAGGGAGGAGAGGCAAAAGAAAAAAAAAAAGAAAAGAAGAGAAAGGAAAGAAAAACACAAAGAGAACTAGAAATTGCCTGCTAGTCACACCTTAGGGGCTTGAGCTTAGCTCAGTTGGCAGAGTACTGTTCTACAGTCTTTGCTGTCCCGGGTTCCATCTCCAGCAGTGCAAAAACAGGAGGAGGATGTGGCAACCCACTCTCAAGGCAATCCCAAAACAATAAGCCACTGAAAACTGTGAGGGTTACAATGAGTCAGAGGCTACTGGACGGCACCTAACAACAAAAGTCACATCTTAAAACATGTAGTATTAAAAATCTTCAAGTTGGTATTCTTTCAGTCACTTTGGAAGCAGAGGACCACTTAGGAGTCAAGACTCATAAGCCATAAAATAGTTTGTTGGACAATTCTTCAATTTTTCTACATGTTTGCAAGTTTATGTTAACTTATAAATAAAATGTTAGGGGAGTGTTGTATGTAAGCCCAGAAACTGAGTGTGTTGGAATGCTAGGGTCAGTGATTCTCTGTATATAATCACGAGTGACGTTCTTTCACCATGTTAGAATTTTTGATAACATCTATAACCCAAACAACTAATACCATTCTGATAGCAAGTCTGGTCCTAAACATGCATTCAGTCATTCATCCAAAGAGCATTATAAGCCACAAGATGTACCTAGAACAATGTATATCACTTCAGCTATATTTGCAAATTATTGATATGGCAAGCCACCAAAGCAATGGTGGGCCAACTTGCCAAAGCCAGTGTACTGAATGGCTAGTGCACTGAGCAGATCAAATTTATGAACTACTTGTTCCTTTATTGATGGAGCTTGCAGTGGTTTGTATTTGATGGGAAGGGTGTTCTAGTTAAGACAGGTTTTCATATTGCCTTTGCAGCCTTAAAGGAATGGTAAACTCATCAAGAGCTAACGATAAGTTAGTTTTCTTCTGAATATTTAAAATCCAGAAAATATATTCCATAATTGACAACTGATTAACCAATGGAAGTTGTAAAATATATATTTCTTTGTTTTGACTCTTTTCTGATTCTTCCTGTTTGTTGGCTTTATTGACATTTTAACCTTTTTAGGATTTTTTTTTTATGAAGCTAAGTTTTTAACAGTTTTGAATGATTTTTGTTTGGACTTCAGTGTAGTGATTAGGAACATATCTTTCTTATAATAGATATAACCACTTAGGAGAAATCAAGTACAGATTACTAGAAGTTACTCTTGCCAAGAACAAGTTGTGTCCTACTTCAGGGGTGATAAACCATGGCCCACCTATTGCCTGCTTTTGTAAATCAAGTTTCACACAGCCAACATCAGTTTAATTACTAGTATGGCTGCTTTTGGGCTGGGAGTTAGTTCAGTTGGTAGAGCGCTATTCTGCAGTCTCCAAGGTCCTGAGTTTGATTCCCAGCACCACAAAAATAGAAGGCTGTGGCAATCCTCTCTTGAGGTAATCTCAAAACAGTCAGCCATTGAAAACCCTATGAGGGTCACTATGAGTTGGACATGACTCGACGGCACCTACCAACAATATGGCTGCTTTTGTGCAAAAACAAAACAAACAAACAAAAAACCCCACAGAGTTGAATAGCAGCAAATGCAACAGTAAAGCCTACAAAGTCCAAAATACTTACTATCTGGCACTGCAGAGTAAACATTCATTATGATATCTACAACTGCTAGAACACCACCAGTCTCATTTGTGGGGCCCCTAAACACCGAGTGAATGAATGAACTCATGAGTGACTCTTGATTGTTAAAGCAGGGCCAGCCAGCATTTGACACCCACATCAAACTTCACTGCCTCAAAACCTCACAGGGTGGTGATGGTGTTGGTTCCTTATAATGACACAGAAGTTAGGCAACTTGAGTCAACTGGTAAAACAGACCACGTCTGTGATTCCAGGACAGCAGCCAACTGTATAAGGCAGTTTTGGTTTGTTGCAATGTACAAACCAACCCACATCTCTGCATATTGGGGAACTGCAAATACAAATAAACTGGCTGGTCTCTAAAATCTCAAATCACTGTTTATCTCTAAAAACGAAAAAAAATGTTAAGTTGGCCAACATGTCTTCTGCCTTCTGAAAGGTGGCAGCGATTTTGTGGTTGAGGTGACGAACCACCCTGAAAAGTACGAAGGAAACCACAAACCCCACGCCCACTGCTCCTCCCATGAAGTGCTGCTCTAACGACGAAATATGCATCTTCTTCCTGAGATCCCCGAGGACTCTCCTGCCATGCAGCAGCACTACAACTGTTATCCTGATGAGAAATACCATTAAGAAGTCTAGTGGTAATAAATCTAGAGGGAATTTTGTGCCATTTAACACTTACATCAAGACCGAAGTCCATTGAGGATCCTGGAAACCACACAGATCCTCCTGAACTGCACTGTTGTAGTAGTTTAGATTATTTTAAATGGCAAGCTCCGGGTTTGTTTGTTTGTGTGTATGTCAGTGTGTGTGTGGAGGGGTGTCCAGCAGCCTGCTTTAATTTCATATTGTTGGTTCATGCCTTCCCGTACTCAGCTCTCAGAATTCCCATTTGGTCATAGTAAAATTCCTGGGGAAGAATATGGACACAGATCATTCCTATGAGCTTTAGAGATGCCCTAAGGCAATTTTGAGCCTGCAGCCGTAGCCCTGTAGCATCCGATCCTGTCAGATCTCAGAAGCTAAGCAGGGTCGGGCCTGGTTAGTACTTGGATGGGAGACCGCCTGAGAACACCAGGTGCTGTAGGCTTGGGAGACGGACCTGGCAACCCACTCCCCAAAATCAATCTGCCATTGAAAACTCTATGAACAGCAGAGAAGCACTGACAATAGTGTTTCACCTGTTGTATGTAGGGTCACTATGAGTGGGATACCAACTTGATGGCACCTAACAACAACAACATGAGTTGGATACCGACTCAACGGCACCTAACAACAACAACAAGGCAATTTTATTCCCTCCAAAGCAGGCCCACTCAGTCCTCAGTGCCTATCAGTGTTTTAGGTGATTTGGGCATGAAAATATGATAATGAGATGTTGTTGGTTAAGAGAGGAAGAAGGCCTAAGTTCATGTAACAGCAAAGACTTTAATAAAAGCAAGAAGAGAAGAAATTAAGATAAACGACTATAGCGTATTCAGTATTCAGACACATGTTCCAACCCAGTGAATTCTCCCGGGAGGTGTTAAGTCTTGTCTTCCAGCACCAATAAACAAAGGGGCTGCAAAAATGATTTTAAATTTTCTCTTAAATATTGGAAACTTTTAAAATGGTCCTGGGCACTCAGCATGACAAGGGGAAAAAAGTCAACATTTACAGTTCCATTTGTCTGGCACCATCTCCTGGCCAACTCCTGTTTCTTTTTTCAATTTCTCTTTGGCTTCTGTGCTGCAATTGTTGAGAGTTCAACCCGTTTCCAAGAAATTTCAGGAAATGTTCTTCACCAGACAATGCTTAGCCTTATTGCCCCAGTTATGTGGCCAGTAAAAGCAACAATAAAAGCCCATCAAAATCATCACAGTGAGGAAACACCCTTCAGTAAAGCTAAAGGCTGGAATCCAAACCCTGGGTTCAGGCTTCATCTTAAAGGCACACCATAGATACTGTTTCTCTTTCTGGCTTTCTGAGACCCCTTGTTACCTTCAGAGCCAGCAACCTGACAAACCCAAGGCAGAGCTATCCTGGGCAGTGCCCACTCGCTGGTGCTGGGTATAAAGGTTTGCACCTGGAGGGAGCTTTGGGCAGGTCTGTAGCTATGCAGGCGGCTTTGGGGGCTGTCTGTACAGACACCACAGGTCAGATGGACTGCAGGCCACACATAACTCTAACAGCATTAGCAGGCCAACTGCAGCCAGACTTGAATACTCATTTAAAACTCTGCAGCCTGTGTAACTTAGCAAGACTGTATCTCTAGATAAAAAATGAAAAGGGGGCTCGGAGTATAGCTCAATGGTAGAGTGCTTTCAAAGTACGCATGAGGCCCTAGATTCAGGCCCCTGTTGTTGTTGTTGTTGTTAGGTGCCAAGAAAATTAAAAAGTGAATTATTACACAAAGTAGTTCGTGTCTAAGAAGATTTCAAAGTTTTTTGGCCAGAGAAGTGAAGATTTGCTTCTGCCTTTACATCTGTGAGCTTTTCACCCTTCCAACGAGCTATTGGGTGGCATTTGGGGATTGAAAATGGTCAGAGGGAGGAAAGAAATCTCTATGTGTTTTCAGAGACTTGGGATTCTCGGCTTATGTAAGGAGAGGTTAATAAGTGACTCTAATCGAAAAATGGCCATATTCCTGAAACCAGATTCTGCTCTGAAAATTCCTTAACTCTGTTTGAGCATGAAAAGAATAAAAGTAAACATTGTCATGCCTCCCTCTCCTTTCTGCGCCCCATTCCTTGGCATCTGCGTCTACATACCAGTCAGCAGGAAAACAAGGAAGAATCTCGCTTTGCCAAAGAAAAATGAAGGAGGCAAGAGGTTGGCAAAATGCTCCCTTGGTATCAATGCATGGTAAAGAGTAGACTCGGTTAGAAACTTGAGTCCACTTTCAGCCTGCCCAGCTGCTAGCATTTCACCTACATGGAGGTGGTGGAAGTAGGTGAGGTTTCTCTTAAGTGAAATCATCAGAGCTGAGTGTGCAAGGTGGGCAGCCAGTTTCATCCACCCCGAGATGAACAGCCACTGATTACAGTAAACACACACAGCAAGTGCACATGAAACTCATCCCTCTTCAAATTCCAGCGCGCAATAGCAGTAGACACACTTTTCTTCACAGCATGCTGGAAACAGCCTCTCCTCCCCCAGTCTCACCTGTTCTATCTATTGCACAGAAAGGAAACTGCCCGAATCCCACCAACACCTAATGTTCACCTGCTGTGTTGCTTTATTAAACAAGCACTCAGGAGAGTGGTTTGTTGGAGAAGGGGGTGGATGTGGAATCGAGCTATATGCTGCATGATTAATAAAAAGAGAAACTTGCCATTACATCCATTCTTCTCTCTGGCTCTGTGTAACAACATGTAGTAACAACATAGCTCAATTTCCCTTGATTAGCACAAGGATTTAAGTGCACTTTTCAAAAACTGCTAATCAGTTTAGCTTAAGTGGATAGAAATGCGACGCAAAAGTTTTCCAGTTCATAGAGGTCTGCTGATGTTTTTTTTTCCCTGAGTGGTACATTAGAGATGATTCTAAAAACACAGCTATGAATAGTTGTTTATTTGGAAAACATCCAGTTACCATATACTATGGAAGTACAGAAAAATGGTATCAAAGTGTAGCTTACGCATCAACAAGATGAAGGGACACTTCGGGATGAAGGATAACTGATATAATAACCTCCTTCTAATTGACTTCAGTATAGATGGCATTATCTACTCAAGAATAAAGCAAATCAACATTCATCTTACATGCATTTCTACCAAAGGCCATGTATGTGTGAAAGTAAATATTTTAAGTAAATATTAAAAGATGAGAACTTGCCTAGAGATTTACATGTAAATTCAACAGCAAAATCAAATTGTTGTATTAATTAAGTCAATGTTTCTTAATATCTAAAATCTGAAGTTGTTCTGACAATATTGACATTAGTATTGGCGGGGGAGGAGAAAAGAACCCTAAAATAGATTTTTGTTTCCCTGAAAATGAAAAATAACAGAGAAAAGGGAAAAAAGATCTAGAATATTAGCTCTGAGATACAGTGATGAAGAGACATCAGGGGCTCCTATAGGTACAAAATGGTAACATACCAAGCGGAAGGAAATCATACATTTCTTGGATCAAAATGTTGTACTGGAATTCTTGATGAGGCTCCTACAACTTAGTGTCATTAACACTTTTTCCAGTCCTGACTCTGTTTCCAATAGCTATTCATGTACTCAGGAAATTCAGAGCTTCTCTTTAGTGGCTACCAAATGAAGAATTCACTCACTTTCGATGTCTCATACTTCATTCTAACCAAGGTGCTTTCTTGGGGACTTCTCAACTCCACTGACTCTACAAAAGCCAGAACTTCTGTGGTGTTCTGTAGCACAAGGGTCCCCAACCCTTGGGCCACAGACAGGTACTGATGTGAGTGATAGGTGAGCATGTAAAGCTTCATCTGCATTTACAAAATAAATGTAATGTGCTTGGATCATCCCAAAAT
Source organism: Pedetes capensis (assembly GCA_007922755.1). NCBI lineage: Eukaryota > Metazoa > Chordata > Mammalia > Rodentia > Pedetidae > Pedetes > Pedetes capensis. The sequence goes on along the minus strand of VMDO01000142.1, from coordinate 295,300 downwards.
CACTCCCCTCATTGGTCTGAGGAAAAACTGTCTTCCACAAAACTGGTCCCTAGTGCCAAAAAGGTTGAGGACAGCTGCTCTGGTGGACATTATCCTTTGTTTTTTAATCAAAGGTTGTACACAGGTGGTAGGGAACAGTACAATGAGCTTAGAACTTTTGGTCCATTGGAACTGGTTTCAAAACCAGTTGAAAATTGTGTGACTGTGTGCAAGTTCAACTGCACAATGTCTCTCTGTGTCCTCAGTTTTCATATTTCAATGATGAATGTAATAATACACACCTCTTGTGGGTGTGAGAAGCCATGAGTGAGATATATTTTTAAATATCTGGTACATAATAAAGGGATTTTTAAAATAGCACTACATTATATGTGTCTGTAGCTGTACCACCCTGGTGTCTATTCTTTTCAGATCTTGGAAGCTAAGCAGGGTCGGGCCTGGTTAGTATTCAACGGGAGACAGCCTGGGAATATCGAATGGTGTAGACTCGGGAGAAGATCCTGGCAGCCCACTCCCAAAACTACCAGCCATTGAAAACTCTATGAATAGTAAAAAGCACTGACAATAGTGCCAGGCATGGCACAGTGTTGGGTAGTGTTTTGTTCTGTTGTACATAGGGTCACTATGAGTTGGACCTAACTCAATGGCACCTAACAACAACAAAAACAACAACATTATATGTAAAGTTATACTCTGTAATAGTGAGCTGGCCTCAGAATAAAGTTCTTTGGGGATCACAGAAATTAAATCCACTTGGGCATGGTACAGAATGGACCACCTGAAACTGAACTGAACTCTTTCTCCTATGAACACCGTTCAGTAGGGTTCCAGTATTTGTTATTTGTTTGCATTCCAGGAGAGCTCTAGGAGAAATACCAAACAAGTGGTTTGTCAGTCAATTCAATTCCACAAATATTTGGTGGTTACCTACTATATCCCCGCATAGAAATGAGTGTGAATGTTCCTCTTTTCAAAGACAAAGGAGTGAGGTTTTTTACTTAGTAAACACTGACTAAACTGATTTATCAGGACTAGCTGACATATGTGACTGATTCACTTGCAAATCAGCTGAGCAAGAAAGATGTCAAATTCAAAGGGCAGCTACACTTGAGAGATAGAAACTAGATATTTACTCAGACATCAGCCACCATTGGTCAAAATCCTGCAGAAACTCCTGTTGTTGTTGTTGTTGTTAGGTGCTGTCAAGTCGGAATCTGACTCATAGTGACCCTCTATACAACAGGGGAAACACTATTGTCAGTGCTTCTTTGTTGTTCATAGGGTTTTCAATGGAAGATTGATTTTTGGGAGGGGGTTGCCAGGTCCTTCTCCCAAGCCTACAGCTTCTGGTGTTCCCAGGCGGTCTCCCATCCAGGTACTAACCAGGCCAGACCCTGCTTAGCTTCCGAGATCTGACGGGATTGGATGCCACAGGGCTACCTCTGCAGGCGCAGAAACTCCTAGATCTCTGCTATTTATCCTACTGTCTTGCTTTGAACTCAAGCTAACCAAATCAATTACATTATGTTTATCCCATTCATCAATTTCAGAAAATGGGCTTTTCTACCTGTTATAAGGTGGTATTTAAATGGAAAAAAATATTTACGGGCTACAATCTTTGTGCCTGGAAAATGACATATAAAATAGGATAGAGGTTAGCATCAAGAAAGAAAGAAAGAAAGAAAGAAAGAAAGAAAGAAAGAAAGAAAAGCAAAAGCTTAGAATTTGAAGTCAGATTACCAAAGTTTGAAGCCCAGCTTTGTGAGTCACTACCTAAGTGACTACAGGCAGGCTAATTAATCTCTCATGCCTCAATTAGACATGTATAAAATAATAGCACAATAAATGAAACAAAGCATGCCATTAATAATGCAACTTCTGTTCAATACTTCAACCAAGAAAGTTTTCTTTTCATGAAAAGTAATCACTTTTGTCTGTCCTTTGTAATGTATAACAAATATTATGTCTATATTTTAAGCCACAGAACATAACTACTCTAGGTCTCAATTTTCTAAAACATCTGTTGGCTAATTATTCTATAGATAGGTGTATTGGTTCATTCAGAATAGTATTTATATAACTGCGACATTTCTTTAAATTGTATCTACTAAGAAATTACATACTATATTTAATATTCCAAAAATATTTACGGACTTAGTATGAAGAAAAACATATTTTCAGGAACATCTCTAATCCCTTTCTAATTCTTCTCATTCAACAGTTTCTCTAATTCTCCAAGCCAGATATGGTAGCACATCCCTGTAATCCCACCACTTGGGAGGCTGAGGCAGAAAGATTCCAAGTTCAAGGCCAGTCTGGGCTACACAGTGAAACTCTGTCTGCAGAGAGAAAATTTTTCAAAAAAGTTTCTCTCTTTCTCACTGCTTATCTGACTTGTCTTTTTGATTTAATATCCACAACTTAAAGGACTATTGTCCCAAACTGATAATAATATAAGACTAATCTATTTAAATATAATTCCACTTCTCAGAACAATTATTTGTAAGAACACATTAAAAGCAAAAATTTGGCAGACTTGCAGTACCTGGACAAAAAAAAAATGAAGTTGACAGAGAAATGTGTAAAGTCATTTTCATGGAAGCCCTCCTTTTATGTTGTAATGAACTGTCTCAAGATTATGGTCATAATAAAAATAATAGATGATATAATAATAGATTAAATACAACAATTACATTCATATAGATTCATGGTCCTTGTAGATGGAGACAGTGTTAGTTAAGACTGTCAAAATTGGTTGCTTAACAGCTTGGGAAATAGGCTGAATAAAGTAATATGGTATTTCCCTTTCTGTAAAATCCCACAGGCCACTGCCACATATAGTTATACTACTATCCATCTATCTATCTATCTATCTATCTATCTATCTATCTATCTATCTTCTTAGAAAAGGTGACATGGATTAATTAAGTATCCTATACATGGCCTGCCTGCAGCCATAGCCCGGGTGGCATCCAATCTCCTCAGATCTTGGAAGCTAAGCAGGGTCAGGCCTGGTTAGTACTTGGATGGGAGACCACTGGTGCTGTAGGCTTGGGAGACAGACCTGGCAACCCACTCCCCAAAAAATCAATCTGTCATTGAAAACCCTATGAACAGCAGAGAAGCACTGACAATAGTGTTTCGCCTGTTGTACGTAGGGTCGCTATGAGTCGGATACCGGCTCGTTGGCACCTACAACAACATACATGGCCTAGAGAAACTGAATTCTTGCTGGACCCTCAGGAAATTAACCACTCTTGGTTCTTAGGTCTTGGCTTAGGTCTTGGCTGAAAGCCCTTGACTTCTGGTGTCTACGGGTGTTTCTCTTTATAATCAACTATTTCTCTGCTTATCCAGGCTCTACCCCTCCATCAAGTCCCACCTCCTCTCTTTTGCCTTCCCTGACTGCCTCCAAGCCCTGATGCCACCCTTTGTTGTTATCTGGAATGTATCTTCTGCTTCCTTAATTAGTAAGCAGTGCAGCCTTTATATAGGCCTCAGTCTTTGTTCTTTGCACTATTAACAACCAAATCTTTTGACAGAGGCAAAAACCACCACGAATAATGTTCAAGTGGTCAATCCAAGCACATTCCCAGCACTGATGGTAGCTCACCAGGAGCTCCTTCAGGCATGTGAAGGGTGGTTACTGTTGTTAGGTGCAGTCGAGTCAGGTGCTACTCAGTGACTCTCATAGGGTTTTCAATGGCTGATTGTTTTGGGATTGTGTCAGGAGTGGGCTGCCAGGTCCTTCTCCTGTTTTTGAGGAGCTGGGGATCAAACCCAGGGCCTCAGAGAGCACAGTGCAGCACTCTACCAACTGAGCTAAACTCCAGCCCTGTGAGGGGTGGTAAAAAATGTAATTTCCAAGAAATGTCTACAAAGGAGGGGCCCTTCTCTATTCCCTTTCTATGACTTGGAATGTGATTGTGACAGCTGGAGCTGGGACAGCCATATTGAATTCCAAGGTGGAAGCTACATGTTTAATATGGAAGAGCAACAAAACAGAAGGAACCTGGACATCATGGAGTCTCCTTACCAGCCCTGAGCTCCCTACATTTAGGTAATTGAGAAATAAACTTCTCTTTTCAGCTACCATTTCCTTCAGATTTCTTTAACTCCTGGCTATTTATCACCTTCACCAACACCGAAACTAATTCAAGTTTTTAAAATACACTCTGTGAGTTAGATTAAACATGTGTGAAACAGATTTGGTGCTGGCTCTCTGTTTTATTACTTGTGTTGGTACTGGCATTTTTGTTAAATCTAACCACTAGACGATAATTTCCTTAAAGAGCTGGAGGTATTTCTCATATGATTATATACCGCTGGGAACTTACACAGATTCTAGCACAGGGGAACCCAATGAGTCTTTAATGAGTATAGAAAGATACGTACTTTATCTTCACTATGATATGCCAGTTCCTAAAAGTTGACACTCTCTTAATCCCTAATACCACAGCTATGCATAGAAAAGGTGCTTCATATACCTGTCTTGTTACTGCTGGAAGATTAGATGTATTCATCTTCCCCTTCCATTCTCAGAAAACAGTATCCAAAAATAACTGTGCATTCAGTGATCCTGTATTATGGAAAGAAAGTGATGTACCAAAGTTATGAAGTCATCACAGATCTAGCCATAGAGAAAAGGTCAACAGCCCCATTGTTCTGCTTCATAGCATGTAATGCCCAACTATTTATAACTATTCTGCCAACTTGGAAAAACCTATAGCTGGACTCTGGCACACAAAATAATTATTTCGCTTACAAAACCACTTGAAACAATCTTAAAACATGTATATGAAAAGATTGACCCCACCCCAAATATACTAAGAAATTTGGAGGGTATCTCTTACACCAACATGTACTACATACGGGCACAAACAAATAACAATACTCTATTTTAGTATCTTCTGTGCTGATTTATATATAGTAGAAAGTCACTAAATAATTGCTAAATATACATCAAAAGTCTGCATATTTTAAAAAGGTATATGAATAACACCAAAGATAATTTGCCAGTGATATAAAGATTGAATCACTGACAGCAGCAGTCCCTGAGCAAGGGCAATTTTGTCTCTCAGGGACCTTTGGTAATGTTGGAAGACATTTTTAGTTGTCACATTTAGGGAATGGGTACGTGCTTCTGGCATCTAGGGGTAGAAGCCGGGGGTGCTGCTAACATCCTACAATGCACAGGACATTCCTTGTGGTAAAGGATTTTCAGGTCCAATATGTCAACAACATCAAGGCTGAGAAACAGCTTTTACATAGGCTTGAAGTTATGGGTGTCACACTCCTGACAGTAAACTCATAGGAGGCAGGGCCAAGTTGACTTTCCAGATGATACGGCACCCTAAGAGTTCAATGAACATGAATCGAGCCTGTAGTGGTCAGTGATGGCCCAACAGCAAGGGGAAGCTTAGAACAAACTGGATGTTCCCACGTTCGGTCCCTCAAGTTTTCAGTTAATAGCAGCAGTGCTTTAGGCCCATCAGTGAAGCTGAAGGCATGAACAAGTTCAAGTTAACAGGTCCTCCTCCAATATCTTATCCCATCTCATAAGACCCAAAGACTTTATCTAAGCACTCAACTTCGTTTCTTTTTTTACAGATTGTCTTTTCATTTCAATGCAAATACTATTACAATAACTCTTGCCCTTAGCTTGAAGGGTAAGAACAATACAGGGCAATAATTTCTTCCTCTAATCCACAGCTCTCCTTCCTCCAAGCTACTGTCAATGCCAGGCTGTACATCCAGCCTGTGTTCAGATCCATAGTCCCTTCTATGACCACAGACTCCAGAAGCCAAGTTTCTCAGGGAGCTTACAGTTACGTGGTATTTATTTACATGCAACTTATTTACCTACAAAGACCAACTCAAGTAAAAAGAATTTTCAATCAGACCATCTTTTTTGAGCATTGTACCCAGGCACACCAAAATGACATGCTTCTGTTTAAAACTAGGTTGCCTCCCCTAATTAGAATCTGTTTTGCTAATCAAGATTATGACACAGTTTACATGCAATGCTGAGAAAGGGAGCATTTGTGCAGGCCAGTAGGGGTTTCCCTAAACATTTTGATTGCACTTTAAATGCTCTAAAATACATGTAAAAGTCCTATCATTAAATTTAAACAGCCTGGTGATATGCAGAACAAGACTATGAGAACAGCAAATAAATTGCTGTAATCTGCCATACTGTCACTTACCCTGCTCTTGAGCAGCTGTAATTGACTAATAAGATAATAAGGTGGCAGTTTACAAATCTGAAAGCTATACTCCTTTGTTGGAAATGCCCTTGAGGAAAAAAGGGCTCCAAGTAAAGAAGACAGAGTAGGTGTGATCAAAATCATCATCCTAGATCTCACGTATTTAAACATGCTTTTCACATGAACTCAAAACAAGTCACCCAGCACAGCTGCAGGTAGGAGCAGTATCAAATGCCAGTGTTTATTTAGCTTTTAATTTTTCCTAACATAGAAAATATTCATTTCAGAAGAGCTTCCCTTTCTGGAAGGCACACAGATTGAGAAAGATCCAAGATGGGGCACAATCCTAACACTAAAGGCAAAATATACCTTCTTAGCACCAGTCCAATAACAGCAGAACTAATCCCCCTGCAGAGGTTTCTCATTCAGTCTAACTACCTGAGCATCTCCCAACCACTTCCTCGGACCTACATTCCCTTCTATGCCAACAGTTTCTACTAAGTTTTTAGGAAACTTACACTTGGGATTTATTTGCATGTAACTTACTTGCCTACAAGGGCCAATCCATATAAAAAATTTCAGTCAGCTCCATCTTCCCTGAGATTTGTATATAAGCTTTGTCCAATGACACCCAGAGAAAGCAACCACCCCAAAACTACACAACCACTAGTAGGCATTGTCTCAGGACCTACCAACAAGGTTTCCCACATACCAAGGAAAATGTCCAAAGTAAACAATCTTACAGGACACTTTTGATAGGAGGATGCTTACCAACAAAACCCAGCTTATGTCTGATAAGAAAATGACTTCTATTATTACAGGTTGAGCATCATTAACCTCCAAATCTGAAATGTTTTGAATCAGATTTTTGGATTAGACATGTTCAACTGATAAGGTCTATGAAAATATCCTAAAGCCTGAAAAACTCCAAATTCTAAAACATTTCTGGTACCCAGTAGTTTAGATTATGGAACACTCAATTTGTACTAACGCTATTTACAGAACACATGTCAGCTAGGAGACAAGTGAGGAAGATGAGTACCGGGACATAGCATCAAACTAAAGATTGTGAAGGCCACAGCAAGAGGTCTGATGGGCATTACTGTGATGGGATGGACACCACTGAGGGTCTCGAGCAGAGCTTCTTTATCTTACGCAAGGATTCCTCTGGTGGCTGCTGTGTGGAATAGAATTTGTGGGCTATATAAGCAAAGAAGACAGTGAGAAGGCTATTGCTGTGGCCAGATGGGAGGCGATCCTGTCTGGGACAGGAAAGGCAGCAGCACAGAAGGAAAGAATGGGTTGAATTCTCGACAACCCCTAAACAGCAAACAGAATGTGCTGGTGAGGCAGACATGGGCTATGAGAGAAAGAACAGAGTTAAGGATTGCACCGAGGTTTCTGAACTGAACAACTAAGAGAAAGGAGTTGGATTTTTTTTTTTTTTTTTTTTTTTTTTTTTTTTTTTTTTTTTTTTTTACTGAGATGGAAAAACTATAGGAGAACACATTAGGGGAATATATCAAAAGGGAGAAATCAACAGCTTGGTTCTGGGCATTTTACAGCAAAATATCATCACAATTTCCTACATTTAAAATTGTGTTCTCTGTTTTATTTCAGGACATTCTTAATACTTTATAGATATATTTATATATATCACCCACATGGGCTGGAAGAGGTTGGGGTTTAGATCAGTCGGTAGAGTGCTGCTCCGTACTCTCTGAGGACATGGATTCAATCCCAGCACTGCAAAAATGGGGAGAAAGACGTGGCAATCCACTCCTGAAGTAGTCCTGAAACAATCAGCCACTGAAAACCTTATAAGGGTCGCTATGAGTCAGACGCAACTCGAGGGCACCTAACAACAACAAATGTTCTATTTCTTGTTGTTGTTGCTGCGCCTGCTGCTAGGTGTGGTTGAATTGAGTCTGACTCCCAGCACTATGTCAGTGCTTCTCTGCTATTAACAGGGGTTTCAAAGGTTGATTGTTTTGGGTTTATTTCAGGAGTGGCCTGCCAGGTCCTTCTCCCATTTTTGCGGTGCTGGGAATCAAACCCAGGGCCTCAGAGAGCATACAGAGGCACTCTACCGACTGAGCTAAACCCCAGCCCATATACATCTGTGTATGTGTGTACCAATATGTATGCACATATGAATACGAGAGTATACTAACAAGAAAGTTTTTTGTTTGTGCATTTGCACTGCTGGCAATGGAACCTAGGGCCTTGCACATTTTAGCCAAGGGCTCTACCACTGAGCTATGTCCCCAGGCATGCCTGAATATGTTGAAAGTGACAGTGGGTGGATATATGGGTGGGTAGATACCCTTCTTTTCTCTTGAGCCAGCCAGTTCTTTCAGAACAACAAAAGTTCGCTGATAAACTGTCATTTCTTTCTTTTCAGAGTGAACTTTTTACTAATAACTAGAAGAGTTTAAGTACTATGCAGTCAAAGGAAAAGCGTTAGCCTTTTCCAATCTCAACAGAAAAGCCATTTGTGCAGAAGCGAAGGTCTCCAAGAACGACTAAAGCCATGCTGTTAATCCCACAGGGCCAGAGAAACCTGTTCCACACCAAGGCCATATGGGAAGCTTACAGGGAGGATGGTGCAAAGAAACAAAAGGTCCTCGGAACCCCCTGAGCATTGCTGGGTGAAAATGGAATTTGGGCAGTGAGGCAAGAAGTATCTAGGCTAACCTCCACGGGGTACAGAGCGTGCGTTCACGACGCTTGCGCTCAGGCAAACTGCTAACCCCCTAGCAGAGCCTAGCATCTGAGCTGCCCCTCATCCCTGGCACCTTCCACCTCCCAGCCCAGGCTGGAACAAATCATGCTTTGCACAGCGCATCACTTGCCACTTCTGCTGTGCTTCCGGCTCAGATGGTGGCCAGGGATAATAAGACTCCTTCCTTGATTAACATGGCTCAGGCTCCTCGAAGGCCTCCATGTCTACCCTCCTCAGGCTTCCATTAGCAAGGGTCTCACTGAGTCAGTTTAGAAAGGACCCATACCCTGGACATGTGACGGAGTTCCTCATCTCTCGCAGCCCCCCAAGCGATGCCTCACCCCCATGGCCTGCCTTTAGCAAGACTCTTCCCAGGACTGTTTAGCAAGTGGCCACCATCCCAAGCTTCCTCTTAGTACTTTTCCGCCCAGTGATCTCCAACCTGCTTCTCAGTTATCAATCCATGTTTGGATTGATACAGTATCCAGAATCCACACTGTATCCAGAAATGGGCGAGGGTCCAAGATGAGCTCACCCCTGCTGCAATACTTCCTGACTAAAGTCTGTTTCTACTGATTTAATCACTGTCCAGATCTGGCTTTCCTTTGACATTGGCACAGTAGACACTCCTTGGGATATTTCTCTCCCCAGAGCTCCTGTTGTCATTATTCATGATGCCGATGGTAAGGCAAGCAAAGCACTGATTACAGCACAAGGCTCTTGCCACCATTCTAATTCATGGTACTATTAAAATTAACAGAATCAGTCCAGAGAGAAAGCAGCAGAGAAGACACCCTTATTCATACTCATATCCATAGTATCACTGGCTTCCCCAGCCATGCTCCTGCCTTTAATTACTCTTTAAGTAATCCAGGAAAACAATTCCTTATTGGGAATGAATTTAAAGTGATCATGAAAATTTATAAGATGGGTGCGGGGGCACACGCCTGTAATCCCTGCAGCTTGGGAGGCGGAGGCAGGAGGATCGCAAGTTGAGACCAGAGGTAGTCTGCGTAATTTAGGGAGACCCTCTCTCAAAAAACAAATAAAAATAAATGGACTGGGGGTGCAGCTCAGTGGTCCAGTACTTGCAAAGCATACAAGAGTGAGGCCCTGGGTTCCACCCCCAGTACCACAAAAAAAAAAAAAAAAACTTATGCCATATCCCTCCCTCTTAGACCAGGGCACTGTATAAAAGCAGAAAATGGATAGTGTAGAGGCCTCTTTCCCAGACTGCCACTTTTGTTGCTTATAGTTAAAGAGACCTCCACGGATCCTGACTGTGGCAAATTAAGTGCATTATGAGAAACACACTCTTAGTGATGCTGCCTCCTTTTATCACAATGTCCAGGATAATCCTGGCACCTCATTTGGGGAGGTGAGGGACTGCAAAGGGAAATGACAGAAAATGATAAAGGAGCTAAAAGTAAGTGTGCAAATGTTCAGCTAGGAGAGTTTAACAGGATGTAAACATGCTGACTAGATTAAGCATCGACTGGTGAATAAGATGTCTCCAAGCTTCATGGGCTCGCTGCTTCAAATTGGCAAAGCCTCTGATGGGTGAACTGATCCACTCTCTATGGGAAACCACAAAGGATCCGACCAAAAATGACTGTAGACCAAGCAAGGCTATGAATGATTTGGTATCATCTTGGCTTGCTTGGGCTCAGTTCTAATAGCATCTCTATTGGTTTACAGCGTTTGTCATCACTAGGTGCACTGGAGTCAGTATCCGACTCATAGCGACCCTATGCACAACAGGCGAAACACTATTGTCAGTGCTTCTCTGCTGTTCATAGGGTTTTCAATGGTGGATTGACTTTGGGAGGGGGTTGCCAGGTCCTTCTCCCAAGCCTACAGTATCTGGTGTTCCCAGGTGGTCTCCCATCCAGGTACTAACCAGGCCTGACCCTGCTTAGCTCCCGAGATCTGATAGGATAGGATACCACAGTGCTATGGCTATAGGCATGGGTTTACACAGGATTTGGGAAAAGCAACGAACACCCAAAAAGTCAGGTGTTGTCTGTGGACATCAACCAGTCCTGACCACAAGAGTTATCAAAAGGCTTCAACGTTTTGGTTAACAAGTATTGTAATAATTGCTGATCATTATTGGATCCTCATACCGGCCAGGCCTTAAGCAAGGACATAAAGAACAAAGACAATCTGACTAACATGGCCAATGGTATTACATTATAAATATGGTAGGGCCAGTGGCATCCACTCACAGAAACCTAAGTAGTTTCAAGCATTCATAAATCAAACAGTAAACAACTTCACGCAAGACTGAAGGGAAGTCATTAAGACCCATCCAGGTCTGAGTGTTATATGAAAATGTTAGTGTCGTTAATTACCTTCCAATAGTAATGCAAATTACAGAAAATAATGAGAATGTTTACGCAGCAGACTAATAAGGACCGGCATTTAAAGTCTAGCAGAATAACCTAGGCAACAAGAAATGTTATTCTCCCATGTCTGGCTGCTTTGCTTTGCTTTCCTTTCCTGCTGACCCACTTCAAAAGGTTTCATGCTGGAAACACTAATCATGTCCTCCTTTGCTGGAGAAAGTCACAGACTTTGCTTCCTGCCGGGTGCCTCCATTCACATCCATAGTAACTCTCATTCCTGACCACTCAGACCTGCAACAGCCCACACACAGCCTCCTAGCTCCTTACCACTTGGGAAAGCAGTAACACTTGAAAACAGAAGCAGGGCTATGCACTTATATTTTATCTGGAAAAACACAGGAATTGATAGCATCCTTGGATTTCACTTCTGCTTACACAGGAAATACATATTCTAAGGGTTTAAAGTTGGAAAATCATATGCACACATGCGCGTACATGTGCACGTGTATGCGCACACACACACAAATCAGAGTTTCTTTTTAAAGAAAACTGTCACCTAAAAAGCCCCTGATTATAATGCAAATAACCATTTCTTGTATTTGATTATAGTCTTCCTTATATATGTCTTTAATTAATGATCATATACATCTCTCTCTCACTCACACACACACACATATACACAGAGAGAGAGTGATCTGGTGCTAAAATTCAGATTTAGAGAAGGAATTAATATTCAGCTAAAAGGAAAACAAAAATTAATGGGGATAAGGGAGGGAGTGTGTTTGGAGCAAGAGGAAGCCAGCTGGTTAGCTGGCCTTTTAAAAGGTATCAGGGATTTAGGCACAAGGCCATTAATCCTACAGTTTCCACTCCTTTGCCAACTCTCGGGGCTTACATTACTGAGCCATCATCCAGATTAAAAATGGGTTTCCATACGGGTTTCTGCTGCCCCAGGAGCCCTTCTCTCTCCCCTCCCCACCTGCTGCCCCTTCGCACCGCAGCAGAGTGAAAGCCAAAAGAAAAATATTAAAATCAAACGAGGAGCTAGGGATTTGGGGAGGCAGACAGAGAGCAAGTTCTTATCTAGGCTTTAGCACAATATTCCTGCTGCAAAGTCTTCTTAATTACATCGAGAGAAAGAACAGGGGACAAACAGAAGAGCCACCTGCTACATCCCCTCCCTTCAGTGAAGGGCTCACGTTCACAGGTCCCAACCCTTTGGGAGAATGATGACTTTCTGTGCTCACCTTCTTCCCGCCGAGGGTCCCAGCACCCCAGTCCTGACTGCATCAGGTTTCTGCCTTTTTTCACGTTGCCCCAATTTGCTGAGCATCCTCCCTGCTCCAAGGGTGCCTCCACTTGCTACTCTATCCAAAGAATTTCCCTGCTGAGCAACTACATCATATTTTTCAGCTGGAAAGAATGTAAGGCTTTGGCTGTGTTTCTACAATGCTAAAGCAGCAGACAATTAAAAATCAAATAACTGCACCCGTATTAGTGGTGTTGTCCATACTGGCTGCCTATGGCTTTTACACCTGCAATCTACAGCCTGTCCAAGCCCCTATTACCTGAACCATAATATTAAACTCTATCCAACAGAGCACAGAACATGCCAACTGCCCATCCCCAGTGGAAGTGATTTCAGAAGTGGCTGGATTGTGGGGAGTGATAGTCCACACCTATAATCCCAGCACTCAGGAAGCTGGGGCAGGAGATCGCAAATCCCAGGCTATCGTGGGCTACAGAGTGAGACCATGCCTCAAGAAACCACAGGCCGGTTGGAGGGAAGAAACACTTCCCTGAGACAGTCCAGACACACTGTCCCAGACAAGGCCCTCCTAGGAATGTTCTGGACGTGTACTCTCTTTTCTAGTCTTAATCTTGCAAATTCAGTGGCTAGATAGGGTTGAGGACTTTAAAGCCACAGAACTGTTGGGTTAGACAGAGATTCATCAGAAAAGCAGTCTGTTTAACAGAATTGTGGTATCTCATGTTGCTAAGGTTCCTTTTAGTTCAGCTACTGTTTGATTAGTCTGCAGCCATACCTCTGAGGCACCCAATCCCATCAGATCTCAAAAGCTAAGCAGGGTCGGGCCCAGTTAGTGCTTGGATGGGAGACTGCCTGGGAACACCAAGTGTTGTAGGCTTGGGAGAAGGATCTGGCAACCCACTCCCAAAAATCAATCAGCCATTAAAAACCCTGTGAATAACAGAGAAGCACTGACAATAGTGTTTCACCTGTTGTATGTAGGGTTGCTATGAATCAAGATACAGACTCCATGGCACCTAACAACAACTGTTTAATTATATCTCAATGACAAGCAGAAGTGCAACGTCCTTCCTTAATGTCATTTGATAAAATAAAATGAGTGGACACCCTGGCCACCAAAAATGGGCTGCTGGATGTTTTGTACATTAGGACACAAAACCTCCTAGAAAGCACATGACTGGCCTGGCCCAACAGAGCTGGATGTGAGCAAAAACCCCAAACACAGGCAAATGGAAGTAGGGGCTCCAGTTCTATGTGTTGTCTTGCAGCCATTTATTCATGGTAAATGGTTTTCATATTACCCACTAACCCCAGTCTGCTGAAGAAAAACAAAAATAAATGAACATGGCTCTCCCAGGCTAGGAAAATGACACCAATCAGGTCAGTAAATAGCCAGGAAACTAGAGTTTGGCCTTTTCTTGATTTGTTTTGATTCAAAATACCAGCCCTCTAATGCCTTTTGTTTGTTTGTTTGTTTGTTTCTGAAAGAAAAATCTGAAGGTGGAGGAAAATGAAATGATTGATAATAAAGCTTTCATTATCATGGGGGGGCAGGAGGAATAGGCATTTGAATAAGTGGCCATTTACTCTCCTATTTTTTGAATACATTTATTCCATCCTGATAAGCACATATTTATACTGGAGAGAAGATGGCCTTCAGAATAGACACTTACTAGGACTGAATTTACATCCTCTGTCCAAACACAGGCACACACGTTTTAAATTGACAGTGCTATATGCTGAGCTCACATTTGCAAACATCAGAAAGGCAAGTTTTTTAAAGAGCAGTTTTACAACTTTAGAAGCGGGTAGACATATAATTTTCCATTACTTGTTTTAAGATTTGGGAAAACATAAGGAAAGTGACCTATTTTAATGGCAAACCATTTATAACATAGCTTGCTGTACTTAAGAGCCAGCTCAGGCTCAGCCCATCACTAGAAGGAAGAGAAATCTGTGTGTATAAATAATGAGGCAATCTCAAAATGAGTCTGCAGATGCTCTGAGATGAGCCTGCTGACAGAGTCACAATGACAGCTTGCTAACGAGTTCATAGGACATGAGTTTCTCCTAAGAGTTGCTTTGGAAAGGACCAACTGGGTTCCTACTGGGTTAAAACCCAAGCAATCTGAGGCAGCTGTGTTCAACAGCTACAAAAATCTATTAATCCTGTCTAGAGAGTGGGGGAGACAGAAGATTATGTCCCAAGGTACTCCAGGCCTGTGTTTCCAAGAAGCAGTACGATAAATGCCACCCCCATAAAATCAAAGCTTATCAGCTGTCAGGGTTTTCTAGATGATGCCACCTTTTGAGACTGGGGAGTCAGGAAAGTATACGCTTGAGGAAAAAAAATGGCTCTCTCTATATGTCAATTTAAGCATGGAACACTCTATGTCAAAATGCACTTTATATTTGCCCATAAGATTGGATCTAAATTCATCCTGGAGTTACAGGAGAAGAGGAGCCACCATGACCCCAGCAAAATGGATGGGGCTCCCACTCTGTGCCAGTTACAGTCTAACAGAAGACTCTGCCTTTAAGAAGCAGGAATCTTAGGAGATGAATGAATGTGTAAACAATGTTTCACTTGTACACTGCCTGGTGGAGGCTTAGAGGAAAGTGTTCTGCAGCACCTGGAGGGTGGAGGAGTAAAGCCTTGCCTGGAGGTGTGTGTTGGGCTGGGGTGTGGGAGGCAGAGATGATACCTGGCCTCAGGGATGATCTAGAAGTACCCAGGCTAAGAAGAGCAATGATGTTTGCTAAAGCAACATGGGCATTGTTTCTTCCCTGGAAGCCCTGTGACTATTATATATAGTGTATGCCTTTCACATAGAAAAATCAAACAAGGAAGCTCCTCACATTGTTTTTAAAAGCAAGTTCAAACAGTGTTATTGTATTACTATTGTCTTGCAGAGAATACCTGGGCATAGTTGCTCAGTGAGTTCATTCCAATGCAAGTTTAAGAATGGTTGGATACAAGGAAGAAAATCAAGGCTGATGTTATGAAATGAAAAATTCATTGTTTGAGGCTCTATCCATCCCCCCAGCCCTCCCCCCCAACTCATAACTCTGGGGTGGGAATCTATTCTACCTTGCAGTCCCTCTGACCACTGAAAAATTGGCAGCTATCAAGTTGAGTGAATGCAAAAAAGAATCAGCAGATTTGCAGGGGTAGCAGAGATTCAATTTCCGTATCACAATCTGTTCTGTCTAAGCCCCTGGTTTTACAAGGCTTGTGTGCCTCACTGTCAGCAATAATAAATTTGGTGTCCAATGGAACTGAGAGTAAGTAAAGGCAGAAGAAAAGGTAAAGTTCATATCAACAAACTACTTGTTGTTGTTATTGTTAGGTGTTGCTGAGTTGTGTCCAACCCATAGTGACCCTCATAGGGGTTTCAATGGCTGATTGTTTTGGCAATCAGGAGTGGATTGCCACATCCTTCTCCCATTTTTGCGGTGCTAGGAATCCAACTCTGGACCTCAGAGACTGCAGAGAAGTGCTCTACCAACTGAGCTAAATCCCAGCTCCCAACAAACTACTAGCTACCTTTTATTGGTACCCACTGTGTGTCAAGGAGTTGACATTTTGTTTCTCAAGTAACCAGCACCTGTAGGGGTCTACCTGACCTAAAAGCCCACTGTGCCATTAAAAGCATTCTCCGACTCCTATTAAGGTAGACACCTGTGTGAACTCTGCACAAAGACTTAGCCCTCTCTGCTTTATATAGTAGAGAGGACCTGTAAGAAGTGTCTTTGAAAGCAGAATTCTGATCTGTAAGAATCCTGTTAAATCTAGCATTTTCCAGGGAACTGCTTAGCAAAACCAGAGCGTTGATTTTGACAATACTTGGCCATGTATGGTTATGATCACTTGCTCCCCAGCACCTCTGTGGTCTTCCAGGCAAACAAGGTAAATGGCAAAACCTATCAGGAAAACAACACAAAGACCTGTGACTGCCTGCAGTCACATTGTGCCAAGAGGAGAGAAAATGCACGGGTGAAACAGTGCATTAGGCAACTTTTTCCATTCATTTTACCCACTCCTTTCTTCTCTACCTCAGCCAAGGAGCTGCTTAGGTTCTTGATTTAGCACACATCTCCTTAAATAGAATCCTCATCATTATGGCATGGGGCAAGGGACATTGTGATTACAGTCCACCATCTGGACACAAGGGATTTTTCTTTAGCCCCTTAGGTATTTCTTGATAGCCTCATCAAATCTCTAACCTTCCAAAGATGAGGGTATTTTTTTTCTCTCTATCTCACAAAGATACATGATTCCAGGATTTGTGCGTATTACCACCAAAGCTAAATAAGCTTCATTGTCATAAATCATTCATTCATCCCATCTGTGTTTATTAATAAGCTCTTAATATGTATGCAACATTGAGTTTGTCTCGATTTGAGCCCAGCAGCATGATGGAGGCATGGGACCCTGCACCTGTCCTCTGGGTACTCTCCTATTTAAGGAGTGTTTTATTATGTTCAGCTATATTTGAAGGCTCAAGCCAAGAAGAAGAGGGAATAGGAAGTTGCCAAGGCAAAACTCCAACACCCTTGAAAATTCTAAGAGAAGGATCAGGGAAAAAAGAGGGGTGTTACTTGGTTTTAATACCAAGTTTGTCCCATGGATTTTCCAGACATATGCAGAATGCATCCCTCTGTGAATCACAGTCCCTCAGTGAATGAATGATGAGAGGAAAGAAAATTCTCTTGGTTTCCACTTAAAAACTATTTATTATATGAATATATTAGAGCATTTTACATATTTCCCAATGGTGCTGGATCACCCATGAGTTCCAACTGACTCTTAAAATATACAAACATTTAATGATTTAGCAGTGATTCGACTAAACATGAATCAAAATGGCATTCCTGACAGCAGTCAGACAGTATTAAAAATTATGGTCCATCTCCAATGACCTATACTTACACCCCATTTCCTCCTTTTTGTTCAGACTTTTGCTTGCCCAGAGAAATTAGTCTTATAACAACTTGACACAGACAGGCTTTATCAAAATATCAGATTCAATGGTGCCTCTAATCAGGAATTTAAGGACAGGCTCAATCTCAGCATGTCCATATCCCTGGGTTCCCAAAGGCATGAGAAGGAACCAAAAATAATAAAGCAGGACCCCATCCAAAAAATTCACACTGTAAAAGTTGTTCTAATGACGGATGTTGGAAAGAGTCAAATTCTGAGATGCATTTATCTTAAAGTTCCCCTATGCCAGTTCAAAGGGTATCAAAAATACTTGCCAGGAACACAGGTCACCAAGGGCCAGTACCTGACCAGAAGTTCTTAAAAGGTGTTAATGAACTAGAACACACAGAAAGGCTGACTTATTTCTTAGTAACTCTTCAGGATACTCTGGTTCTGCTAAGAAATCATTTGCAAAACTTGCAGATAACAGTGATACTACCAGCTCTGAAGCAGAACTGGAGATGTGAGACCAGTTTCTCAAACATGAGACTTTGTCCCTTTTACAGGATGGCAGTTATCTAGAACCAGAGATCTTACTCTGACAAAGACAGGGAAGGAAAAGGTTCCTGTAACAAACCTGTTGTGCCTGTGCCCTTCTCGCTTGATTTAGTTTTATTTTTAAGCAAGTAAACTTATGTTTAGGACAGAATGACAGTAAAAGCAAGCAGTTAGGCTGCATTTTAAGGAAAAATGGATGAATGTAAGGAAATCTACCATTTACTAGGCTGCACATGACCTCGAGTAAAGCACTCTAACCTTGTGAAACTTCAGTTTCTTTGAATGAGAGTTAAGAATATATTTGGGAAGACTGACATAGATACACATTCTCTAAAACATCACAGGGGCTAGTTCAATATGTTGTTGTTAGGTGGCATTGAGTCGGTATTCAACTCACTGACCCTACATACAACAGGGGAAACACTATTGTCAGTGCTTCTCTGTTGTTCATAGGGTTTTCAATGGCGGATTGAGTTTTGGGAGTATGTTGCTGGGTCCTTCTTCCAAGCCTACAGCACCTGGTGTTCCCAGGCAGTATCTCATCCAAGTACTAACCAAGCTGGACCCTGCTTAGCTTCTGAGATCGGATGCCACAGGGCTATAGCTGCAGGCAGTTCAGTATAAGTACCTAATAAATGTTAGTAGATTCAATCGAAGTAGAATTAAACTGTCACTCATGATTCCTGTCACCCTCACAGTTGCTCTGTGTCACTCAAGTGCTTCTCAGAAGTGGTATACCTCAGGGCACCCACCCCCAACAACGACCAGGTGGGTTCATGGACATCCTTGGAACCAAGTTCTATGATCAAGAAGTCCAAAGAAGCTGGGTGCAGTGGCTCACACCTGTAATCCCAGGGATTTGGGAAGCAGAAGCAGGAGGGTCACAGGTTGGAGGCCAGAGACAGCCTGCCTAACTTAGTGTGACCTTATCTCAAGATAAGGAAAATAAAAAGTGGGCTGGGGGTGCAGCTCAGTGGTAGAACATTTGAAGCCTGTGTGAGGTCCTGGGTTCAACCCCTAAGTACCATTAAAAAAAAAAAAAGTCCAAGGAGATATATCAGCTTGGAGAAACTGAGGAGAAAAAGAAGCAAGACAGGAGATGGGGAGAGAAATGGGGGGGAAGGGAAGAACAGGAAGGGAAAGAAGAGAGGAAGGTAGGGGTGAATTGCTCTATGGTTACCTGCCATTCACATTAAAGTGAAATAAAACTGAGCTCCTCCATGAAGTAGTTATAAAACATGTGGATACTGCGTGAAACCTGGTCAAGCTAGACAAACACAATTTGTGGACTTTTTTGGTATATGCTTCAATTAAAAAGCTTATTTTAAATGTATCTTTCAAAAAAAACCAAAGTAGTAGTAGTAGTAGTCAAGGGAGATTCCATTTCCAGCTCTGGGCAAAGGAGAAACTAACTCAGATATGCCTATAAATATACCACTTGGTCAAACTGCACTTATCAGGCACTTTGGTGAAAAGAAGAGGCCGGCATTCTAAGTGGAAAAGACCCAAATCCAAATCTAGCTCTGCTGTCTGACCTTGGGCAACTTAACATTTCTGAGCCTTGAGATTTCTCTTCTGGATGATGGAACTGATGGTGAGGCCCTTTAAGGCATGTGGGTATTAATGAGTATGATTTCTTTTTCCTATTCCTACTCTGTTTGAAAAATTCTCAAGGTAAGAACCTACAGTAAGTCCTGCCATCTCAATATGGTGCTTGCCACATGGCGAGGAACATAATAAATCTTTGCCAAATAAAAGAAAGTGATTGGTAACCAGTTTCTTACCTTTTATGGACCTATCATCTAGAACAAAGTAGCAAGAAGAAGACCATGAAAAGAACTTACCATTTCCAGGGTCCTGTACTAGCTGATGGCTCCCATTTTTCTACCAATCACAACCAATATCACCCAACAGACTGTGGTCCTTCCATTCCTTAGAAAAGGCTATGCTTTGTACTGCCTGTGTTTGCTAATACAAATTAAACTCTCTTCTGACATTCTTTACTGTCCCTGACTCTTAATCTGGTATTCTTGCCCTTCCAATTCTTATAGCAATTATTGCCTGATCACTCCTTGTTATTCAAGATCTTTCCTAACACTTCCATTTATCATTGCATATTTATTTCCTTCGTAGCTTCTGGTACACAGTAAGTACTTAACAAATACTTAATTTTGATTAATATGCACCTTGGACTTGATTTAATTCTTGGAACAACCAATCAGAAACTACCTAAACAATAGTTTATACTATTTATCTGTTCAACCAGGCTGGTGTTTAGCTCAGTTGCTAGAGGGCTGTTCTGTGCTCACTGAGGCCCTGGGTTTGATCCCCAGCACCACATAAAACAGGAGTAAGACTTGGCAGCCCACTCCCAAAACAATCAGCCATCAAAAACCCTATCAATAGCAGAGAAGCACTGACATAGTGCTGGGCATGGCACAGTGTTGAAGAGTATTTCACTCTGTTGTACATATGACTTGACAGCACCTAACAACAACATCTGCTCAAACAGTTTCCTGTAAGAGGAATGTAGAAACAAACAAACAAAAGATAAGATTGATGCTCATGGCAGGCATAAGTAATAGATTTCTTACCCATTGAATTCAGGAGCACTCAGAAACCTTCTAACACAGCAGTCCAGGAGGCCACTACCAATCGATCTGAGTTGCCATCAGTTGTAATCTATTAGTCATTCTCAGGAATAAATATCCTCCAATACGACGCTCTTGAAGACCTCATAACCTCAGAGCATGTATCTGAAACCTGCTCTAATGCATACAGTGAAAAATTCCACAGAGCATAGAACATGTATACTTTGTGTGCTAAACTTCTTACACACAACAGGTATGTGTCAAAACCAAAAGATGACATATGCCATGGGCATCCGAAAAATTCATGAATGAAAAGTATCTTCCAGGGAAAACACTTGTCTCCTTAGGAAAGAATGCTGCTATATTTTACATTTATTTCAAGAAAATAATGGTAGCACAAGCCAGGTGTCAGATCTGGGTGAGAAGACAAAGGTTATGCCACATGGGCCTTACCCTGTCCCCCAAGTCCCATCCTATTAATGGCTTGAATAATTCAAAATTTGGAGAATCACAATCCCGAGTGCAAAAAGCAAACAAGAGAAGAGAGACAGCTTGCTTTGGCACATCTCCCTCACCCCTGCGTGTTAAGAAGCCCGACCTCATGCCGGATCCTTTTGCAGTCACCCACAAACAGACCTGTGTACTCTACAGAGGATGGAGCATTGCTCCAGGAATTCCTTCTCCTTCTTTCTCCAAACCCCAAACAGTTTTCAGATCAGACAGCAAGGCTGCCTCAGCAAAACAAATGTGTTCACAGAAGCAAATCCCCTCCCCACCATAACTAAATACATGCCCAAACATAAATAGGTGAAAATGAGTTAGTTGTCAGCACTTTAATCGCCAACACAATCAGCCTATCTAACAATGCAGCGATTTTTGTTATCAACATTCTTCCTTTTGCTCTCAACCCTATTTTCTGAGCTTCTGAATACTGTAGAATGCTTGTTCTAGGCACCTAGTAGCATCAAATCTCTATGCACACGGATGAGGGAAACAACCTGGAAAGTCTCTGCCTGACTGTATCAGGATGGTGTGCCTCTTTCTGATAATAAGTATGTTTGCTGCTCAGCCTTAGATTTTCATTATTGGTAGGAACATCATTGCCTTAAAATAACATTCTGAACTCATGAACTTACTGCTGAACACTAGAACTTTCAGTAGTGACACTTTGAAAATGAAAACTTTGCAGGAACCGGTGGTACACACCTGTGATCCCAGCAACTCCAGAGGCTGAGGCAAGAGGATCATGAGTTCAAGGCCAGAGGCAGCCTGCATAACTTAGCGAGACTCTGTCTCAAGATAAAAAAATAAAAAGGGACTGGGATGCAGCTCAATGACAGAGCACTTGCAAAGTGTGTGCAAGACCCTGGGTTCAACCCCTAAGTATCCTAAAATAAAAACCTTTATCAATTATTAACAGTAGAAAATGAGCTACTCTGGATGAGAAATAAGCTCTCACTTTGCTATTTTTAGTAGTCACAAGTGTTGCCATATTATATATGAATCCTTGACATATGCTGTGAAGTTTACTGCCATAGCTCACATAAGACTGGGTAAAAATCTATTCTAGGTCTTCCTGATTAAATCCACATTTTAAAAACAAATTAACTAGTAGGTATTTCTCCACTGTTAGGAAGCGCTCACTTTTTAAAGCAGCCCATAAAGTTTGGTAATCAGGCTGTTAGTCAGTTCAGGTATTTATAAGCCTATAAAGCACACCTGTGCATATGGATTGTTTCTTTTTTTACATTTGAACAGCAAGATAGCATTGGTTCTAAGCCATTTGGGAAGAAGGCAAATGCCTACTTTGTCATCTACAAACATGGGTTCCATTGAAATAAGAGTTAAACTTTATAAAAGTGGGTTTCTGGCTCTTTTTAGCCAAACATTAAAGTTTCACTAATTTAGAAAACATTTATCTGGTATCCAGAAATGAACCTAAATACTGTGTACTGGTGGGGGGGGGGGCAGTTTTTTAAGCAAAGAAATACCATTAATAATATAAAATTACAGGGAATAGTATTTGTTCCCTTAAGAGAACTATTTTCCAAAACTGGATTTACAAAGAATAAATGTAAATTAAGACTACTCTGTCTCTCCTACAAATTTGGATCTTAAAAATTCATTTTACCGGGGTGTGGTGGCACACACCAGTAATCCCAGCCACTCAGGATGCAGGGACAGAAAGACTGCAAGTTCAAGCCAGAGATAGCTTGTGTAACTTAGTGAGACCCTGTCTCAAGATAAAAAATAAAAGGGGGGTGAGGGTGGAGATTAGTGGTAGAGTGCTTGCCAGGTATGTTTGAGGCCCTGGGCTCAGCTCCTCAGTACTGTTCTCCCATACACACACACACACACACACACACACACACACACACACACACACGACTTACAAATGACATATGCATGTACATATATGTGTATATACACATACATGTACACATATGTGTACATATGTGTATGCACATATATGTACATATATGTGTATAGTGTATATGTGTAAATGTACATATATGTGTATACACATATATAGATATTATAGATATATATTAGGGTCAGACACATAGTTATTGTCCCCATTTCACAAACAGCTAAGTTGGTAACAGACAGAAACACACAATAACTAACTGTCCAAATCCTTACCAGACCCTTCTTATCATGGGACATGCACAGCCTAAGTTTGGGTGTTTTACAAACTTAAATGTAAAACAAAATGAGAACAAAAAAATAAACATTCTTTTTGGAATTTATTCATCACTCAAACCACCGAATCAAACTAGTATAATCCCTGGCAATCCACCAATAAGAACAAATACATTTATGCTTATGTGTTTTTAAAAGCCTTTGGTCTACCTTTTATTGCCTAGCTAGTATCTGATCTCTTTGAACTCTGGTGTGTTCTCATCTGTGAAATGGACTAACAGGGCTACAAAGGTAATGCTTCTAGTTATCTTAAATGACCTTTAATTACATGTAAATGAAGGGGATAGTTTTATATTTCCAATTGCAGCTGAATGGCTCCATTTGGCATTTTTCAATGCCTTCCTGTTGGTTTAGAACAGGTCATAATTACATGTGTTCATTCTTTCCTAGGCCTGTGAGCAGATTTATCTACAGCAGCCTCTGTAAATCATGTCAGACAGGTTGACTACATAAAAAAAAAAAATGTGTTCAACAATGCAGGTGGGCCCAACTCTCACATAAAGCGGGGTGCCATCAAGATCTAAAAATGCA
This sequence comes from Pedetes capensis, assembly GCA_007922755.1. Lineage (NCBI taxonomy): Eukaryota > Metazoa > Chordata > Mammalia > Rodentia > Pedetidae > Pedetes > Pedetes capensis. The sequence goes on along the minus strand of VMDO01000142.1, from coordinate 271,444 downwards.
CAGTGTGGCTTGGGCAAGACATTCACCTGCCTAAGAAAGGAAGCAGTGGCTGCCCTTGGCCTTTTTGTGCTAGCACATCCTGAAGAACCCCAGCACTTCTGGTCTTTAACATACTGGTCAAGGCCCTTCACAGTCCCTCACTTGCCACTCTAATGACAAGGGACTAATGATGGAGCTGTCAAAAACAGCAGAACTATATTCAAACCATAACATTTTATTATCCTTTAAGGCACCTAATTCCACCCCAAATGTTTGGGACAGAGATGTCCCACTGTAAACATCTTTAACAAAACAGGAGATTTCTCAATAAAGCAGAAACAACCAAGGTGTAATGGCAGAGCTGACATTAATTTAAATGCCTTTGAAATGCTCATTTTTTTGTTGTTTTTATTTTGTTTCGTTTTGACTATCTGATCTTACACTATTCAAGTCAAACAGAATAAGAGGAAGATGAGTTTCTTTAACAGAAAAGGCCATTATGATGTCAAGCACCGCGAAGACCTCCAATAAATTCTTGTTCACTGGGCAACCCAGAAAAAATTTCTCAAATGCTCCAGAAAAAGAGTAATGATGGTTTTCTTCTTTCTAGAACCACCTCTCTCAGAAAATCTATCCATTCAGCAGATATTTATTGAGCTCCATCTCTGATGCTAGGTGCCACTCTGGATCTCAGGTACCTGAACATAGACAAGATGAAGTCTCCACTATCTTGGGGCTCACATTCTATGGGGGGAGTGAGACAAATAAGCAAGTAGTAACCAAGAGAATAAATTAAGGTGCAGTGATTGAAAGTGATGTGGGGTACCCCCTAAAAATGTGATGGTCAGGGAAGGCCTATCTGAGCAACAACAACAAAAATCTTTGAACATTTTATTGAGGTCAAAATGTACAGAAGAATGGAAATAGCCCTGTGAGTTTAAGCAGAGAACAATGCAGGTAGAGGAAAAGACAGGAGCAAGGGCCCTGAGGTGGGAGATACAGAAGAGCCTAGAGTCGGTGATGGGGAGAAAAGCCCCCCAGTGTGCCCAGAAATAACAGGAGAAGTGGAATATGGTGGTGGAAAAGGTGATGGTGGGAACAGACTGAGGCCAGATCTCTAAGAGAGACTTGTCGGGGAAATGGGTTTAATTTCAAGTGTGATGGGCAAACTCCTGAAGTTTTAATGAAGGGTTTTCACCAGACTAGCCAAGTCTGGAATTGACTGCAGATAGAAACTCTGGTCACTTCACATGGCATACACTAGAAATTTCATCTAACAGGATGCTGTGTGAAAAAAGTACACAGCTACAGTACGATAATAAAGACTCCATAACCAAGATAAAAAACTGAAGAGAAAATCAAAATTAATACAGTGTCAGTGTCATGAGGGATAAAGAAAGACTGAAGGCTATCACATATCAGAGAAGACTGAGGAGACCTGAGGACAAAATGCCAGGTGGAATCCCAGACCGACTCCTGCTACAGAAAGGGGAGCCATGACAAAAATGGGGGAATCCGAATAAAGTTGGTGAGTTTACTAATAGCATTACATCTATGCCAATTCTTAGTTTGAATTATTACATATGTAATATGTTGACTTTAGGGGAAGTTAGGTGGAGGGTATACGGGAACTCTCTATGTTATTTTTAAAACTTTTGTTAAGTATAAAATGATTTCAAAATAAAAGGCTAAAACAAAGAAAGCCTGGTTCGCAGTCATAATTGCTGGTGGTTTATACCTCTTAAAAACTTGTTTTCATTTCATGTGCTTTTAACTTTATGTTATTAGTAATCTGAACGGAAAAAGTCACAGTTGGATGCTATATGCATTTGCCATCGTCCATTCATTGTCACCTTTCATCACCACCAGTCATCAGATCATTTCCCTGGAAATCCTGCAGGACAGATGTGTGTAAACCAATTCATTCAGAAGATGGCCAGGCTGGGGACGAACATAGCTTCCCCAGGATGAATGTATCTACATTCCATTCCCCCCCAAAAGGGTGTGTGCACAACAGACGAAATGTCTTGGACAAATGTGCAACAGAGGAGTCCTCATTTTCACAAGTTCCTGCTCTGAGGCTGGCTCCCAAAGAAGGAACCACCCCTCAGATAAGCCAGTAGTTCCTTATTAAAACACTGTTTGTTCTGTTAGATCACTGTTTGTTTAGCTGAAGGTTGCTTAACTTGTTACAAATAATGTGCATCTAAATAACTTTGGGTTTCTTACAAATGACCTAGCGAATTCTGCCAATAACAGAGCTGTTTCAGTCTAATAGAACCTTGTACTACATAGGATGTATATCTTTGCTCCAGCCTGAAGGAATTTAAATCCTCCCCTTCTCTTCCTGTAAGTTGCCAGAGATAACTGACCACCTACCACCCTCTACCTGCTTCTGTAACCTTGCTCTATATGTTCTCACGGCATTAGCACTTTTGTACGCCCTTCTCTGTCCGGGACCCTATAAGAAGTCCAAGTTTCCTTTGCTCAGGATTCACTCTTTGGATAGGATTCCACTGGGCCACACACATGTGTGTGTAATAGAACTCTCTTGAACTTGCCCACGTTCTCTCCAGTCTCATTTGTCCCGTACCATTTCGACCACACAAGTGAAGGCCTGGGAGGTCAAGATGGACTGCTGAGGAAGATAATCACTCCCAGCAGAAAGGGAAATAAGAACAGGAGTGATCTGCACTAGTCAGCCATCTGACAGACACGATGACACATTTCTCTACTGGCAGGGCACTTCCTCCCTTTCTGGAACTCCAGGGAAGATGGTTCACCTGATGTGTGATGTGACCACAGCTTATCAACACAACAAATGCTCCCACTGAGAGCTCAGGGTTGGAGGGAGCAAACCAACTGCTTTCTTGCTACTGGAAACTACAGCCTGGCAAGAGAAACACTGGATTACTGGGACAGAACGAGAGAAGCTCAGGAAGTACAAGGCAGGGAGAAAATATGCCAGCTGGAAAGAGAAAAGAAATTAAATGCCCTAAGAACCAATTATGGCTGGGATTTCACTCAGTTGGTAGAGCGCTGCTCTGCAGTCTCTGAGGTCCTGAGTTTGATTCCCAGCACCGCAAAATGGGAGAAGGACCTGGCAATCCACTCCCAAGGCAATCCCGAAACAGACATTGAAAACCCTGTGAGGGTCGCTATGAGTTGGAATCGACTCGACGGCACCTAACAACAACAACAAGAACCAATTATGGGTGAGCCTGCCTCTATTTTACAGGTTATCCAGTTTAAACACCACAATAATCCGGTCAGAGATAACTGTCCTCATTTTACAGATGAGTTCATTGAGGCTTGTTGTTGTTGTTGTTGTTGTTGTTGTTGTTGTTGTTGTTAGGTGCCGTCGAGTCCTGTCATGGCGACCCTCATAGGGTTTTCAATGACTGATTGTTTCAGGATTGCCTCCGGAGTGGATTACCACGTCCTTCTCCCATTTTTGTGGTGCTGGGAATCACTCGGGACCTCAGACTGTAGAGGGGCACTCTACCAACTGAGCTAAGTCCCAGCCCCATCCAGGCTTAGAAAAGTAATATGACCAAGTGTTTTGATACTACCTTGAAGACTTTTTCCATGAGATCATGGAAGGTCCACAAGTCCCTGAGCTAGTCCTTTCCCTGCATGTGTGAGCAATCGCTTTGCAGATGAGTGCTGCAGTGGTACCTGCAGTGGAACCACAAACACGTCTGCAAGGCCTAAACCTATGGGATATCAGGCTACAGGGATGGAGGATGCTGGAAGGATCATGGCCAAAACCTTGGACACTAGAGACAAATTGCCAAAGGCTGATTTCTGACTCCAAGATTTTCTGGCTGAGGGACTCTGAGCATCATTGCGCTATCCAAACTGCAGCCTCCTTCGCTCTAATGGGTATGATCATAGCACTTGCATCACATCTAAGAGTGTGCTTAGCCCAGGGCCTGGCTCACAGCAAATCCTTTAGAATTATAAAATACTTTCATGAATAAATTTCCCCAGCTGTGTAATTAAACCAACCAGGAAAAGATCACAGACCAGATGAACCCCAAATGAGCCTTCGGGATAGGAAGAGGCCTCATGTCCCCTAGTCCGCTATGGGGCAGCAGGAAAGCACTCTTCATTAAACATCTGAAGGCAAGAGAGACTGAGAGGTGATTACTCCAACCAGGAGAACCTGAGCAGTAAAGCTCCCTCACCCTGAATGGCTGGCTCAGATTCCCTGTTGAATGACTAAACTTAAATATTGAAAAGGGAGTATTTAAAAGGGAAAAAGGCCTGCAACTGACCATCACAGCCACTTCAGCTCAGAAAGGGCTCTGATCACCCACAAAAAGCAAATCAAGTGGGGCACAATGGCCTACACCTGTGATTCCTGCATTCAGGAGGCTAAGGCAAGAGGATTGCAAGTTGGAGGCCAGCCTGGGCTATCTAGCAAGACCCTATCTCAAAAAAAAAAAAAAAAAAAAAAAAAAAAAAAAAAAAAAAAAAAAAAAAAAAAAAAAAAAAAAAAAAAAAAAAAAAAAAGGCAGAGCCAAAACCAAGAGCCAATGGGAAATCTTCTCTGGGTTTTGTGGAGAAGGAAAACAATCCAAATTTCGAATTTCTCATATGCTTTTTCTAGGAGCTTTTAAAAAGCCTTCCTTTTAACATCTATTTGTTCTGCACACAGGAAAAAGTGCCAGGTTCCTGAATATCCAGAGCTTTCTCTCGTCTTTCACGTTGAAAGGAGCCAGTCCCGACAAATATGGTTTTAATACCACATTGTCACATCTTCTTCTCATACTCTCTTTGAAGTCTTGCAAGGAGTCAGTAAATGTGCTGAGTTTTTGATAGGATTATTTTGTTGTTGTTGTTGTTGTTGCTGTTAGGTGCCACGAAGTCGGTGTCTGACTCATAGCAACCTGATATACAACAGGCAAAACACTACTGTCAGTGCTTCTCTGATATTCATAGGGTTTTCAATGGCGGATTGATTTTTGGGAGTGGGTTGCCGGGTCCTTCTCCCAAGCCTACAGTATCTGGTGTTCCCAGGCAGTCTCCCATCCCAGAACTAACCAGGCCCGATGCTGCTTAACTTCCCAGATCTGACCGGATGGGAAGCCACAGTGCTATGGCTGCAGGCAGTATTGTTTTAGTGTTTAAAAACACTGCTCCTTGGGCTGGGAGTATAGTTCAGTGATAGAACACTGGCCTAGCATGTATGAGGCACTAGGTTTTATCCCCAGCCCTAAACAAACAAACAAAACAACAACAATAGCAAAACACAAGGCCACTTACTATAAGATGCCACAAGGAGCCACAAAGGTTTATTTTTAGAGGACCCCTGAAGAAATGCAAAATAAGAGGGAAGAAAAAAAGAGAAAGAAAAGACATGGAAGAAGAGAAGGAAAAAGAGAACAAGGAGAAAGGGTCGAAGAGAGAAAGAAGATAGAGCTGGTTTTTAAACACATGCAGAAGAAAAATAGACTATTGAAGATGGAGTTAGATGAGCGAAAGGCTTCATGACCAACAGTCGAACCACACTGCAAAGAAGAGAGAGACAAAGACCCAAACTGACATGTCTCTCCTATACATGTCTTTACTGGGCAGCACAGCACACTCAGGACGCTGCTTATAACCCTTTAGAGGGCTATCTGTTGCCACCATCAAAGATTTTCACCTCAACTAATTATGTCCTAGGATTTCATCTTTAAAACTCTATATTTGGGGACCAAAGGAAGAGGCATGAGAGCTTTCCCTTTTTACCTCATTCCATCTCTTCTTATTTGATTTATTTATCACAATGTTGTTGTTAGGTGCCACTGTGTCAGGTCCAACTCATAGCGACCCTACCCATAACAGAATGAAACTTACCTGACAATGGACCATGCTTACCACAATGTCAGTGCTTCTCTGCCATTCATAGAATTTGCAGTGGCTGATTTTTTGGGGAGAAGGCTGCCAGGTCCTTCTCCCATTTTTTGTGGTGCTGGGGATCGAACAAAGGGCCTCATAGAGTACAGAGCACTCTACCTACTAAGCACAATGAGCAAGTACAAATTTTGTCTTGCAAAAATAATTATCTCTTTTGGGCTAAAAGCTATGTGGAAAATAATTAATTTCCGTGGTCTGATTTATCAGAGAGACAAGGAAGGGCTTAAGGGAGCCGAGTTAGGGCCAGAGCTTTTCAGCTTTCTGTACCATCCCAGCACTCTGGGGGCACCGGGCTGCAGACACCAAGGAAGAGCAGCAAGGAGTAATGGATTTATACTGCTAGACTGGATCCTGACCCCGGCAAGTGAGTCATCCATGATTACAAGGCATGACCACCAGAAGGCATATAAATTTAATGTCCCCAAGTCATGACCAATCTGCAAAAAAATCCCTTCCCAGAGTTTATGAAAATATCTGGAAACCAATATCTCTCTTGCTAAAAGCATTGAGCAGGCTACCATGTGAAAGCTATGAGATAGATTCCAGGTCATTACAGCCACAACCCAAGAACTAAGAGTAATTATAGGTAGCAGAGCTGGTAATGGGACATCTGAGGATTTGTGGAAAGATGTCACGAAGTGCAAGGGAACCCCAGCCTCCAGAAGGGTCCTGGTCACCCCTGCTTGCCTGATCCTTTACCAAAAGTTAACATCAAAGCACAGAGAAGGCAGAGAATGCTTCAGTAACTGCAGCTTGGGCTCATCTCCAGTCCTGGGGCCCCAGAGTATATCAGTGCCTCAGAGCAGTCCCGCACTGTGCTCGCTCGCTCGCTCATGCTCTCTCTCTCTCTCTCTCTCTCTCTCTCTCTCTCTCTCTCTCTGTCTGTCTGTCTTAGATGCTTCCACTATCATTTCAGGGACTCTGGGGAAAAATCACCTATTCTTAAACCATTTAGAGAATTCCTTTGATGTTCCCATTAGTCAAGTATAAAATCAAGAATGGAGACTCCCTTCAGTCAACACTGCCCCTTTCCAGAGAATATCAAGGAGATCCTAGCTTAGTGTAAATTCCCTGCTCCATGACTCACGCCGTTGATGTCATCCTCAACAAAGACAGAATCTGGTGGCTTGCTACTCTCTGCTTCTTATTCTGGGAGGGAAGCCGGCAGTGGGAAAGACAATTCCTTGCATTTACCTCATCAACGATTCTGTAATAACAGGGGCAGAGTACATTACAGTTCACGAAATAATTCCATAAACATGATCTCATTTGCCCTTTACAACAATATTGGAGGAATGTACAACTCATTCTGGTTTGTTGCCAGTGAGGAATTTAAGGCTCCAGGGTTAAATAAAACTAATGATAGGAAAGATTAGGCAATTTTCCCACCTCATGGCTTGAACCTTGGCCAGCAGGTTTTAATGTTAGCGCTCTTCTATACTAGAGTGATGCCAAGGTTGAAGCTGAGCTGGACTTCCAACTGAGGACACTTATCCCAGTCCTATCTCTCTCCTGGAGGTGGAGGACACTTATTTTGAACTATATTTGATTGCTCCTAAAGGAATCTTCCACTAAGAAATCAAACTATTTCAATATGGTAACATGGTTTTCTTCTGCTGACTAATCATCAGACGTTTATAAGTCCTGGAGGTAGGAGGGTGTAGCTCAGTGGTAAAGCACTTGCCTGGCACATGTGAGGTCTGGGATTTGATAGCCAGCACCTCAAAAACTAAAAAAAAAAAAAAAATTAAAAAGGAGTTATTGGTTCTTTTCTGTTGATGTTGCTTGAATGGAATAATTCTACACATAAGGTTTAATTTTTTAAACATATGGTGAGTCTTTCGTTACACACCTAAATGGAGAGGAATTCATTTAGATCTACCCTCATTCTTTTAAAATTCTGCCTTGTTTTCTGCCATGTTCTAAACTACCATGTTTTTAATCAATTGCCTAAAGATAGAAATTTAGGTTATTTCAAATTTTTCATCCTTACAAAAAAACATCAAAATATCAAGGATCTTTCTAAAATCATGCAAATAAACAATATACCAAATCACTTGATAGAAAGTCTGAGATACTCTGAGTGGGCTGATGTAAAAACTACAAATTATAAAGGAGAGATGCTGTTGGCTGTGTCAAAGCCAATTTTCTACAGGTGTTTTTTTTTTGTTTTTTTTTTTTTTTTGCAGTACTACTGGTTGAACCCAGAGCCTCGCGCTTGCATGCTCTGCAAGTCCTGGATCACTGAGCTGCAACCCCAGCCCATTTTTTACTTTTTGAGAAAGGGTCTTGCTAAATATGCAGACTTCCTCTGGTCTCGAACTTGTGATCCTCCTGCCTCTGCCTCCCAAGCCGCTGGGATTACAGGCGTGTGCCACTGCGCCCAGCTCTACAGTTTTATAGTAGGAAACTATTGTCTTTTGTGGATTTCTTTGATAAAAACTGCTGGGTTTTGCATTTCACTTTGCTTTGGGAAAAAAATGGAAAAAATGATATTCTGGTAGGGACTGAATGATACTATGTCTTGACATCCAAGCGTTATTTGTACATAAATTACAGTAACTTTACCCACATTAACCAGGCTGTCATCATCTTGTGTGATTTACTGTGATCTTGAAATAGAAATACTTCATTTCCGTGGCACCTGGGTGGTAATAGGTGTGATAATTCCATGTTGCAAATGTTTCCTCCTCTCTTCTGCTGGAGGGGTGCTAAAACCTAGGGTGCATCTTAAGGTCAAAGTATTGTCTGAACCGGTCTCCAGGATACCAGTGCACACATGCATGTGCCTGGGCCGACACATACAGTCACATCCACTACTTTGGAAACTCAGTGAAGCCTCCTCTTTCTTTAAGAGATTTATATTCCTCAAGAGGAGGACTTGTATTTGTTCTGCAACTGAGTCTTTGGAATGACAACATATGCATAATTAAAACAGCAGGAGGAGGTAGAAACAAGTTAAAAATGACTGAGAAGCCAGGCATGGTGGCTCACATGTGTCATCCCAGCAACTCAGGAGGCGGAGGCAGGAGGATTGCAGGTTCGAGCCCAGAGGCAGGCTGCATAACTTAATGAGACTCTGCCTCCAAATTAAAAGTAAAAAATGGACTGGGGGTATAGCTCAGTGGTAGAGCATTTGCAAAGCATGTGTGAAGCCCTGGCTTCAACCCCCACTACTGCAAAAAATAAATAAATAAAATATAAATAATAATAATGATAAAAAAATTAAAAAGACAGGCAATTTAAACTGGAAATGAGCACTTTAACAAAGTGCTCAGACTTCAGTTTAAATTTTAACAGTACTATTTAAGAAAAGCCACTTCAGGACATAAGGGATAAGGCGGAATACAAATAATTCAAGGAAGCCTATCAAAATCTATTTTTTGCTCTCAGGACATTACAAGGATAGTAATGTTAGTAATGATACCAATGGGAAGAAAATCAAAAGAGACAAGAAAAAGGATTTTCATAAACTACCACATATAAAGGTCTTTTCATAAGAATCTACCTACAGCTGCAACCTTATCTTTTTTCACCTTCATCCTACAGCCCACAGGAAAAATCTAAAAACCCCCTGATGCTTCTTTAATATTTCCATTGGAAATATGCTTTCATAAAATTCTGACCAGAAATTTCTGTTCTAATACTCATTTAACTAAGCTAATGGAATAGCCTCTAAGATGCAAAGCTCTGGCCAGACCTGGGGTAATTAGCCCATTTGTGCCTTCTGATGCACATATAATATTAATGACTCCTCTGCCCATTTGTGGTAAAGAAGAGAGAAGTGCAGATGAAGGTGTACCTGGATAAACAGCCAGACATTCCATCCCAAAGGTATTTGCTATGCTTTGAATGTGCCCCTCAAAAAGCATGAATTAACAATTTAATCCTTAGAGCAACAGCAGGGAAGTGAGGCCGAATGGGAAGTGTGTAGGTCATGAGGATGCTACCTTCCTGAATGGATTAGTGCTGTTTATAAAAGGACTGGATCCTACAGGTTTGATCTCTTGCTCTCTCTTGCCATGGGATGCCTTCTCCTCTGTTAGGAGGCAGCAAAAAGGCCCTGGCTAAATGCAGCCTCTTGACCTTGACCTTTCTAGCCTCCAGAACCACAAGCCAAGTAAACTTCTATTGTTTTTAAGCTGCCCAGGCTGGAACATTGTTGTTATAGCAGCACAAAAAGGACTAATACAGTACTCAATGGGGAGCGCTGTATTCAGGTCCTAAATTCCCTTCTTTCTTATGCATCATTCACCCCCTCATTCACTGTCACTCACCAACTTAGCATTTACTGAGTATTTAAGGTCTTCTTTGTGCTAGCTATTAGGTTTCAGATACACACTGAGGACCACAGCTTAGTGAGACCACTGTTGGGGGGCTGGCAATTAGGAGCCTGCTAAAACAAAGGCCAACATGGGGAGTCCTGTACCTTTTCTAGGGATGCTACATAAGCCTCCCAGTTAGCACTACTACTATCGGTCAAGTGACTTCCTTTCTGAGCTTCAAAGCCTCCTGTGCCAAAGCTTTAAACAGCATGGGATGCTGTAACAAAAGAGGCATCACTCTGCTGAATGTAAAGTTGGTATTTCCTACTTTCCAGGAAAGCTACTTCTTAGGGTTTATGTTAGATTGACTTTGTAAAATTTCAAAGCACGTTCTTTCCTTCAACAATCATGAGCTTGTACTCTGCACCCAGCATGATGCCAGGTCCTAATGGTATCATTAGGGGTACTAAGGATCCTGCCCCAAGATAGCTCCATATATAGGCCATGTTCATCTGAAAATATGACCCAATGTAGGCAGTAATGACCATGCTGGTCTCCAAAGATTGTCTCTATCAATTTCTCCTGTCCAATGTGTCTGCTGCTGCTGCTTCTGGAAGTGAAGTCTCTTCCACCTCCTCTTAAATCTGTACTGGCTTTATGGTGTGCTTTGACCAACAGAATGCTACAGATGTAGCACTGTATCTGTTTTGAGCGTAGCCCTTAGGTGACCTGGCATTACTGTTTTTGTTCTTTAAGAATCCACCTCTTGGGACCCCTCTACCATGCCAGCTGAATGCAGCCACAGGAGGGACTCCGCTCACGCCACTTGGAATGGAAGAACCACCCCATGTGCCTCACCCTGAGGAATTACAGATTGTTGCTTTAAGCCACTATTTGCCAAGAGGAGTGTCTTACAACACAAATGAATAATCATCAATGTGATGCACTGGACACACTGTTGGAATAGCGTATGTGAACAGTATCAATAGGTTTCCCTGAGTGAACGAGCTAAAATTCTTGAGGGGAGAAAAGTCTACATTTTAGCTGAATTCAATTCAGCTTGCTTATTCTATGAAGGACTCTTATTTTTGTGTCACATATTTATGGAGAACCAAGAATACAACATTATAGGAAAAGAAAGTACAATTTATCTTTACTATATGCTCATTAGCCTGCAGCGGTAGCCCTGTGGCATCCGATCCCATCAGATCTCGGAAGCTAAGCAGGTCCGGCCTGGTTAGTACCTGGATGGGAGACCACCTGGGAACACCAGAAGCTGTAGGCTTGGGAGAAGGACCTGGCAACCCCCTCCCAAAAATCAATCTGCCATTGAAAACCCTATGAACAGCAGAGAAGCACTGACAATCGTGTTTCCCCTGTTGTACGGAGGGTCGCTATGAGTCGGATACCAACTCGACGGCACCTAACAACAACAACAACATATGCTCATTAAGGGCTGGGATTTAGCTCAGTTGGTAGAGCGCCACTCTGTAGTCTCTGAGGTCCCGAGTTCAATTCCCAGCACCGCAAAAATGGGAGAAGGACCTGGCAATCCACTACCCAGGCAATCCCGAAACAGCCATTGAAAACCCTATGAGGGTCACTATGAGTCAGATACCGACTCGATGGCACCTAACAACAACAACAACGTATGCTCATTAAAGTGAAATTAATTATGAAGATATCTGAGCTTTTTAGAGTTACAAGTTCAAGTTTCAAATCAGATTAAATAAATCAACTACATTTTATTTAGAGGGTCAGATAATGGCATTTTACAGAATATGAATGTAGGTTTCACATATGTGCACGTCAAGAAAAATTTTTAATGCTAGGGGTTTTTTAGATTAATGTGAGACAAGATCACTCACAATGTTGACAATTAATATGGTGGGGGTGAAAAGAAGAAAAGGAGTAAGAGAAAAGAAAGGACAAAAAAAACATTTTAATTTTTCTCAGTACCAGTTATGAGATTTTAGCAGCAAAATCACTCACCAATTAGTAAGACATTCCTAAGTTCCAACCACCTGTGTTCTTTCCCCTGTATTATCTCCCAACCATGGACAGTGTTGTCATTTAACAAAGAAAATACCTTAGAAATAATTGTTATGCAAAATTTTCTGGGACACAGCAAGAGAGACTGCTTCTTTCTTTTTGGTATTGTAGTTGGTGTTTACAGCAAACCTGTCTACAACCAAGAGACCTCCCAGTCTCTCAGGACTAACTCCAAATGCCTGGGGAAGTGGTGGACAGGTCTCAGAGGTTGAGGGAGGAGGAAGGAGAACAGTTGTTATAAAACAGCATCTCACAGCTGGCAAGGGATAAAGGAAGGGCTAGCTCAGAATAGGCCTGCAGCCATAGCCCTGTGGCATCCAATGCCGTCAGATCTCAGAAGCTAAGCAGGGTCGGGCCTGGTTAGTACTCGGATGGGAGACCGCCTGGAAACACCAGGTGCTGTAGGCTTGGGAGATGGACCTGGCAACCTACTCCCAAAAATCAATCTGCCATTGAAAACCCTATGAACAACAGAGAAGCACTGACAATAGTGTTTCGCCTGCTGTACATAGGGTTGCTATGAGTCGGATACCAACTTGACGGCACCTAACAACAACAACAAAGTTCAGAACAGAGCCCTGGGTGCTGCCAGCTTGTCCCTGCATAGACCAAGCACAGCCTCTTCACAAACACTGATCTCCAAGTGTCCCCCACCCAAACATACAAGAGAGAAATTCTGAAACAAGTTTCCACCTTCAAATTTGTAAAACATGCTATCCCAGTAACAGGTCATCTTCTGACATTTTACATCAAGAAGGTGATTCCTGTTTTCCTGTCTCTTTTTTAAAAATGCAATTAGAGCTTCCAAAGTAACATCCTGGTGAGGATGCACTGCCTGAGAGCAATGTCTAATAATGGCTTTAGGCAAAGAACCCCCTGCGACTCCTCTGGCCAGCTTCATTAATATCAACGACACACACATACTAAATACTAGCAGGTGCTCCTTTTATCTGAAGATCCTAGAGCACCTTACCAACACTCCTCATTAAACCTCATGTGGCCTCTCAGAGACAGACCTCCGTGAGACACATATAGGAGAATCCTATCATTGACCAAAGGAGAAAACAGCAACCAGTTCACATACTTGATGGCGCAGCAACAATTTTACTGGAGTACTTCACTTGGAACATTACCTAGAAACCTCTAATCTGGATGCTTTCTTCTGGGCAGTGGCAAAGTGAGAATAATAACATCCATTCAGGCAATTTCATGGGGTTGGAGTGAAGATCAAATGAAGGAACAGATGTGAAGGTACTGAGAAAACCCTGATGTCCATACAAATAAAAGGCTTTATTTCTATTATCTAAACCAAACCTAGATTTCAGGCAGAAAAATGCCATTTCCAAGCACCATTCCCAATACAGACAGCCTCTCCTGTGAACAGCTTAGGCATTATTTATACAAATGCAAATTATATTTCTACGTCTGTGATCACATTCCTATAGGATACAAGACAAGATAAAGGCGGAGGATGCAAAATGAGAGAGCACACAGACACAATTACCCTTGATTGAAATGTTTGCAGATCTTCAATATTCAAAAAACAGTTTTTTATCTGCCTAGAAAACATTCATGATAGAAGAAATAGAACTCTACACTCAAACTTCTCAAAGGATTATCTTGCCTTATTCAGATTTGCTTTTTTCTCTCTCTCTCTTTCTCTCTTTTTATTACTCCAGTTATAAAAAATGCAGCTTTAAAAAAAATCCTTGTAAGAACTGCAAATGTGCAATTGCCAATTGGACTTGCTGCTAGAGATAATCCACTTTGGTTCAGAGGCAGCAGCTTTTGGGAAGACCAATGCCTTCCTGAAATTGTATGAGTTACTTGAAGGAAACATTCCTTAAGAGCACTTCCATCCTTAACTCCTGAAATTCCCAAGGGTCTTAAGGAAGAAAGAGGACAGCCCCACACCTGTTTGAAAAGATCAATTAATTTTTTCATCTCAGGGTCTCTTATATGAACTCTGGCCATTTGCTTTAAAATACAATACTTTTTAAAAGCAGGGTGCGGTGGTGCACGCCTATAATCCCAGCGGCTCAGGAGGCGGAGGCAGGAGGATCGCAAGTTCAAGACCAGAGGCAGTCTGCGTAACTTAGCGAGACCCTGTCTCAAAAAGTAAAAAAACAAACAAACAAACAAACAAAAAAAGAGCTGAGGGGGCAACTCAGTGGTCCAGCACTTGCAGAGCATGCAAGCACGAGGCCCTGGGTTCAACCCCCAGTACAGCCAAAAAAAAAAAAAACAGTACTTTTTCATGAAGTTGATAATGTAATAAGTGGTCAGAAGTCAACACTGAAAAGAATACAGGAGAAAGTTGTGTTTCCAGAGTTGGTTGCTAGCCAAAGTTTAGTTTCATTGAGAAACTTGTGCTATGTAACTTTCCATGAGTATGAATGTTAGGGGGACATCTGTCATCTTTTTGGCTACCCAGTAACTAACTGATCCCCTTTGGATGATTGAGGAATTCACCATTATGAGAGCCTTTGAAAGGGCAGTTTGCCTCCCCCTATGGAGGAAGAATAAGGCCAGCTTCTCGCTCCTCTTGCCCAGTTAGGATCAGAAATGGAACCTCAATTAGCCAGTCAAGTGTGGCATTTCAAAATCCAGTCGTAGCACTGCCAGCCTCCAGTGTACCTGCGGTCTCTGGGCAGGACTTGGGCAGTAGCTGCATCCCATTCCTAACTGTCCTGTCAATACCGTGGACTGGACAACACTCTTCAAAAGTGTCTTTTTTCTGGTTAATTTAGCCACTCATTTCTACCATTTGTTGCAAAGAGCCTCACTGGATTCCAAATCTATTCACACAGTAAATAGGCCATGGGGCTGGGATTTAGCTCAGTTGGTAGAGCGCTGCGCTGCAGTCTCTGAGGTCCTGAGTTCAATTCCCAGCACCACAAAAATGGGAGAAGGGCCTGGCAATCCACTCCTAAGGCAATCCCAAAACAGTTAACCATTGAAAACCCTATGAGGGTCACTATGGGTCGGATACCGACTCGATGGCACCTAACAACAACAACAACAAAGAGGCCATACTTTCTAATGCTAATGCCAGAAGGGACCTGAGCAATCCTCAACAGGCAGTTCACTTAAAAAATGCAGGAAGCAGGAGGATGCAAGAGCAAAGTGACTGGCTCACAGTCACTTAACAATATCTTGGCCCCGACTTGCTAACTAAAAGAAGGAAAGAGGAGAGAAGAGTGAGAAGGAAGAAGGGCTTCAGGAGACTGGAAAAGAAATGAGTACTGAATTCTCAAGATGTTTCAGGGACTTCAAGAAGCAACAGGGGGCATAAGGAAGGCCCATTTTCCCACACTGTTCCCCCAGTACGATCTGGTATAACCCTCTCCTCAGTCTGCAGTGTCTGCATGAAGCAGCACATTTAGAACCATTCTGAAGCTGCATCTTAATTCAGGGGGATTAAGTTCACCAAGCAATGTCATGTGTCGCGTAAGAGGGAAAATACAAGGGCATGTATATGCCATCAGTGATAGACTGAAAAGGATTCAGACTAAGAGTGAAAACAGGTGGGATTCTGGCTCTGGCTCTGCCCAACTAGGAGGAACTGGCATCACATGGAAACATGTTAAAAATACAGAATTTTCAATGTGACCTTATGACTACTAAGTCACAAAGTAAATTTCAAGAAAATAACTAAGTGACTGGAGATTGCTTGATTTGGAAAGGATTTCCTGTCTCTGTCTCCATGTTACTAGTGAAATATTTATTGAATGCCCTCTCTGTATAGATCAGTGGACTAGGGCTATTAGAATTCAGAAGGAACTGACCAAATCAGATCTGGAGTCCACATACTATTAAGAGATTTACTTCACCTGTCATCAGCTACCCTCCAGAGCCCTGCTCAGGGAGTTTTATGTTTGGCTGCTACAAAAGCCAACAGGAACAATGCTAAATGAGTGGGAATCCCTTTCGATTGCACTTCTAATAGAAACTAAAAGGAAATTATCTATTTACCCCTTTATGCTACATCTTTCCAAATCTTCTGAGCACAAAGGCAATCAGTAGCTGTCAGTAATTACAGTGCCTTGTAGATCCTACTGACTTCATATTGGCCTCCTTTGTTACACTGTGCACTTCAGAGAAAATTACTTATCACAACAGGGCAAAACAGGTAAAGCAGGCAATCCAGAGAGATTGTGCCTTCCACATCACACAAGACTTGAGCGGGGAAAAGGGCAAGGACAAAGGAGACGAATGGTCTAGTATGGTTTAGAAAGACATGAAATCTAATCCAAGTTTTATTAAACATTAGGCAAAATAAACATCCCTTCGTTCTACTTATTGGAATCTATCTATTCAAAAAGGTTTGTGCTACAGATAAGTTATTAAGAGAATGGCAGCTGAACTACATAGATGAATGATACGATTTTATCTCATAGGTTCACTGTAAAATGCACCAAGCTCTGCAGCCCACTTCTCTGAAAAACTCATATTCACAGGTGTTCTGTAAGTTTTGGCCTCAAAGTGACTGTCATTGTAAGCAAAAAAATCCCCAAAGTAATCTCTTGGGTTAGAAAGGACTACATTAATGCTATCCCAAAGCCACCCTGGGTACCTCCAGGCTGCAAATGGAAATGCTTTTGAAGTGCTTTCATAAATATGATGCCACCCCTCTTATCTAGGCTATAGTCTATGACTTTCCTCCCATGAGAGCAGGCTATAGGGTCCTTGAGAACAGGAGCAGTGCTTGTCATAGTCACTGATCTTCCCACAGCATTTAGCATGGTCCTCAGCACATCATTGTTGGAAGAATGAATGCATCAATGAATGAAAAGAAAATGTACGGTTATCACAGGGTGAAATCTGGCAGCATATTCCAAAGTTGAAGATGTATGAGAGAAAGAATTATTTTTTTCTCAAAAAGCCTGCAGAGAAATGGTGTCCTAACCTCACAGCACTTCTAAGCCTTTTCTAGTTCTGAAATCCGGGCAAGTGATTCCCAGCCTCTGAGCATATACCTGAAATAGTTGGGACTTAAAAAGATGGAATTGTGTTTATCTCCAGTATCTTGTGATAACCATTTCACAAGTGACTTTTAGACTCTTGATTTTAAAGCTCAAGAAATGGAGACCCAAGGGTCAAGCAGTGTGTGGCTGGTCTAGGTCAAATACATAGAAGAGACTATACTAGACGTAAAGCCGGCCAGCTCCTATAGCTCCATACAGTATCCACATCATTCCAGCACAGTAACATTGTGCACTAAGGAGGGACGGTGGTCTTTTTTAAGAACATAAAGCCCATAATCTTAGTGAATTCCCAATCCAAATGGCTAGGGCAAACCTTCATTGTTCTCTACATTGTTCAGTAGTGGGACTTCTTTGCTTCTCCTCTTTCCTTTCCTTCCTCTGTATTTGAAGTATTTTAGAAAGATTTACTGCTCCCAAATGGATCTAAGGTAACTATGACTTTGCAGCCTATGAGCCTAAGGATTAGAACTCAGACGATTCTCTTTTAAGACAGACCAGGTAAAATTCCAGGTAGGGCTGCCTTTTTAACATCCATCTAATTGCTCTTCCAACAAGTTCTTCCTACCTCACGTGATCATTTGGACTGCATGATAAGCACAGGGAGTTGTGGCTGGATGTAGGCATTCAGTGGTAGTACCCAGGAACTGAATCCACAAAAAATCATTAATTACCAAATTACCGAGAAAATTTAAACAATCTAAATGCATTAGCTTATAAAAATGATCTGTTTCTAGAGCATTGGGAGTAGGGAGGGATCACTGAAGTCAAAGCTACACTATAAGACGACAAAGTGATAAGAGAAAGGAAGAGGGCAGACGGTCCAACTCCATCCGTCTAGAAGATCCACACCTGACAAAAAATGCTTGTAGAAAAGGCTTTGCCCATATACATCTTTATTTGCCTTCTATTTGGATGGATTTCTAAATTTTCCTAGAGAGTCCAGGTTATTGAAAATAACTGCACTGCTGATGTCTCTTGGTTAAAAGATCTGCCAAAAACTCTAGAAGAAATCTAGCAACTAAAGCCCCAAATGTCAGAATGTATTTCATCAATTTCACCTCAGGGGCTTCACCAGCTCTCAAAAGTCCAGCTGTTACTTGTACAATTTATAACTCCTTCAATGCCCCCTCTTTGGGTTCTCTGCCATGTGGGACATGCATAGTAATAACTAGGCCTTATGTAAGAAAACCATTTATTTAAAATATCACACAGAATAAATGCAGAGTTATGAACAGTGTGAGGCTGTAAAATCCACTCACAGACATGCTTATGTCTGCCTCAGCTGGCTATCATCTTGCCAACTAGTAACAAAAAGAATGACTTGTGTTGCATCAAAAAGGTTAAAAAAAATCACAGTCTTAAGAAATGCTCTTCCATTTTATACTGCCTAGTCCCCATTTCTATTTCAGGGCACCTCACCCAATGGCCCATCTTGGTCCCCACAAATACTTCATTAACTTTATTAACACTTTGGCTTCTTTAAGATGGATTTTTTAAAAAACTTCTTCACTGGAAAACATGGTCTCTCTGGAAAAAAAAAAAACCCACAAATTCTCCTAGTGACAAATATTATAGTCACTGCATTCTGTAAATGTATCATGCCAGTTATCTGGCTAGGGATAGGAGGAATTACAAATTAATCAAGCTATGTTGTTAGGTACCATAGAGTCATGTCTGTCTCATAGCAACCTTGATAGGGTTTTCAAAGGCTGTTTCAGGATTGCCTTGTTAGTGGATTGCCACGTCCTTCTCCCATTTTTGCAGTGCTGGGAATTGAACCCGGGACCTCAGGGACTGCAGAGCAGCACTCTACCAACTGAGCTAAATCCCAGCCCCCCAAGCAAGCTATAGCACTCCCTGATTGCAAAGAATTTTTACTCTCATAAGAGAATATGGCAGAGGTGGTACGGCCATTCAAAATGATAATCTTTGTAGTAATAGCAAAAATAGTAACACATTATGGAACAGTCATGCACTACTTAACCTACTTTCAAAATAGGAAGATCCTTCCATCTTTAATCAGCTTTATTTATAGGTTGGGCTGGCTTCATGGACATGTGATCCATATGGTGACATCGGAACTCCCTATTCTCAGAAGGGTCCTTCACGCTTGGTTTAATGCTCTGCTATTTGTTGAAGTTCTTAATTTTTGAACAAGGAGGTCTGCATTTTCATGGTGTGACAGACTCTGTAAGTTATGCAGTCCTGCTTGCAGGCTAAACTCTGCCAACCTTACCCTGTCTGGCTCATGAACACCTCCCTTTCATGACAGCGAACACAGGTCAATGAGAAGCTAGAGGCAGAATTGTGAATGTTACTTGTTCAGTACCGCCTGGAGGTGAGAAGCCAGCTTCCTCCGACCAAACACATCTGTCATGAATGATGCTGTTGAGCACTGAACAGCACATGCCTTATCAGAGTCACTTAGACCTTTGGAGTAGATACAGAATACATAGGCCAATGGCCTCAATTTGCAGGTGAAGAACCTAGAAACTTGGGTAAGTCATGAATGAATGAATAGTTCATGACCGAGAGGCTAAAGCCAAGACCAGTCCTCTTAGTTCTACTTCATGAGCCTGATGAGCCAGGGTAGGAGTCCATCAGTCCAGCTCATTACCTTCAGTCAGAACTTATGCAGAACACCTGGCATGAATATTTGGTTGAATGCAAATAACCACTCCCAAAGGCAATAAAACAATAAATTAGGGACTGAGGATGTAGCTCAGTGGTAGAGTGCCTGCCCAGCACACATGAGGCCCTGGGTTCAATCCTCAGCACTCCAATAAATAAATTAATATATATTAATAAATATTAATAAATAATATCTCATTAGGCACAGAATCTAAAATTCTCATTTTTGTTTTACCTAACCTCCTAACCTCCTAACAACAACCACCACCACTTCCTATTTTCTCAAAATCTTCAATTTTTGTTTTGAAAGTCTTTCTTGGAAGATTAGAGAAGAAATATGCTTCTCTGGAAAAATATGAAATAGGAATTGCAAAATAATGGTGATAGTAACAATAACATATATTTAAGACACAGTAATTGAGGGATCTGAGAAACCTAGGTCCCAACTGGATCAGATATCACACCCAATAGAAATCAGCAAAAATTGTATCTTCCCTCCCCACCTGGCAACCCTTGAACAGATGAAACCTCGGGCTGGTGTCCGACTGTCTATCAGACATGTTGGGAGACTCATACACTCAGGTCCTGTAGAGTCTCTTGATCAATATTTAAAAAAAACCACTATATTACAAAGTCAGATATTTTTAAGAAAAGCACAAGATCATTTCTTTATGGAGCAAGCACTTATGACACAGATGAAAATGGGCATGAGAAGACTTTGAGTTATGTGCCCACTGGAACAACTCAAAAGGCCAAGACAAACTAGAAAACTGAAAAAAATTGACCCCCAGGTAGATTAAATAGCATCCCAAATGGTGTATCACTTGCTTATGTCTGAATCCTTTCTGTTTCTCACTTTTCTCAGTTGGGGTGATCATGGAAACATGTACCACATATGTTACTGAGGGGAGGAAATGAGTTCATGCATGTAGAGTGCATAGAAGAGTGTTGAGTATCCAGTAGGTGCTCAATATGGGTCTGGTTATGGGGTAGCCTGACCAAGTTGTGCCTGTAATGTAGAGCTCAGGAAAGAACTACTCCAAGGAAGGTGAAGGGACACAGGTGCAGCCAGGCATGATGGAATGCCTATAATTGCAAGCTTGGTTGGTGGAGGCTGGAGGATGGCATATTTGAGGCCAGAGGCAGCCTGCATAACTTAGCAAGACCCTGTCTCAAGATAAAAAGTAAAAGAGGGGCTGAGGTGCAGCTCAGTGGTAGAGAGCTTGCAAAAGTATGCATTGAAGCCCTGGGCTCAGCTGCCTCGGAAAGGAAAGAAAGAAAAGAAAAGAGAAAAGGAATGGAGAAGAGACGAGAGAAGAGGAGAAAAGAGGAAGGAAGGAAGGAAGGAAGGAGAAAAGAAAAGAAAAGGAAAGGAAAGGAAGGAAGGAAGGAAGGAGAAAAGAAAAGGAAAGGAAAGGAAAGAAAGGAAGGAAGGAAGGAAGGAAAGAAAGAAAAGGGAGGGAGGAAGGGAGAAAGAGAAGGAAAGAAAGAAGGAAGGAAAAAAGGAAGGAAGGAAGGAAGGAGAGAAAGAAGGAAAGAAGGAAAGAAATGTAGTGAAGACATGAGAGACAAGTTCAAAAAAGATGCTCCACAAGCAACTGGCTAAAATGCAGAAGTGTCACATCTCTGAGTGCTCCCTGCAGTCACTCTTCACACACATATGAACATGTGCACCCACTCCAGGCTACATGATGCGAAAGCCAGAGCCAACACCAGACATCAGCCTCCCATTGTCCTGCTCATAGACTGGCCAGAAAGTCATAGAGTAGGAGCTCAATGTTTGGCAAATGAATGAACTGAAGACAAACAGCACCTTCCCACAAAAAACTCAAAAGTATTTTAAGCAGGTTTTCTAGAAAGCCATCATACCAAATTCTCCATTACTGCTCCCACTGAGGTCATAAGGGCTGAGACTGAAGCAGTGGGCTAAAAATGAAGCTCTTCCCCGAAAGGCCAAAGTGTAGACCACATAGCCCTATTAACATACTTTGCTCAAGATGGGTGTCTATCTATGTATGGGTAAATATCTTAACATGGGTACCTATCTATGTGTTTGATAGTACAGTGGAAGAGGTGGCCAAATGGACGATCTTGTCATTGATCAAGAAGTGCAAGACTATCTGTCACTCACTGTCACCCCAACAGTGGGGCTAGTCAACATCTTTTTTGAGATGCTCACAAACTGAGAGGAAGCGATGAAGTGCCAAATGAAATGTGGGGGTGTTGGGTAGGATGTGTGACAACCATCCTTTCTCCTTGGGCTATGAAGACAGATTTAGGCAACTAAATGCAAATTAATACTTTTATCCATATACCCCCAAATTAGGACATTTACACAAACAAGATGTTGAAGACCATACAGGCTTCTTCATTTTGAAAATTTGTAGCTTTATCTCTGAATATCTACATCTGGGCAACCCTTCCAAAAAATCATTTCTAAAATTGGGTTAAGAATACAGGTATGTGGGAGAGGAGCAGACAATATGATGGCAAAGTGTCTATCAAGTTTTAAATATACATTTCTATATTTGTGTATGCAGCATGACAAGTTGACAAAGTCCTCTCCCACAGGCAAGCAGACTGATAATTGGATACATTTCCTGTGCATACCCACACACAACTAACATTCTGCGAAGAAGACAGGATGAGGAACAAAGTAGGGTGAGATACTAAGAATTGATACGTCTTTATGAACTGCAAGCTACATTGATAACATGGCAGTGTGTATGTGTGTGTATAAAGGAGGGAAAGAAGGACAAAGGGAGGGGCAGAGAGGTGGTTACTGGCTAGATATTGACATGACTGTTTTACCAAGGTTATGGTTCTTTCAGAGACCGAAATAAAATGACATGGAGAGGTTGAAAATATTCATTTTCAAAAATAAGCTTCCAAGGATGCCCAATACCAGATATACCAGTGCAGAATAGCTGCATGCTGCAAAATTTCATTCCTTTATCATATCTATTTCATATCAATATATCCTTTAGGTATATTCCTTTATGGGGATGTCTTGTTGTTGTTGTTAGGTGCCATCAAGTCATGTCCAACTCATAGCAACCCTTATAGGGTTTTCAATGGTTGATTGTTTGGGGATTGCCTTGGAAATGGATTGCCACATCCTTCTCCCATATCCTTCTCCCATTTTTGTGGTGCTGGGAATTGAACTCTGGATCTCAGAGACTGCAGGGCAGTGCTCTACCAACTGAGCTAAATCCCAACCCTTGGAGATGTCTTCTTCTTCCTGTTATGTGCTCTCGAGTTAGTATTGGACTCATAACAACCCTATGTACAAGAGGCGAAACACCAGTGTCTATGCTTCTGCTATTCATAGGATTTTCAGTGGTAGATTGATTTATGGGAGTGAGTTGCTGGGTCCTTCTCCCAAGCCTACAGCACCTGGTGTTCCCAGGTGGTCTCCCATCCAAGTACTAATCAGGCCCGACCCTGCTTAGCTTCCAAGATCTGAGGTCTGATGGGATCAGACACCCCAGGGCTATGGCTGGAGGCAGAGATGTCTTAGCAATAACTATATTCACTCCTCAGGTTTTCTACAGCCCCTAAGATCAGAATTCTAGAGCTTTGCATTCACCCTCTCTGGGACCTAGATTTTTGATCACTTGAAAGGCTAACTTTTGTACAGTACAGCAGTGAATCTCAAACTTAAGTAATTAAGGATCTTATGTGAAGAAGAAAATAGCCATGTGGAAAATACATGAAATAAATGCACTTACTTCATCTATTTTTATTTCAATGTCAATTGTTATACACAAATACAAAATTTTAAAACCAAAAGGAATGTAAATTATTTTGATTGGGAGTCATATGGCTTTACTAAAACTCAGTGGTCATGGTGAGTTTTACAGAAGAAAAATGGAGTCTTTGGTCAAGGTTCTGTCTTTAAGGTTTTGTGATGCTTTAACTCCGAAGTGTCACAGAGCGTCTGTTTACACAGGCAATGTCGAGCAGGAAAGTTATTAGCAACTTCAAAGCTCTGATTGCAGGCTCAGGATAATTAGACTTCAACTTAACCAAATGTTGGCCAGGGCACAAACCCTTCAGGCTGACTTTACTGATTTATAGACTCACTTGGTAAATCTGAGAAGGCGTTCTGTTCACCTGAAGATAAAATTGGTTTTGAGGCTCTGAAAGCTGTGTTGAACAGTACTGAATCCAAACACGGAGTCTGGGAGGAGAGGGCAAGAAGTGCGAGAGCCCTCAGCTGCTCAAGCTACGTCTAACAAATGAGGCAAGCTGGATGCAGCACTGAGTACTCCCCTGGAATCACCAACACGGCAATGCCACCCGGCCCAGGCGCTTGAGTGTGGCGGCCCATACTTCACTGACAGAGAGGGTTCGCTTCCTCACCTCCCCTTTTTCTACTCAATCTACTGTGAAAATCTTGGCTTCCTGTGCCCTCACTTGGGCAGGCACCAATTGTAAAGATATACACAAAATTAAGAAATCCACAGCTTTGCTCAGGCCTAGCATCACCATGATGACCCAGAAAAAATATTTGTACCACTACCCTTAAGATCATAATCAAAATAAAAACATAGAATGACGGATAACTTGGGATTCACATCCACGGACTACAAAAGTCATGAACTGCAGCAGGAACACAGAGAGGCTGAGGAACAGGCTCGGACATGCCTGGGTGGGATGCAGTCCTAACCCTCCTCACGTTCTTCTGTTTACTTCTAGCCGTAGGGGCCCTCTTTATGCTCTTTGAATACACCAAGCTCTTGCCTGCCTCAGGGCCTTTGCACTGTGGGTTGTTCTTTCTCAACATTGATATGACATACCCTTTCTACCCTCACTTTTTACCTCAGAAGAGGCCTCTTGGTCTTAGTAAACTCAATCATTGCCTAGCATATCTAAATCTATTTTAATTCTTGGCTATACGTTATTACTCTTGGATATTTTAATCTGTATGTCTGCTACTTCGCTTATTCTCTACCTGCTTGTATACTAGCCACATGAAGACCAGGACCTTCTTGGTCTTATTTAGTGCTTTGGCCCAGCTCTGGCCCATTATAAACAATCAATAAACATGTATTAAATGGACAAATGAAGGAAGGAAGAAATGTGAGGCTTAGAAAAATGACATGATTTTCCCCTCTGTTCCACCCAGTCCACTACCCCACTCTGAAATGTGTCCGATCATCTTCTTACTTGGTTCTTAAAGGCTCCTGCTCACAGGCCGCATGGGGTCCCTCACCCAGGCCTTGAAGCTGCCCACGTCACAAAGGATGGGAGCTGGACCCTGTCCTCCAGGCTGCAGGTCCTCGGCTTAGTCTCCAGCCTCCCATTCTAGACTCAAGTTACCACTCCACCTGGAGCAGCCCTGTTTCTTCCTTTCAGCCTGCATTGCTTTGGCACAATGTTTTGCAACCCTTCAGCCTGGGGTGCACCTGCAAACTTTCAGAATTCCCCTCCTCTCTCCCCTTCCCCCAGGACACAGAAAGAGCGACAGCAGGGAGCCATGGTGGGGCTCTGGGCTTTCTAGCAGTGAATGCACTAAATGAAGGGACACTGTCACTTGCCTCCAGGAAGGCATGGAGGTGGGAGCCAGGGAGGTTGAGGGAGGAAGTGGGACAGGGCTGGCTTTATAAGAGACAAGACAGGTGATGGGCAGGGCTTCTGCAGAATCCAGGAAGTGATTTCCCATTAAGCTTTAGTGTGGGCAGCACCCACTAGGGACATGCCCTCCAAGGAACTGCCACATCCCCCTCCCTTCCTTCGCATCCAGATGGCCCTCTTTGCTACCCAGCATCTCCTCAAAGAGCTCCTGCCTTTCGGCTCTGGCTACAGACGAGGTTAGAAGGGGGCAGGTTCCCAAGCAGCCAGGCAGCTGGGCAGTCAAAGACCCCAGGCCTGCTCCTGCAGCCAGCTCCCTCCACCACGCACTTAGGGACTAGTCCGGCACTGTGGCACCAGACAGCAGGCTGCATGCAGCTTTTATCCCTTAGTGTTTTAAGCACAGAACCTGTTTCCAAGGAAATGGTACGCAGAAACTCAGACGCAAACAGGTGAAGAGCCAAAGACTGGGGTCCCAGTGCTGCTAGAACTTTCTACCTTTCTCCTTGAATTGACCCCATCCTGCCTCTGTCCCAGAGAATCATCAAGCGTCGGCAGAACAGGTTAAAGAAGACCAGGAAGGAGAAAGCATAGGAGACTGGGGGCTGAAACAGATCTGTGCTTGAAAACCACCCTGTTGTTTGCTAACTTCTCTTGCCTCTCTTCACCTCAACTGCCACTCTCTAAAATAAAGACTTGCCCATTCCTGGGATATGGGGAGAAGTAAATGATCATGGGGTTAAAGAGGACTGACTTCCACGGTGAGATCCCAAGAAACGACACATCAGGGGCTACTATTATCATTTTTGTGGCTTATGGCTGTTTCTCCATTCTCTCTCTCTCTCTCTCTCTCTCTCTCTCTCTCTCTCTCACACACACACACACACACACACACACACACACACACACTCACAATTCTTCCATTCCTCAAACCCAGATCCCATTTCTCCAGAAAACTCTTTCTAGTCACCTCTCCCAGTGACATCATCAGACTGCTGATTTATCACAAAGCACAACATAACAATAGGCATCTCTTTGGAACTGTCTATAGATAAGACAATGAATTTTTACTTTTGTGTGTGTGTGTGTGTGGTACTGGGGGTTGAACCCAGGGCCTCACACTTGAATGTTTTACAAGTGCTGGACCACTGAGCTATGCCCCCAGCCTTCTTTTTTTATTTTTTGAGACAGGGTCTCGCTAAATTACGCAGACTGCCTCTGGTCTCAAACTTGCGATCCTCCTGCCTCTGCCTCCCAAGTGGGAGGGATTACTGATGTGCATCGCCACGCCCGGCTGAATTTTTCCTGTTTTTAAAACTACTTTGAGGTGGACCATCTTCTGTGTGCAGACCAGAACGTTTTGCACAATCACACGACCCTGGAGATCAATAATCACACCTTCACTGTAGCCACAACGTCTCTCTCCTCTCCATCTACCCACCATCCCTTACCTCACTACAATGCCCTCTGTCCCACATCCCCCCAAAACACTCCAATTACCTTATTCAAAAACCATTTTGAGATTTATGCTTGTTTGGCAATTTTTTCCCAGAATGACTGTGTATATTTAATATGATTAACAGCTGTAGTCATTAAACAGTGTTTCCTTAAAAGGACTGCACGAGATTACTCTTAAGGTCGTGGGCTGAAATCGCTGCACGTGTGCGCAGCTGAGGCAGGTAACAGAAGTTCATCACAATGTAACAGCTTCACTCGGAACCTAATCGAGGAAACAACCCATAAAAATATTCTTCCTAAACTAATCAAATCATTAAAATGCCAGCTCCCACAAAGACACTCCATGGCATGCCTGCCCCTGGCCCGGATTCAATTCAGATGGAATCTTGCTGAATTGGCCTGATTTATGAAGTCTGTGTTTCTTCACGCTGCCCCTTCCCTGTTGCTCAACTCTGCCTGCCTGAAGATAGCTGTCCTAGCAAGCAAATACTCTGGCTAGACGCCAGGAGCCATGACACGAAGCGAGTTCTTGTCATTAGCTCTTCATGCACAATAAAGAAGGTTTCCCCGTATTCAACGGGCTTCAGAGCATTTTCCCATTTGTTTGAAATCTGAGGCTGGGAAGAAAAATAACTCTTAAGCCCGATGGGCAAAGAAAGCACTGGATTCAGAGAAAAGGAGAGCCATAGAGCGTGTGGGACAGAGAGCACACCTTGCCTTGTGGTCTGTAGTTTATTAACAGGGTCTGGTTATGACAATTGCTTCCTGTGGCTCAGTCATCAGCCTGGCATGTCTTAAGGCACCCTGCTGAAGCACTCCTTACTGTAGTCACAGATAGCCTGAACGCTCTCCAAAACGGTACTGAGCAAAACAAGCAGCAGGCCTGATGGGCCTCCACTTCTGGAAGCACAGAACCAAAGCTCCCTTAGGAAATGCCTCCTCACACGCCAGGGATCCAAACTCAACACTTCACCTCTGCACATTCCCCCCACGGGCATCCAAAGTAGTCTCTAGACTGCTGTGCATCTAATATAGTAGCCTGAGTCACCTAGGACTACTTCACTTTAAAATGATGACAATCAAACAAAATGAAAAGTCAGTTTCTTACTCAAATTAACAACACTCTGGGTGCTCAATAGCCTCATGTGTCTGTGTCTGGCATGCTGGATGGTACCGACACAGAATATTCCCAGCATTGCAGAAAGTGCTACTGGACAGCTTTATGATTCAGACGCAACACTGTCTTCAAGGAGAAGCATCAAAAAGTGTCAGAAGATAAGCAGTTACTTTTTCTTAGCATGGAGAACAGGAAGGGCCAATGTCCATACCCATTAAAAGGAGGTATGTTCAAAATTATATTGCAATATGATAAACTTGGATTCAATGATCATGGGCATTCTTTAACATAAATGAATGTTTACATATAAATGCATGCATCCAAATATAATCTAAGATCTACAGATCAAAAAAACTCAGGAAATTATCACTTTGTATCTGCAAAATGGTCTAGTCAACCATATCTTTCTATAAGCTGAAACCCATCAAGCATTCATTAATACATCTCAGCTAGTCCCAACTATCTGCTGTTTCCCAAATAAATTATATAAATCTTATGTTCTGTCCTTTTTTCTCCTCTGTTTCCTCCTATGTGTGCTTCCCTTGCAGACAAAAATTCAAAGCC
Organism: Pedetes capensis; assembly: GCA_007922755.1. Lineage (NCBI taxonomy): Eukaryota > Metazoa > Chordata > Mammalia > Rodentia > Pedetidae > Pedetes > Pedetes capensis. The sequence continues at coordinate 242,906 of VMDO01000142.1, read as the reverse complement.
CCACTCAAATGCCATCTAATTCGGTGATGGCTCCTCACCCCTTTAAGAATTGGCACATCCATAATACATTCATAATAATAACTAATAGTCATCAGTTTGATCCAAGTTGTACTTTATGACACTGAGCGAAAGAAACAGCTAGTTTTGTGGTCCTCCACTTCTGGAACCACAGTGCCAAAGCCTCCTTGGGAAGTCCTCCCTCACATACTAGGGATCCAACCTCAACACCTCGCCTCTGCACATTCCTTCCACAGGCATCCAAAGTAGTCCTTGGACTTCTGTGCTATCTAATATAGTAGGCTTCCCCGTCTAAGGGGCTCAAAAACAACTATACGGGGTGGGTGCTATTGTTCATTCCACTTGACAGATGAAAAGGGTAAAGCCAAGAAAATTAAAGTACTTGCCCAAAGACCCACAATGGATAAATAATATAACTGGAATTTGACTCAAGGCCCTCCAACTTCAGCTACTAAATTTTTTATTGCTTTTTTCCTCTTTTTTTAGTGGAGAGGGAGGCTGGTGCTTGAACCCAAGGCTTCACATATATTAAGCACATACTCTACCAATGACTACCTGCCCCTAGATACTAAATTCTTAACTGATGTCCTATGCATCTTGTAGTGTATATTTCTTGTCGTGTATGTTTCACTATTCCTTTGATTAACTGAGAATATATCTGTCTCAATTCCATCTCCTTCCTTGCAAATTCCTTCAATGTAAAGACTGCATCTTATTCATTTTGCCCTCATACAGTACCCAGTCAACAGAAAACAAGGAATAAAACCTTGCTGAGCAAGTGAATAAATGAATGAGTATTTCTAGTTGGCTACCAGATTGTGACTACAACTTGGAGGATCCAGCTCACAACCAAACTAGGACCTGGTAGCCCTTTTCAGGCCCCTGAAATGATTCTTGGGGTGAGCAAAGATGTCCCAGTTTTCCTCCGAACAATTTTCATATTTATACCAGTAAGTCATGAGGTTCAATGGCACAGCCAGGATTTACCAACTGCCAGATTCTGAGTGGCAGCCAGAGTGACAGGAACTGATCCTTGTTTCAACAGATCTCCCGCAGGGCCCAGCCCACGTAGGCAGAAGGCAATACCAGGCTACTGGTCAGGCTGACATGGAGTAACATTCAGGAGAGCAGGGGGAAGAAAATGCTAGACCAGAAAGATAGTGCAGAGAGCCCACTATAAAATCCCAGTGGCTATAGGAGGGGAGAAAGCAGCAGCAAGCTGAACTAGCATTCCTGAAACACTCCCCAGGTAGGGAAGGCTTAAAGGAATAATCCCTGGAGCCAGGGCACCAAGTAAACTGGAAGGATGTTACAGCTCATTTCAATTCAAATGACCTTTACTAAATAGCGACACAGGGACAGCCCTGGAGTCTGGGGAGTAGCTATTTAAAGGTGAATTAAAACATGCTATGCCCTCAAGAAACTCATTAGTCTAGCAGGGAGCCAGACATTAAGCCAATCCACAGTGACACAAGTAAATCCAGACAGAGTCTATAATAAGAAACAGATAGGCATAAAGAAGAAGAGATGATAACATTATTAATTCAGAATAAGGTTTTCTGGTCTGGGGAAAACATAAAATTGAAACACCAAGGTGAAATCTGTCTGGGTCTTGAAGGATCAGTAGGAGTTTGGTCGGTGGATATAGTTCACCAGGCCAAAGAAATTATCCCCAAGCTGTTGTCAGTGTTGGCTGTTAGGGTCTCCAGAGCATTGCCCTTCTAGTGGAGACCTTCAGGTGTCACCTGTAGGAGAAATGCCTAGGTGATGACTTCCTCCACCCAGGGGCAGCCAACAGCCAAAGACTGATTGATATGATACAGCCACCCTCCTAGCCTCAAAGTAGAAACACGTTGTAGGGCTATGTATGCCACAGATTCCCCCTAGGAGCAGGCTGAGGTTAATTTCAGCCATACCCATATCCTCGACCTGCTCCTTGCCCTGCCCTATCCTGTTTCCTCCATTCCTTTTCTGGTTTCCAAATAATCACTTGACTAGAATCCTGACTGCAGACTGCCCTCAGAGAGCCCCACCTAAGACACTGGGCAAGAGTTGGTACAGCAAGCAAGGAAGAGAGGCTGTCACGTGTGCGGGGTCCAGGGATGGACACGTGATGAATGCAGGCAATCTACCAAGTGTCATGGTCAGAAGTTTGGGGTGTGAAGCTACTGGACAGTGTTAGAGGAGAAGAAGAAAATCAAAGTTTCTATACTGTAAAATCTTAAAGCAGGGACTCGGCTATTATTGCCTAGGGAATGGAACAGGCAACAGGGACTAGGCTCAGCCCACCATTTAGAAAGTTAGTGGTCTGGGTGTAGTCCAGAAAGGCTAGATTTACAGAGGAAATGGGATGTGGAAAGAGGAGTAGAAACAGCAACATGCCCGGCAAACTCATCGCTATGGCAGCAAACCAACACCTTTACCACACACGGTGCAGAAAAGGTTGATTATGAATGAACCTTTTACAGCCTGAACCTCACACAGACCTCCGGAGAGAGGCTGGGCACCGTTCATCTACAGTATACATCCTTCTCTTGGTTATTCCAGGAGGGAGCTTTCAAAAGATCTCAAGCACCAAACCCACTGGCATTTTCCTGAAGAGCCACTCAACTTTCAATGAAGACCCAGGGTAGAAACCACAGCTTCGAGCCTCACACCATCAAAAGACCTGTGTGAGAAGTAATGACAGTGGAGCTTCGCTCCACACCGTCCTTGCCCCTCTGTGGCTACCCGCTAATTGTGCCTGACCTTCTGTCTGCCAGGCACTATGCTAAGCCTACAATCCTGACAATACGAGTTGGATACGCATTACCATCCTGTTTTCAGATGGAAGAACTGAGGCTGAAAGAAACTGAAGTACACAAAGGGCCACGACATAAATAGGTCTACCCAGCCTGCAAATCCATAGCCCTTCCCCCACTTCAGGCTGGCTTCTTGGCCTAATTAACATCCAACCTCATGAATTTTATGTGGAAGACACATTGATATAATAAATCCAATTCCTCACCTCTTTAAACTCAGCCTCAGGTCCCTTCCTTCTATTAACTCTGCACCTGCAGTGAATCAGAACTTTCTCTGCATCCTAACTATATTGTCTGCCTGCACAGACTGCAGTCACGCTGCCTGGACATGAGGCACGTATTTACACAACTCTTCTGAGTCTCACCCCAGGTTTGGTGTCCCTAATGGGGCAGGGCAAAGGCAGAATGGTTCCTGTCTTTTCTATCTCCAGAACCTTCCACAGTGGCTGGTATAAGTAATTGATGAGAAAACTCCAGAACTCAGTCCACCAAGTACGATTGAACATTCTTCTATAACAAAAATCACATCTGATAAAAAGTCAAATGGCTGGGGTCCACTCTCAGTCCTGAGACATAGCAGTCACGTGACCCAGGAGCAATCTAGAGCTCCCCTGGACCCATGGATTGTTGGGGCATGGGGCCACTGCCCTTAGAACTCTTACACTGAATATGCCTTATCTGAAATGCTTGAATGTGATTTTTTTTTCAGATTCTGGAATATTTGCATACACATGATGCATCTTGGAGATGAGACCTAAGTCTAAACACAGAATTCATTTATGTTTCATATACATCTTGTACATAAAGCCTGAAGGTAATTTTCTACATTATTTTTGGTGTGCCTGCATTTTCACTGAGACCCATCACATGCGGTCAGGTGTAGAATTTTTCACATCTGGTGTCATGTTGACATTCCAAATGTTTTGGATTTTGAAACATTTTGGGTTCTGGATTTGGGGTTTAGAAAATTCTACACAAAGAATCTAGTCAATATACACATCTGTGCTAAAACAAAATAGTCCATATCCAATTTTCTAATAGGTATTTTAAATGTGTATTTGTGAAAACATTTATGGACAAGCCCTAAGCAGTTCAATCAGAAAGGCTGACTGCTCTCTCCTTTACAGAAGAAGATAGTTTCTAACGAAGCATTTTTAAGGCAATTTCAAGAAATCTTTTATTAACTCTCTAATATAAATATTTCCTGATTTTGGCAAGAATGGGGATTAAGCTGACACTGTTAAAAGCTGCTGGTAAGGAAGTGAATTGGAGCTGTGTGCAGCGGTGCACTCCTAAAGGACCCAGCGACTCGGGAGGTAGAGGCAGAAGGACCACAAGTTCGAGGCCAGAGGCAGCCTGCGTAACTTAGTGAGACCCCCCCCAAAATACAAAGGAAAAAATGAGCTGGGGATACAGCTCAGTGGTTGAGCACTGGCAAAAAGCATGTGGGAGGCCTTGGGTTCAACTCCCCAATACTTCCAAAAAAGGAAAGAGTAAATTAGGGAGGGCCTTTTGAGGAGGGCAAGTTGACAATTTATCCTACAGATATACCTATAGAGTTATATAAAAAATAACTATAATTATAATAATCACAGCACTGATTATAACAATCCATATTATAGACAACTAAATGGCTAACAGGGCTGGGGTTTAGCTCAGTTGGTAGAATGCTGCTCTGTATTCTCTGAATCCCTGGGTTTGATCCCCAGCAACACAAAAATGGGAAAAGGACATGGCATCCCACTCCCTAAACAATCCTGAAAGAATCAGCCATTGCAAACCCTGTGAATACCAGAGAAGCACTGACGTAATGCCGGCATGGCACAGAGTCGGGGAGTGTTTCATTCTGTTATACATAGGGTCGCTATGAGTCAGACCCAGCTCGACGGCACCTAAGAACAAACAGCTAACAGTAAGTAATTTGATAAATAAATTACAGTAGAGGGACTATGCAAAGGAATATAACAGAACCACAAACCTAAATATGGCATCCGATCCCGTCAGATCTTGGAAGCTAAGCAGGGTCTGGGCTGGTTAGTACTTGGATGGGAGACCGACCTGGCAACCCACTCCCAAAAAATATCAATCTGCCATTGAAAACCCTATGAACAGCAGAGAAGCACTGACAATAGTGTTTGGCCTGTTGTATGTAGGGTCTCTATGAGTCAGATACCAACTCAATGGCACCTAACAACAACAACAACAAACCTAAAATATGTTTATATACTAGAGGGGAAAACTTCCTTTAGTAGGCTTCTGGGTGAAAGAAGCATGTTAGGAAGCAGTGAAGATATTACAAAAGAAAGTTCAGGTGTGCGTGTTAGTATGTGCGTGTGCTGGAACATGTGTGATACACATCAGACTACAGGCACCATAGATCACAACTCATGGAAATATGTAAGAGGCAGAACTGTGAGTGATATTTAGTTTCCCCACTGACGTTTGTTATGTGTGTAACAATGAGTACGTGTATGTTGTTTCTAACTTGCCATATGAAACAACCTCCTGATATTGGGCTAGTAAGGGTAACTAGGGTGTGACTGTCTACCTCCTTTTTTTTTTTTTTTTTTTTTTTGCAGTACTGGGGGTGAACCCAGGGCTTCATGCTTGCATGCTTTGCAAGTGCTGGACCACTGAGCTGCACCCCCAGCCCATTTTTTTTACTTTTTGAGACAGGGTCTCACTAAGTTACGCAGACTGCCTCTGGTCTCGAACATGTGATCCTCCTGCCTCCACCTCCCCAGCCACTAGGATTACAGGCGCGCGCCACCGCGCCTGGCCTTCCCTACCTCCTTTGACAGTGAGCTGGTTCTTTATGCCTAGTGTTGTCCCTGCTCTAGTTGCAGGGTGACCTATGCCAGGCTGCAGCAGGTACCCCTGCAGGTCTCACTGATCTCTGTGGTTTTACCCCCACTGGCTGTTTCCTAGGCGATTACCCCCCATTGCCTCCTGAGTATTCGGTTCCAAGTGCCTTTCTCAGAAACTCACAATTTCTCTATAATGGATAGAAAAGAAATCAAGAGGGTGTGTGTGTAAGGGGCGGGGACTGTTGTTCCTTCCCAGTCTCATGCTCCCGAGCAGGAAATCTAGTGCTCCAGAGGCAGTAAGGATGTTGTCTTAGAGCTCAGTTTCTTTTCATTGGTTTCTTCCTATTCCTATTCTTTACAACTGTTGATTTCATATTTTCCCATTGAAATGAGAAAAAGTAAAATTTCTAAATAACAGCTTTGCCCACTATGACCATAAGGTACAAATAAGATTACTTAGAACGGACACACACTATAGATTTTAAGACAGAACCGTTCCACAACTTTTAAATTGGGCAAACTAGATTGTAGCCGAAATGCTTACTAAGGAATAAAACACACGTTAAAAGAACAAGTACTTTTTATTACTGATATTTCTCTTTTAATCTTATTTCCCAAATTCAAAGTACAGCAATTGTTATTGACTTTTTATACCAACAGCAAAAATAACAATAATATTCCCATAACTTACTGGGAACCTCCACGGACCAGGCTTACATGCCGTGCTACAGAGCAAATGATCACATTTATTGTTCCACTTTATTAATGTGGAAACTGAGTCTTGGAGAGGTTAAGAACTAAGATCACACAGTAAGTTGGCAAAACTAGGTATTGATGTCAGAGCTGCCAACCTCTATATAGCCCACTTTCCTAAGTCAAATCATCCTCTATATGTCTGTCAACATACCCTGCTGTGGGATCTTGCCTGTTGCTGCAATGCTGAAAACTATGCCACCTATGATGGCCAGGTTTCAGCTGAGCTTCCAGACTAACAGACTAGGGGGACAAACCTGGCAGCCCACTCCTGAAACAACTAACCATTGGAAATCCTATGAATAGCCGAGAAGCACTGCCAAATATGGCGCCAGAAAATGAACCCTTCAGGCTGGAAGGCATTCAAAGACAAGTGGGGAAGAATTGCCTCCCCAAAGAAGAGCTGACCTTAATGACAGGAAAGGAGTAAATCCTCTGGGACCTCCTTTTGCTTGTGTGGCATCCCTCAAAATGAGAAGAAACAGTGAGTGCAACAATGGGCTCAAACATAAAAAGATTGTGTGCGTGGCACAGTGTTGGGTAGTGTTTCATTCTGCTGTACTTAGGGTTGCTGTGAGTTGGATCCAACTTGACAGATAACAATAAGCCAACTCATTAGGCCCTACTATCTGAGACTCCACTTCAGCATGTAGACACTGAGGCAATTTTCCAGTCTCATTCTTCTCAAGCTGGCCATTTGGGCAGGGGTGGTCAAGTTTAATGGATCAGGGAAGTGAGGCCCCTTCTTCCATTTGACCTGATTTGTGGTTATTTACTTTACCTGCTAGATTTTCCCATGAAATTCTACATCTATGGAACATTTGGGGAGGGTGTGGGGGGGAAGCATACAAGAGGGTAAGAGGGCACCTATATGAATAATGTACATCAAAATGCATATATGTAAATGCCACAATGAAAAGCATGTCAGAATGAATCACATTAAGGTGTATATTAAAAATGTCCAATAAAAAAAAGAAAATTATTAATATACGAGATTTCTATGTTAGGGATGAGGCCATAACTTAATAATGAAAGTATGATTAAGGTTTAGAAAGTATCCATGTTAATCCAGACTTGTGGGTGAGGCATAATTCACTGTGTCTGACTCAATTTCCCCCTTGGCATTAAAACCTGAGTAATGATTTTTTTTTACTTTTTGGCAATGTTTTGCGGGAAAACCAATAAAAAAGATTGCAAAGCATTTTGCACATGGTAAAGTCCTACATAATAAGCATAAATACTTTGGAGTGCTTAATCCCAGCACCCTCTGGGGCCTGTTTCTGAAATTGTCACAGAGAAGGAAGGTACAGGCAGGCAAAGGCCTGCCAAGACTCAGTTCAGAGTTGAACAACCCACAGGAACAAGCACATAGCTTGGGACAGCAAGGAAAGCAGACAAAAACGTTACCAACAAATGAAGTTGATCCTTGGCACGAGGACCAGGTGCTGGCTCAGGGCTTGTTTCGGCAAAGGACAAGCATTGATCCACGAAAGGGTGCGAGGCCTAGGGACTGATTCTCAACCATTAACTTCTGTTCCCCAGGCAGACCTCACCGTGAGTACTGACCGAGTACTGACCACCACCTGGCACTGTGCTGAGGGTTTTTCCAGCATCTTCTTTAAGGAGAGTGAAATTTAGGTATTGGGAAATGAAACAGCAATGACTTCTGCCTCCCAGAGTTCATTTCCTCCTTCCACAATCACTTCATCAGCATTTCAGGGAAAAAATAACACGGATGTCTTGGAAGCCAGTTTCATGACACATATAGGGCGTATTTTTGAGACGTATATTAGGTACCTGAGCCAAGAATTATTAAAAAGGTAACTCCTAAGCCTGAGGTAAAGACCTGTTCTGTCTTGTTAAAAGAGACCACAATGAGTTATTAATTCCACTTAGGATTTGAGAGAAAGGAAGGGGCAGGCATGATTATACACAGCAGAGTATAATCCACACAAACTAGGAAATAAGTCACGCTTGTGGGCAAATAACGCTTGCATCCCAGCTACCGAAGGGTAGATGATCTGTATTTCCAGCTATGGCCTAAAACTCTGTTAGTTGAAGGTTCAAACACAGAAGGTAGACTTGACATTTACCCAAAATCATGCTTCTCTTTCTCTCCATTCATTTCTGTTGAGAGAATGTTTATGTGAAAAATGCACAGAGTGCATCCTATCATTTTTAGGGATCAGCTACTATGAATGAAACAGGACACGTATGAGGGACGTCTAATTCTTAACTGCTCGCAGAGCAAATGGTCCTGGAAAAGCACAAGTCATCTTTAAGTTCTGGTATTGTCCCAAAGTCAATGACACTTGCACCACAAATAACCCCAAGAGGCTTGTTTTAGGATCCTTCACAATGAGAACAACCTCAGGGTTATAGATGTGAAAGTCGAAAGTTGCCTAACTTGCAACAATGGGAGATTAGTGTCTTGATCATTAACCTGACTCCTGTTCTGCCTACTCCAGGGAAAGCGGTGCCCAAAGAACAAATGATAACACACAGGGCGATGGCCTTCACTCTTAAGGAGCTCAAAGTCTACCAGGGGATACAAGATAAGCCACCTTACTGGTACAGAGCAGAAGTAATTGTATCTGAGTAATTAGCCTAATGTAGTACTAGGAAGGCAGGCATTATCTCAGTTTCACTTTGGAAGTCGGCCAGAGTCCCCATTCCTCCACTCCTGGGCCTCTCATTTGAAGAGAACTTTTCCCTACTTCTCTCAGCAAAAGCAACCCTTGGAGGCTATTTTTCTGCCCCTGCAATGGTCAAGGGAATTCACTTACCCTCACTTTGTAATCAGTCCGTCAGCATTTACAATATGGAGAGGCATGTGTTTTATTTACGTCTGACCTGCTTCAAAAAAGATTTAAGGTTGTTGTTGTTGTTGTTAGGTGCCATAAACACTCACATGCCCAGGGCAATTTTAAAAAGATAACTAAATACATCTATGTTAAGAGGAGATAGAGGAGGAAGCCCCAAACTAGTAACAAGCTGGTCTTGCCAGGGAGCACCAAATTTGGTTTGAAAGCCCATTTATAGTGGAGTCAGAGAAAAGAAAAGAAAAGAAAAGAAGAGAAGAGAGGAGAGGAGAGGAGAAGTGAGGAGAGGAGAGGAGAGGAGAGAAGAGAGGAAAAAAGGAAGAAGGAAGAAGGAAGAAGGAAGGAAGGAAGGCAGGAAGGAAGGAAGAAAGAAAGGAGTAAGAGCTGACTCTTCTTGCCTAAAAAATGGGGCAATCAAAAAGAGAAATACCACATGTTCTCACTCATATGTGGGAGCTGAATCAAAATTAAAAGGAAGGAAAAAAATCCTATACAGTAATTGGAACATAATGAAAAGCTAATGTCAACTTAGTGGAGAAGGGACAATTTAAGGAGCAGAAAGAAGGAGGGAGGGATCTAGCAAAAGGAAGAGGTGATGGGAGAAGAAAGGAGGAAGAGGAGGAACAAGGAAGAGCAAGGAATGAGAGAGAGGGCGACTTCAAAGTAAACAGCCCAACTTTAATAGTTTGGGAAATAATTATAATAATACCAATAATACCAAAGAATGGTAATAATACAAATGGGCTAAATTATTCATGTAATACTACTGACAGTGTAAAAAGATGGATCACTACAGAAAAAAGTTTGGACCTTAATCATAATTGGGATGCAATGGTATATAGAAAAATAATCCCACAAAAAGATAAGCAATGTAGAAGAGGGGCCTTTGACAAGGGTGTGGAAGAAGGGGAGGTGCACAAGAGGGTAAGGGGGAAGTTACCTTTGCAACGTACAATGAAATGCATATATGGAAATGTCACAATGAAATGCATGTCAGAATGAAACACATTAAGTTGTACATCAACATTTTTCAATAAAGGGGGGGGCAATAACAGTTTAGGAGAAGGTATAAGTTACTCTTAAATGGCAGAACAAAGTACAAAAATGTCCACATGGCTCAAGCAGCAGCTTTGAATTCCTACATTTTAGCATCATGGACTCTATAGAATCTAAGGAAAGTCTTGGACCCTTCCCCATATAAACTCACAACTCATCCAGTTTTGTCCATATTATCACAGTTCATGGACCCAGACAGAACACTTGCTATGGGAGCTTTCTGTGAAGCCAGAGTTCACAGAGGAAATCATCACTGTGCATTCTTTGCTGAAGGCACTAACGGCCACTCACTGAAGCCAGGCATGTTGGAGTAACCCTATGAGCACGGTTCTTCCTCCTGCCACGTACAGCCAACAATGGCTTGCAGCCATAAATCAGAGTCATTCCGCTTGAAGGGAGCTTTAGCACAACTCTAGTAATTTGTCTCGATCTTGTTTTTCTCCTTCTTTATCTTGGGACCTGCTTGCATTCTGATGCTGAGTTATTTTCCCTGTTTATCTACTTATGTTTTTGAATTGTTGGTTTTGAAATTCTTGGCTTTCACATATTCAGCATCTTAAATTCTCCTAATTTACTGTGTAATTAAAACACCCATGCACATTTATTCTCACTTAATAGAGACAAATTATTCCCCAGTGAAAGACAACTCTACTCCAATTTGGAACTGGAAGGGCTCAGATTTTAAATATTGTCTAATGACTCCAATATTCTTTTTCAAGTGTGTGTAAGAGATAGATTAGTATATACTTGAGAGAGAAATATTCCAAGAGCTCTTTCTCTCCCTCAGAACAAGATGATTCCACAAACTCCCAGTTTTCTAATCTTTATTATGTTAAGAATATTAGTAAGTTGTTTATAAGACCATTTTCAGAAGAAAGAAAAACTTAAGCTGGATAAAAGAACAGGGAGTTGCAGCTGATTAAATAACATTTAGGTCAAATAACAAGTGCTATTTGAAGTCAATAAATCTATCATAAGTTCATATATTCATGGCTTTAGAAATATTTGAGAGCATGAGAAAAATTATGATGGACCAGAAATAGCTGACATCTTTACAATCTGTAAGTAACTCTGTGTTAATACTGTGTGTGTGTGTGTATGTGTGTGTGTGTTTCACACAAGTATCAAGGCACAAAATATGGAAGCATTTGGAGGTTATTCATTTAGACTTGACTATGAGTCATTTATGAAAAATACAAAATGAATTGAGATTAGAGTGCAACTATTTTATACATAAATGAGAATATGATAGAAAGCTCCCAGCAATGTAAAACCCAGGAATAAAGAAATCTTTTTCTTATCAAGACTTTTTAAGGTATTTTTTGGAGAAAGAAAGGAAATACACTCATTCTTGTGGATCTGCTAACCTGAGAAACTGTGCTAAATACTTTGCTTAAAATACTTCGTTGAAGCGCCACATTAATCCCATATCAAAAATGAAATTATGCCCATTTATAGACAAGATAACTGGGGTTCAGAGATAGAAGATTAAAAGATATCTAATTATCCTTCTAAAATTACTGACAAGGAAATTCCTACTTGGCTTGCCATAAAATCTACAACACATCCTTCCAAAGGCCACAGACCTTCCAACCAGCAGGTATTCCGCATAACCCATTCCAAGCTGGTCATTGGAATGGCCAAATAAGTATTTACACTGACGACTTTGTTCAAGGTTCAACACCCTTTAATTACATCAGACAATGCCTGCTGTTCCCATTTTTCCTGGAAATGAAGTAGGAGTCCAATTCCTATTTATTTAATCTCCTGTTACAATGAACTTTTACTTCGTCAAACTATAAAGATACAACATCTAAATGTAGGTGGCCACAACAGGAAGAAGACCTGTCTTGTGCCGGTATCATGGTCAGTGCTCCACTGTCCCTTGGGGGCCTACATCAGCTAAACCTGATGGAGCCAGAGATGAAACACACTGGAGAAGAAATGGGTTGAAAAGAAAACCAGGCATAGGAAGGGGCTAAAAATTGATATAGTGGAACATTAAAATGGATGGGCCCTGATTTGTGCCACCAGGCAGGCTTGGAGGTTTTTCACCAGTGCTGTGTACATTCCCCTATATAAACAAACCTTTTTTTACCAGGTCCTCTTCTGGATGCTATACAAAGTCTACTCACAAATGTAAAGAAATAGGTGTAGAGCCTCACAGTAAGCTAATATCAGTGCAGTGGGACTCATGTTTATGTGCTTTTCTCAAAAGATACCTCAGCCTTTGTAAATTGATAGCCACAAACACCAATTGTGACATGCAAATCCGATTGATTCATTTATTCCTTTGTTCATTCACTGAAATGAACTAGACCCTTTGGAATACCAAAGAGGTCATTTGACACGGAAGTTACCTGCTGCCTACAGAAAAAGTCAAATAGTGAGAACCAATGGAATTAGCACCATAACAGAGGTATATGTGAATAAATATACACAAGCCTTCTTTCTGCCTATTCCTAAGGCCTGTTTGTTTGTTTTTGTTGCTACTGTTTTTAATCTTCCTTATATAGACCACTTCCTCAGCAAGTAGTACACTTAGTAGATGACTTGGTCTACATCAGGTCTACAAACTATAACCCATAGCCAAATTTGGCCTGTCACCTGTATTTGTATAGCCTGCAAACTAAGAATAATTTCTATTATTTTAAATGGCTAGGGAAAAAATCAAAAGGAGAATAATACCTGAAATTCCAATTTCAATATCATAAATAGTTTTACTGGAACATAGCCATACTCCTGCATGTATGTGACAGTTATGGCTATGTCCAACTTAACATGGCAGAACAGAATAGTTGTGCCAAAAATCAGAAGCGTCACAAAGCCAGAAATATTTACTATATGGCTTATTGAAGAAAAAGTTTGCTGACCCCTGTCTAGATAGTTGGGACCTTATCTAACATAAGAAAAAATTATAGCAATGTCAGAAATTATTAGTTCAGCACACATAAAAATGTGGCTTCTACTGGCACTCAACTGGGCATAGGACAATACCCCATCATGTACCAGTCATCTTTTAGTACAAGCCATCATCTGCCTTTATTAAATATATACACATTGGTTGTATGATAATAAGTTATGAGATATAAAATAGAAAATTAGTGTCATATTTCTTTCAGACACAGTTGGCTCGCTTGTTGAATATTTTAAGAGAGGAGACAGGAAGAGGAGGATGACACATTTCCTTAAGGAATGTATAACTTAGAAGGAAAAAGATATCAATAATCAAAAACTATAGGTGAGAAAGTATCCAAAAAGTCTCAGTATTCTTCCCCTGACTTCATTTCTGCATTGGATAAAATGAAGTAAGCCAGGGAAGAAGAGAAGAGGAATGTGTATGCACCCAAGAAATCCATCAATTTTATAATTTTATAATGTACACTGACATTAAAAGCCATATTTAATTTAGTAAGCATTTCATTAGAAAAGTAAATACTTAATTGTTGTTGTTATTGTTAGGTGCCCTCAAGTCAGATCCTACTCATAGTGACCCTCTTAGGGTTTTTCAAAGGCCAAGATTTAATAGTTTTTATTATTGGCTATGATGTATATATGTTAATTACCTTAACTAATTTCTTTTTCTTCTTTTTACCTACTTTCCCCATGGTGCCCAAATAACACTTCCCTCTTTTGTTTTTCAACTCTTTCAGGAATTTGTAGACTATCCTTTTACTTTGCACTCTAACCCAGGGCTCCTCTGCTATCACATAGCCAGCTAAACACATTGCTTTCATTTTTCTTCATAAAATCATCCAGCTGGCATAACTGTGCTGGGATGCCTTTCCCTGCATAAAAACTGGTCTTTGGTACTGACTGGGAGTATACCCTAAAGGCTGGGACCACAGATTATGGAAGAAATGGTCATTCAGCTCCCATGACTGTGAATGTTCCTTCCCAGTACGCTGAACCCTAATGAGCCATATGGCCTCACCAGGGCCCTCGTGCCATGTCTACTCTACCTATCTCAAATCTATCTGTTCACACTCCTGGTGACAGTGCCACCCTGAAAGTCTCAAGTGCTTATGGCCCAAATGACCAATCCCAAATTATCAAGTCTGAATGATAACTTTGCTCCAATTCTGATTACAGTGTGTTATGAGTCATTCCGGCAACTGAAACTGTTTAGTTACTTCTCTTCTTTTTAATTTAGCATTTATTATAAAATCGATGGAATATCATACTTTCAGTGTTGTAATAGTAGCTATCATTTGCTGAATGTTCATTATGGGCCTACTAATCTCTTGGACTCTCACGATAACTAGTCTCCAGTGAATGATGTAGGCAGACCAGCTAAGAGGAAGTCTGCTAAGCCATTCCAGGAAGGTCTCTTGCCTTGTTTTTCAAGGTTGCTATTATCTTATTTCTATTATCTTATTTTGAGCTCTAACCCTTTGGCTCCTTAGCTACCACACAGCCAACTATATGTATATATGTATATTTGTACAGTTGGACCCAAGGAGGCTTCTCTAGAAGTTGCTATGATGTGAAAGCTATAGCCCCAATAAGAATCCATTTGTGACCAAAATTGACATGCTGATATAGCAAAGTGTAAAGATATTGAAGTGCCCACAATCCCATGGATATGACTAAGCCATGGAATGAACCCACCCTAAGGCTCCCCTACCATTCTACTTGTTGTTATGTAAGTGAATATACATTGGTCCCTACTAAAAGGCAATGAATAAAGCTGAGGTTCAAGCTAGGCCTATATTTGGAGTCTTATTTTTAACCCCACCAGTGCTCAGTGGGGTGATAATTCAAAACTCCATTACTGTTCTGCACATTGTCTGCCACTGTGAATTCTTTAAAACAAACAAATGCCCTACCAACAGCATGCCACCCTCAGCCTATAAGCAGAAATAACTATTCCTCTACTCACAGTGCTTCTGTCACCAAAAGTGTGGGATATTTTCCACACCAAAACCAATTCCCCAACCCTGTGGATACTAATGAGTCATCCAATGGTTTAATTCAAAACTGACACTAGTTGGTGCAGAACTGAGTCTCAAAGACAGCTTCCTACGTCAAATGCCAGTCATAAGGCTAGGCCTCCCATACTGATGACCAGACCAAACAGCTATAAATCATGACCCCTTGCACAGGTTCAGTGATTTGCTAGAATAGCTAACAGAACTCAGGAAGAGTTTACTTACTATTACTGGCTCATTACAAAGATCATCATGAAGGAGACAGATGAAAAGCCAAGTATGGCAGTACATAAGATGAGGTCCAGAAGAGTCCGAAGTGCAGGACTGTCTGTTCCCATAGAGCTGGGGTGCACTCACCACCCTCCCAAGCAGGTTGATATGTTCACCAACCCAGAAGATCTCCAAAAGCTAAAGATCATAGATATTTAGGAATCATGTATCATCATATATGCATGATCAATTAGTTAGTCAATTTCCAGTCCCTCTCTCCTCCCTGGAGGAGGGAGGGATGGGACGGAAAGTTCCAAGTGTCTAATCTTGACTTAGTCCTTCCAGTGACCAGCCCACATCCTGAAGGTATCCAGGGGCCCACCAAGAGTCTGGTCATTAGAACAAAGGGCACTTCTACCTCCTAGGAAATTCTAAGAGATGAGAGAGGTATGTGTAAGATGCTCTTATCACCCCCCCCCCCCCCTTACTCAGGAAATCACAAGAGTTTTAGGAGTTCTGTGTCAGAAACCAAGGTCAAAAACCAAGTATCAGGACAAAAGACAGTCCTAGAATCCCTTGTTATTGTTAGTGCCATTGAGTCTCGTCCGCTCATATAGGGTTTTCAATGGCTGATTGTTTCGGGAATGGACTGCCATATTCTTCTCCCATTTTTGCAGTACTGGGGATTGTACCTCAGTCCTTAGAAAGTGCAGAACAGCACTTTGCCAACTGAACTAAAATAAACTTCAGCACCAATTACAAGAGTTTTAGCAGCTGCTTCAGGAACTGGGGACAGAAACAAAATATTTCTTTCTTATTATGTCACATCTACCAACAGCATAGCACTGTTCAGCCCAGTGTCTCCCTATGACCAGCACCCACTGAGAGTGTATCCCAGCCATGCCTAGTTGCTGAATAACAATAAAAATACTCAGAAATATGGAATCTTAATAAAACAACAAAAGCAGTGGATTTAAAAGTTAAATCAGGGCTAGGGATATAGCTCTCTGGTAGAGCACTTGTCCAGCATACATAAGGCCCTGGATTCTACCCCTAACCGAATCCTATAAAAATAAATAAATAACAAAATAAAAAGTAAATCAAAATAGTTTTGAAGTATGTGCTGTTTACACATAATCTGAACCTCCAGATTATGTGTGGTTATTAATAAATAATGCCATGGCAAGAAAATGTCCCACAGTGATAACTATGGATTAAAAAGAAATAAGAGCCAGGCGCAGTGGTGCCCGCCTGTAATCCCAGTGACTCGGGAGGCAGAAGCAGGAGGATCTCAAGTTCAAGACCAGAGGCAATCTGCATAATTTAGTGAGACCCTGTCTCAAAAAAGTAAAAAAGAAAAAGGGGGCTGAGGGTGCAGTGCCGTGGTACAGCACTTGCAAAAGCATGCAAGTGCAAGGCCCTGGGTTCAACCCCCAGTACCACAAAAAATAAAATAAAATAAAAAATAAAAAGAAATAAGTATAAGGGGAATTTCCTGACTACTGTTGGAAAACAACAGCTACCATTCTATGAGCAGGCACAAATGATTCTAATGAAGTGTTTTAAAACAGGAAAGGATTCCCTTCGCTTTCTTGCCTGAAGATTCCGAAGCATAAATCCATGAGCATTCCCAGCTGGGTTTCCTTAGCAATGGGCATATATTCCCAGTGGGGGAAGAGAAGCAAGAAAGATAAGGCCTTGGCATGGAAATACCCAGAGCGGGCGCAAGATCCCACTCTCCATGCGGAAAGCACCCCACCTGGCAAGCACAAAATGTACTGCAGATTCAAGCCGGCGACTCTGCCTAGGGTAACGTCTCCCTTGGTAAATGAAGCGTCAGGTCTGACACACACTGCTTCATTTTTCCCAGGCTGTAACAACACAGATTCATGACTTCCTTTTTAACTTGAACCATCCGACAGTGCTGGAGAAGCGGCTCAGGGCATGTTCTCCTTCTTTGTGTCTCAGTGATGCCACTGTGTTAACAATCCCCAAAAGTTACACACACACCCAGGAGGAGAGCCTTGGAAGTCAGAGAAACTGCAGAAATACTAAAAGCAGAAAATTGTGTGTGTGTGTGTGTGTGTGTGTGTGTGTGTGTGTGTGTGTGTGTGTATGTGTATGTTTTAAGACTTTCTACATCATCTCGCCATTGCTATATTTTTAGAAAGGGCTAAAGCACAAGGATGAAAGCAAGGGAACAAGTTAAATGCATTACTTTGGACAAAGTTGCAAACTAGTCAATCAGCAAAACAGTGCCACTAAATTAAATCGTCCATAGAAAAGGCAGGGTCTGTAATAAACAGCCAATAACTCCTTGAATAGCAATGGGTTTATGATGTCCTTGCCCAGAGAACAAGGGCTACTCTTCCACAGTGGCAAGCCCAACCCTGTGGGCACTTGTCATAATACACAGACACAGGAAACAAGCCTACCACACAGCTCTTATGCTGCTCCACCCACTGGGCCTCAGTTTCTTTGTCCAGAAAATCAAGGATGAGATGGACTTTCATTGATTCATGACTCTACTATGCACTACGATAATTGTGGAGAAAAAAAATTTAACCGGTTTTGGAAATTGTGGTTGTTGTTGTTAGGTGTTGTCGCGTCAGGGTCCCACTCACAGTGACCTTAAAGTACAACAGAAGAAACACTATTGTCAGTGCTTCTCTGTTATTCATAGGGTCTTTAATGGCTGAATGTTTTTTGGGAGTGGGTCACTGGGCCCTTCCCCCAAGTGCTGTAAGCCTACAACACTTGGTGTTCCCAGGTGGTCTCCCATCCATGAACTAACCAGGCCCAACCCTGCCTAGCTTCCACTATCTGATGGGATCAGGCACCACAGTGGTAAGGCTGCAGGCCATTGAAATGGTAAAGAGGCAAATTCCTAATAGGTATCATGCAATGTTTCACTCAGGAGTGGAAATTATATAAAACTGACTGCAAATAGATTCCTAATTTTGTCTGAAAAGGACATGGGACTTGACAGAGGCAGGTGTGTTTGAGAGCATACTGGGGAGGAGGGGTTTATAAACATTCAGACTTCTCAGGTCCCCATGTGTGTATCCGAAACAGCAAAACATTGCCATATGTATGCACCCAGTGCAAATGCTTGACACATTTTAATGGTGTATGCAGGCTTTCAAAGAATCTGAGAATATTTACATTAAAAAAAAATTCAAATGAAGGGCTTCAGATGAAAGGAGTGGAAAAAAGTCCATTGTCTTCCATCTCACTTTGCCCAAGCACCAAAGAAGATAAAAATGCTGACTTCCAGCTCACACTTGAAAGCCTATCTGTGCAGTTCAAGATACTTAACTATGTTTCTGTTGAAGTGGGCTTCCTCAGACACATAGTTGACTCTGTCAGATAAAGCGATGCCAGGAGATATTAGAATGCTCTTATCTTAACCAACTATACAATCAGCTCACCCAGAAAACGGTGTTAATGAGAAGACTACTCAAGGGGGAATGGGACGGTTATTTTGAAAAGGAAGGAAGGAAGGGAATGATCTTTAATGCCTTAAACAAACTGAACACCACCTCAAGAGTTCCTCCTACCAAGGCTTTTTAATAATTGCACTTTATTTTCAAAGGGTTAGAGACTTAGTTAACTAGTGACTAGGGGAGAAGCCCTCCAGGCTTTTCTCAAGCATGTAGTTCTTGGTGAGCAATATTTTAATCATATAAGAAAGCAACCAAATGTTGAAAGTCCACAGGAGAGCAAGAGTTGATAGAGAGAGAGAAATAGAATGTTATGGGCAAGGCCCAAGAATGAAATCAGTAGAGATTTCATCACAGTTCCATACATGACCCTAATTTTTCTAGAAAGAACTTGACTTCCAAAAAGCACCAAATCTGTATCATGTTTTACATTTGAATTAAACATGAGTTGTCTCCTGCCTCTAGTTCTAATAACATTGAAGTCATGGGGAAACGTTGAATCTACATAAACAGCTAAACATAAAACTAGGTGGTCAAAAATACTCTATGAATGGAATCTAAACTTAAACTAATCTTCCCTTCTATTTGAATTGTTCCAATGTAATAATTAGGTTGCTTACTTGTTTTCCCAATTAAAGCAATAACAATAATGAACTAGACTCCAAAAATGTCATATTAGAGGAACACAACTTTCAAGTCATTAGTTAAAATATATTTACTGAGCATTCATTATATACCCATAGACACTGACTTTAGTCCCAGTAGAGTAGAACTGGGCCTGCAGCTATACCACTGTGGTGTCCGATCCCATCGGATCTCAGAAGCTAAGCAGGGTCAGGCCTGGTTAGTTCTTGGATGGGAGATCACCTGGGAACACCAGGTCCTGTAGGCTTGGGAGAAGGACCTGGCAACCCACTCCCAAAAAACAATCAGCCACTGAAAACCCTGTGAACATCAGAGAAGCACTGACAATAGTGTTTCACCTGTCATAGGTAGGATAGCTATGAGTTGGACACTCACTGGCCGCCACCTAACAACAGCAACAAGCAGAACTGAACCCTTTTTCAACTATGCTAAGCAGAAGTACTTAATTACTGCTGAAGTTTAAATTATTCAGTTAAAATTTGATTTAAAGATCTTCCTCCCTCCCCCAAAATCCACTTCCCTCTGAAGTCTTGCACTTTCCATCTCTACTTTGCTATTAAACATTCCCATTTTCTTCCATGATAAGTCTCCTTTCTGAAGCTGCTGAAGACAGAAACAGGAAGGGTTTAATTCACTGATCCCCAACTACTGCTCTTCACCAAATATTCTCCTTCTAACTATAATCAGCCAAGGCACATCAGCTAAAAGTATCCCCCATTTGAACTCTGGAGCTATTTAATATTCAACACTTTCTCCAGTTAATATCCCTTTGGAACTAGGAGATGGTACGCAAGGTCCACCCCAATCAGGGCCAGCCTGCTGCCCTCGCCTCGCCTCTGCTCATCAGTCCACTTTGCTCAGGTTCCCACAAACACAGCTGTTTCATGCTGCTCTGCCTTGGCTAGTTAGCAGTCAGAACAGAAGTTCCCTCGAGCTACAACCATGGGAGGCATACCACCTAGGAGAGAAAGATGCAGCTCCAGGCAGTTATCAGCATCATTCTCAGCTCTTCCAACCCCAGACTTCCTCACCTCCACCATCATCACCACCTGCTTAATGCACATGCTGGCATTTTCTTCTTTAAACTCCCTGTCTCACAGATGAGGATACTGTAGGTAACAGGGAATAAGAGAAAAAATTCGATCAGATCCAGGTTGGTTTGGTTCCAAAGCCCAACTTCCTAATACCTGCATTGTAATGCTTCTTCATAGTAGTGTCCAAACTGCGTGAGCCCAGTGGTAGAGTCTAGGAGTCCTCTCGAAATCAGGCTGGGAGCCTACGTCCATGTCTCACTTCTGCCCTAGATGCCCAATTTTGCCACTATTTTTCTGGCAGACACAGTTACTTAACATCTCCAAGGTTCAATGTGACTGTGTAAGATTGTTACGAACATTAGATAGAAAATCAGATTTAGCACAGTAAATACACATAAAAAATACCAATAAATTATGAGTTTATCATCAAACTGAATAAAATTCACACTTTTCACAGTAAAGGTACACATGTAATCTAAATATACACTCCCAAACATTCCTCACCATCACATTGCTTTCTATAAAACTTAGGAAAACACGCAAACCTAATGGACTTTTCCAGTTTTAATTCTCCTAAACCAAATATGGGGAGCTGGAGTTTAGCTCAGTTAGTAAAGCAAGCACTACTCTGTGCCCTCTGAGGCCATGGATTCAATCCCCAGCACAGCAATAAAACAGGAGAAGGACGTGGCAGCCCATCCTGAGACAATCCTATGAATAGCAGAAAAGCACTGACATAGTGCCAGGCATGGCACAGTGTCAGGGAGTGTTTTGTTCTGTTGTACACAGGGTCACTATAAGTCAGGCCCGACTGGAGTATCTAACAACAACAACAAACCAAACACAAATTAATCTCTCCCACCACCAACGGTAACTCAATTGAGATAAGACAAAGAAGGAAATCAGATAAATGAACAGATCTCAGGAAATAGTTTAAGGAAATCAGATAAATGAATAGATCTTAGGAAACAGTTTCACGTCTTTTGTACACAATTTTAAGTATGTGGATCTGTGTAGTGAGGAACGGTCCCTATCCACAACAAATGGAGAGGCAATGTGACAGCCCATGTGTAAAACTAAAACAGTTTAATTACATTTTGATTTAGGAGTGAGCAACTGCCTAGGGCAGCCATCTTGGGCAAGTGATAAGAACATCCCAGACACCTCGCCAACAAAGGATGTTAAAGTAATGAAATTAGACATTTAATTTGAGACTGCTACTTATGAGAAGCCTGGGGCAAGTTTTGTGAATGTTGGTGCACGAAAGGGCTACAAGGAATCCACTGTTTCCCAAGTAACAAGGAAGAATTCCACAGCGGTGAAATATCCCTGAGATAGTCCAGGCTATTCCGTTACTGGGATAATTCTAAGAGAAACAAGGAATACCAAAGAGGTATAGCACTCTCCCTAAAGGTCATAAACTTTGAGGAAGAGCAAATAGCTATTTCCTTTGGTATTGAAGAGAGTTTAACTCTGGCCAAATTTCAGGGCGTTTCTTCATCCAAAGCATTTTTTGCTTTTGAAGCAGATGTGTAAGAAAGAACATATGGAATGGAGGAAGGGGGGTTCCGAGCATACAGGCCTGAGGATAAATAGTTATCTTTGACACTAATCACTTTTACTTGAATATGCTTTGCAATTAAGATTTATCATGAAATTAAGCAAACTTCACACTCAGAAATCTAGACATACCAAAAGGATTATTAGGGAGTAAGCTGACGTGTTATGAGTCTATACCTGTGAGTTCTCTTATTTAAAAAAAAAAAAAGGCACGTTTAAATAAACTTTTCAAATTGGTTGCTATTTGCAAACACATGATTTACATGTGCTTCTTTCAAGAGCTCACATATAAAACGAGATTCAGCAGCATTCTCTTAAGGACAAATATTTTTGTAGCAAACAAATTTTGCTCTTATACCCTAAAGAGAAAAGTTTATGAAGAGGATCTACCAGAAGCACTTAAAATATGTACACGGAACAGATCTCTTCTTGGCAGGCTGAGCTGCTGCTGCCTTGAAACATGGTGTCTAAACTCTTTCTCTTGAGGTAGCTTTGCATAGAACCTCACATCCCATAGTTGAAAGGGATCTTAGAGATTCAGCTTTTGGCGAGAATATGAATGCCTCATTCAATAGCCTTCATATGTTAGAAATGCAAAATCTATTTTGATAAATGAGACCTCAGATATCAATTAAGAATAATCAGTGCAGGGGGGGAAACTAGCAACGTAATCGATTCCTTCTTTCTATTGCTTCAATCATAATCCATTTATAAAATGCCACCTGAAGCACCCATTTCCCAGTTTGAGTCCTGGCTTCTTCCTCATTCAGTTACTGGGTAATCTGACAGGACCACCACCTCCTGGTAGGAGAAGGCACTGCAAGCTACACAGTGGCTTTGTTATTAGGTTCCATAGAGTCAGGTTGGATTCATAATGATCCTATATGTACAAAAGACAAAATACTACCCAACACTGTGCCAAGCCTGGCACTACTGTCAGTGCTTCTCTGCTATTCATAGGATTTTCGATGGCTAATTGTTTTGAGAGTGGGCTGCCAGGTCCTTCTTCTAAGCCTACAGCACCCGGTATTCCCAGGCAGTCTCCCATCCAAGTACTAACCAGACCCAACCCTGCTTAGATTGGATGGCAGGATGGTACAGCTGTAGGCACACAGTGGCTTTCATTATGCATTTTCCATTTGAAATACTCTTTTTTTCTAGGAATCTATGCTATGAAAAGCAGAACCTGTTTAAGTTGCTTCTGTTGTTAGGTGTCATTGAGTCTGTGTCTGACTCATAGCAACCCTACATGCAGCAGGCAAAACAGTATTGTTAGTACTTCTCTGCTATTCATAGGGTTTTCAATGGCAGATTGATTTTGGAGAGTGGGTTGCAAGGGCCTTCTCTCAAGCCTACAGCACCTGGTGCTCTCCGGTAGTCTCCCATCGAAGTACTAACCAGGCCAGATCTTCCTTAGCTTCCAAGATCTGATGGCATCGGACGTCACAGTGCTATGGCTGAAGGCAGTTGCTTCTGGAAAGTGCAGCAAATCAAATTTAGCCTCTGTTATCTACTTTATCTTCAAGAGTGCATGTATGAGGCTGTTTATCCCAAATAAAAGTTGATTTTATTATACTCAACCCACCCCTGATTCCTACCCCTTTGAAGTCAGTTCATTTGGTTGTTGTTGTTAAGTGCCATCAAGTTGGTATCCAACTCATAGCGACCTTAAGTACAACAGGCGAAACAGTATTGTTAGTGCTTCTCTGCTGTTCATGGGGTTTTCAAATGGCTGATTGTTTTGGGGGAATGGGCTGCCAGGTCCTTCTCCCAAGCCTATAGCACCTGGTGTTCCCAGGTGGTCTCCCATCCAAGTACTAATCAAGTCCAACCCTGTTTAGCTTCTGAGATGTAATAGGATCAGATGCCACAGTGGTACGGCTGTAGGCTGTTTATTTAGTAAATCTCAGTAATTTTGCTTAAATGGTTATGCTGATGAAAAGTATAAAATATTGAGTGCTAATATCAAATACAAACCATTATGTATTCTCAAAGAACCCGCTTTGTAGAATCACAGAACTTCTTATCATTTGTTTACTTATATTCTTTAGATATTTCCCTCCATCCTTTGAATTTATATTATCGTTGAAGATAGCAATGTAAAGCAAAGATAAGCTTCAGTCTAGACAACCCTCCCAGCTGGTCCTAAATCTAGAATTAGAAGAATTCCAATGAAATGCTTATAATTCTTGTCTACGAGGTTTTTATACAGATTCTCTGAGGTCAATCAACTACCACCCTGGCTTCTAGAATACTCATATACAGTAAATATTGATCTCTCTTCCATTTTTCCTCCCTCTTATTGGTGACGGAGGTGAAAAGGTACGGGTGGAGAAGAGCTGTCAACCAAATCACCAACATAAGATTTGTAGGCTAATTCACCTTCTGCTTCAATCTTCTGTCCAAATACAACCATCGGAGGCAAAGAACACATTAAAACAGGGATACCCAATCCCCAGGCCATGGGCTGGCATCAAGCTCCCCATCATCCACATTACCACCCAAGTTCTGCCTCCTATCAGATCAGCATAACACCCCGTACCCCCATCCTATGGAAAAACTGCCTTCCACAACACCAGTCCCTGGTGTCAAAAAGGTTGAGGTGTTGCTGCTGTAAAGAATTTCCAACAATTGCCATTTGGGAAGAGTGTGAATTTCACACAAATAGAAATCTTTGTTTTATTCACTGTTACAATCCAGGTTTCTAGATGATGTCTCTTAGTGCATAGTAGGTGCTCAATAAGCAATTGTTGAATAAATGAATAAAGGAAAATAGAAATAAATGATTTCACAGTAATCAAGACCCTTCATGGTGGGCTTGAGGTCAGTGTTTTGTTTTTTAAAGTTAACTTGACTATAAAGATATACAGCCAGCATTTGCCCTGGGACATGAGGAAAAAGATGAAATCTGGCATAAAGTATATGTTGTTTTCTTTCCGTCTTAAGCACAGAACGATTTTGTATTAGATTACCAAACGTCTATGTCTGGGCATTAGTAAGCAACATTAGAATATTAAAGATCAGACGGGCTGATTGCTCCAGTCCAATTAACAACCTGGAGTGGGATCAGGGCTGCCAGCTGGAGGACTCCCTCAGCGCAGAGCACTAAATATCTCCTCTTAGTTCTTCACTGGATACATGATAAACAACGGCAAGTCAATACCAAAGAACACTAGCAATGATGCTGGCATTTCAAGGTGAGAGGCATCTGGTTAAATACTTTTAAGATCTGCAGATGGATCTGACACCATTCCGAAGACCCTAGCCAAACTCAGAAACCTAAAAGAAAGCTTTCTAATACATCTGGAATAAGAATCTGTTTCTCTTTGTTCAGTTATTTTTTATTAAGTTAGAAAGAAACTGTGCTTTTTGGGTAACAGACTAGGTAACAGACTCAATACATAGTGATCTCTTTTGAGTTTTTCCTCTAACACCCAAAATAATGGTACTTTCCTGGAATTACAGGGAAAAGTGAGTTTCTGTAACAAGTTAATCTTTAACCCCAAGTATGTGCTAACTAGTCACACAGATAGTTTAGATATGTGGTGTAACTAAAAAGCTTCCCCACCATGAACAAAGAGCAATGTCAAAATGTCTGACCAGAGGAAGAGCAAAAGAGCACATGAAAGCAGGGGTACCCAAGAAAGTGTGTCTTTCCATCAAGAGTGGGCCCATGCCAGAAAAATCTTCACAAAAATCACTTTGTTTGAATGTGAATCAAATCATGATGATCATGTCTATTTCATAATTTAATTCTTTCATGTATGTATGTATATATATATGTATGTGTGTGTGTGTGTGTGTGTGTGTATATATATATATATATATATATATATATATATATATATATATATATTCCAATGGGCAACACGAAAGAATTTCCACATATTCTTCAAAAGGATGATCCGCACAGCCATAATGTTATACTATCTTTATGACTGCCGTCCCGCAAGGCCCCTCCTTGCCAGAGTGAGGATTGTTACACTGAATGAGAATGCTGCCTTACGTTCTCTATTACTATTCAGCATTTTAAAGTTTAAAACTTTCCCCCTTGTTATCCAAGCTATTTTCAATGTGCTATTGCCCTTTTGACAGGATAATTGTTGTTGTCAGGTGCCTTGGAGTTGGTCCGACTCATAGCAACCCTCAGGGTTTCACTGGCTGATTCTTTGGGGATTGCTTTGCAAGTGGATTGCCACCTTGTCCTTCTCCCACTTTTTGCAGTGCTGGGGATTGAACTCAGGTTGTCAGAGAGTGCAAAGCAGCACTCTACCAACTGAGGTAAACCCTGGCCCCTTGAAAGGATAATAGCAGGTAATATTAATAGGATAGATGTCTTCTGAAGTGCTTTACATGCATCATCTCATTTAACCTTCACAACAAGGTCTGTCATATTAATGTCCCATTTTACCAATAGATAAAGGAACTGAGGGTCAGAGCAATTAGGTAACAAGTAGGTGATACGGCCAGGAAGCACAGGAACTGGATTTCAACCTCAGGGTTTCTTTGACTCCTGAAGCCAAGTTTTTGTTTGTTTGTTTGTTTGTTTTGACTACTCATACACAAAGGTTCACTTTTGCCTATTTTTCTTTCATGGGGGATTTACTCTCCATGTTTCATCAAATCTGAAGCATCAACTTCACTACTGTCCAAACACAAACACGTCGTTCTCCATTTTGATCAAGGGAAAGATTAAAAAGATATTTTTTCTTTAAGACTGAGGATAATATCCACTGATAATTTTGATGATGAAGTCTATTTTTCCTTTTCATTTTTTAACCTTATACATTCATTATGCCCCTTGAATAAAGGTACTCTACTGTTACTGGGAAACTGATTTTTCTCTCAAGATTTTACTGCAATATGATCAGGAAACTAGCTACTTAAGCACCAGGTAATCTTTTATTTCATGCATAATTACCATGCACTATATTTTGATTTGATCCTAATGACCCTAAGTACATTTTTAAACAAACCTTCAATCTGCCCAAATGAAAAACATTTTGCTTCCTCTGTTGCACTTGTGTGGCGATGATAATTAACACATCTTGGGGAATTCGAGTTACATCTGATTAAATCATAACACACCATAAAGGTCTTTACAAATAATCTTTTGAAGAACCCAGCTGAGAAAATCATGAAAAGAAGAATTATGAAAAAGGAAGCTCATTATGGTTTTGTGCCTGCCACTCAAAAGGTGACCCTACCAAGGTGGATATTTTGAATTCAGTTAACTTTCCCAGAATGCACCTAAATACTTGCAGGGGAGGATGGGGAGGAGCTGTGAATAGGACCAACCCTTCCCTCACAAACTCCATGTTTTGTTCAGTTCCAGTTTCTGCATTATATCTTTGTTTTGGCAATTGGCCAAACAAGACCCAAATACTGCCCCTTTCTCACACAGGGGGGAAAAAAAGCAGTGCAGTCATTATATTAAAAAGTAAAATGCTTCCAGAAGAGGAATTATCTCTAAACTCTGAAAAGAAATGTGAAACTCAGGAATTAAGACTGTCTTGTTGCTTCGCAAGGGCAAGAGTCAAATGAGATGAGCACATGGAAAACTAATAATGGAACTACTATCATCACTGTTGTTGCTAATAATAATAGCAACCATCGCACTTGCCATCTACCAAGTGCTTCCTCCTGCACTTTGCTAATTAATCTTTACAAAAGAGCTGAGAGTTTCATGAATTTACAGAAGAGAGAACTAAGGTGGAATGGTATTAAACCACTTGCCCAACACCACACAGGGACAATAAGAACAACAAGTGGCAGATATGTAGAATGAATGAGTTTAGAGAGCTATTGTACAACATTAGGGCTGTAGCTAACATCATACTACATTGCAGAATTTTTGCTAAATGGGTAGATTTTAGCTGCTGCTCTTGATAGACACACACACACACACACACACACACACGGGTAACTATGTGAGATGTCAGCTATGTTAACTTTCATCACTATGGTAATCATTTTACTATTTATTTATATTGTACAACTTCATGTTGTATACTTTAAATATACGTGATAAAATTTATTTTTTTATGGGCAAAATAAGAATCACAGCTGTGGTGCAAACTCAGAACTGCCTCACCCCACAGTTCATGGTCTAATTAAACTCTGCCTTATTTAAAGCAGTAAATATTTAACTATAAACTATGTATTGCATACAGTTCTGTTCAGTAAGCTGAAAACAGATATTGATAAGTGATATTGAGCATAGAAGGCACTGGACAACATTGTGTGAGTGAAAGAACTAACAAGTATCTCTTCCTGGTGTCCCAAACTATTTATTAAGCAAAGTTAAGTTGATGGTAGTATACAAAAGAAGGAAAATGAAAAAAGCAGACCCAGTCTGGAGGAGTGTACCATCTTTACTGGGAAGATCAGACTTTTACAAATGAAACAATTAGGGAGCAAAACAAAGCAGCCATATTTATTACCCAAGGCCTGGCTCAGCGTCCACGTCTTTCATGAGAAGCCCCATTATTTGGAATGCAAACAAAGTGAAAATGTGAACCAGCAGGATTTGGCTCCTTTCCTCATCTCCACCCCACCCCCACTCCCACCAAAGAAGATGCTTTCACACTATCTCAAAAGACATCATACACGCTAAGTAAATAAACCGTAGCCAGGAATGTAATGTTTCCTTGCTGAATTGAGAGGTTCTCCAGAGCAATCTTTGCCACCTCTTGTTTCTGCAGTAGGATGTGGCGATTCCTTGCTCAGCCTTACAAACTAAAAATGTCCACCAGGGTGTGGGAAGCTGTGTGTTATAGAAAGTGAAATGCCTCACTGTAAAATATGCACATCAACCCCACAGATCCAGATTCTCCCCAGGCCACTGTGAAACTCCACCTTCATCTTTACAGAGCTGTTTCAAAGTGTACTTCACGAAACCGTCTCCAAATACTGAAAATTCCATGAAAACTGCACAATCCTGTGTGTCTGGGCCGTGTGTGTGTGTGTGTGGGGTGTGTGTGTGTGTGTGTGTGTGTGTGTGTGGTGTGAGATGGAAAGCTTTTTTGTAAGCTTACTGAATCTTTCCACCTCCTACAGAGAACTCTGAAGAAATGGCACTGTTTTTTTTCCACATTCAAATGAGTGTGAATCAGAACAGCCCTTCTCACAGGACTCATCTTTTATGTGGAGTGCAGGGTCACTGACAGGATTGAAATGGATCCAAGTCTCCTTGATTCCCTGAGTTTTGAAAGGCTGGAGACAGCGAGTTACAGTGAAGACCAAGGAGAACCAGCTCTGGTCTCACTCCACCACAGATAAGCTAGGAGAATGTTAACAAGTTACTAAAATTCTCTAAGCCACAGTTTGCTTTGTGTAAATCGAGAAGAGAACCAGATGCTGCTGGGGAGGATTCACACACTGGCAGTCTGCACAGAGATTTATTCAGCCATCCCTAGACCCAAGACCATTTCTATATTGGAGCACTATAAAGGTTTTATTGCATGGATCTCAAGTTTTAGTGCATAATAGAGTCTTCCAGAAAGCCCTCTCCTAAGCCCCAACTACAGGACCTCTGACCTAATTGGACAAAGATGGGGCCCAGGAACCCGCATTTTCAACAATGGCCCACAAGTGATTCTCAGGCCACCCTTTGAGAAATAATGATTCGGTTGAAATTCTTGGTAATCTGGGTGCTTACATCATGAATCCGCTAATACACACTTCATGGAAATGAATTCAAAATCTAATTTAAATGAACTGAGAAGGTACATTAGAAAAAGTGCGTGTAAACTGGGCATGGTGGCGCACGCCTGTAATCCCAGCAGCCTGGGAGGCGAGCTAGGAAGATCGCAAGTTCGAGACCAGAGGAAGTCTGCGTAACTTAGCGAGACCCTGTCTCAGACAGTAAAGAAAAAAAAAAGACAGGGCTGGGGGTGCAGCCCAGTGGTCCAGCACTTGCAAAGCATGCAATCTCGAGGCCCTGGGATCAACTCCCAGTACCACAAAAAAAGAAAGGAAGGAAGGAAGGAAGGAAGGAAGGAAGGAAGGAAGGAAGGAGAAAAGAAAGGAAAAGAAAAGAAAAGAAAAAAGAAAAAGTGCACGTAGAAGCCAAGAGAGCCCTGGTGTACTCCTATAATCCCAGTGACTCGGGAGATGGAGGCAGGAGCGATTGTGAGTCAGCCTGGCTGACTCCGTCTGAAGATAAATCATTTAAAAAAGAGGATAGGGGTGCAGCTCAGTGGAGGAGCACTTGCAAAATATGGGCGAGGCCTTGGTCAAAACCCCAGTACCAAAAAACAACAACAAAAAGTTCATGTAATATATTATACATGGAGTGTAATGGTCCACTTCTGCCACATTCTGCTTCTCACAAGTGGCATAAGTAATGCTGGGGAGTCTCAGTTTTTCAGTCTGGAAAAAGGCAGGTAATAAGGATTATCTCCCAGAATCACCCAGCATGGCTCATCTGACAGCAGGTGACCGCCTCTCCTGGCCCCACTGCACCACCTGGAGCCAGCCTGCTGAGAAGGACCGTGCCCCAGGTGTCCCCACACGCGGCTTGCTTATCCTTACCTGTGCAGGCTTGCCCTCTGCTCCCCAGAAAAACAAAATATCTTCATTTCTTCTGTTTGGAAAGGGAGTTTCCTGCAACCACCTGCTCTCATTTCAAACCAGACCACTTTACTCACTATAAAAACTGGAAGGAAAATGCATCTATTGTGCCCATCTCCATGCCCCCAAGCCCTGAGTGACTAGGGCAAATTCCTGAAGTAGAAATTACATGATAAACTTTGGCCAAGCCATAAAACAGCACAGGAGTGAAAGTCACAAAACAGTGACCGATGTACATCCCTGACCAAAATCCTTCCACAGCACTCAGCTGCAGCAGTTACGGAGGCTATGGAAACCTAAAGGAAGGCAGACGGTTTTGAGGAGAAATTAGAAAAGCAGCCTTTACACAGTCAAATGACATTATTCTTTGAGTTTTATAGGTAAATGAAAATTAAATCCAAAGTTTATAAACTCTTCATGATTAATAATTCAAGTGCAGGGACGTAAAGAAACTATTCTAATGAATATTACTAATAAAAAGCTAAAGAGTGCATAGCATCCCTTCTCTCTCTCTCTCTCTCTCTCTCTCTCTCTCTGTATGTGTGTGTGTGTGTGTGTGTGTGTGTGTGTGTGTGTGTGTTTTGGAGAGAAACAGAGAGAGAGAGAAGAAATGTGTGCATGTGTGTGTGTTGGAGAGAGAGAGAGAGAGAAATGTGTGTGTGTGTGTGTGTGTGTGTGTGTGTGTGTGTTGGAGAGAGAGAGAGAGGGAGGGAGGGAGGGGGGAGAGAATCCTATGGAATGAATTAATTGTGGTCATGTAAATTACAGATGCTTAATAATCACCTGGGTTGGAGTCTTTTGCAGACAGTACCCTCTTTCTCGCTTTTTTCCAAAAGGTCTATGCCAATGTGCTCAGGATCACCAAGAGGGCCATTCATATTATATGACACCCTGAACAGCAGAAAAATGAAGTGGAGGGTTGGGCACCAGGAAAGACTCCTGGATTCCACAGAGCAGCTGAGAACCCACTGTGCAGCATGCAATATTTTATAACCTCTGCACATGTATTTTTCAGTGCAATGAACATTCTCAAGGAATATTTACTGTTTTCTACTTGAAAAGCAAATGTGTGGCAAGGGTGCTGGGCACACATAAAATTGGTAAGTAATAGGTAGACACAGGAAAGGTCAATTGCCAAACAACAATAAATGAAACCACTCTATCAGATGGTAGAAAAAGGTAAAATATCAGGAGAACAACCTCATTACACTCCAAGTGCCTTTCTTCTGTTCCAGGGTAACAAATGCATGTGCACACACACACACACACACACACACACACACACACACACACACATTATGGTGGCAAATGTAACATCTAACACCTTAGCTTGTCTTTAATAGCTTTGACATATCTCACCAGCAACCCAGGAAAAGTTCAGAAAACCAAGAACAGAGCCGTGTTGGTCTTACCTTGAATGACAGTTTTCAGGCAAAGAGTACAGGTTGAATATCCCTCATCTGAAATGGTTCAGACCCATAGTGTTTCAAATCCTAGGTTTTGAAACATTGGCATGTACATAACAAGGTGTCTTGAGGAAGGAACCCAAAATTCATTTATGTTTCATACACACTTTAGGCACACAGCCTGGAGGGTAATTATATAGAATATGTTGATAATTTGTGTGAGAAATTGTTTCATTGTGTGGAATTCGTCACTTGGGGCATCACGTTTGGGCTCAAAAAGTCAGATACTGGAGCATTTCAAATTTTGGATTTTCAGATGAGGGATGCTATATGTGGTGGTTCTAGAATCATTGTAAAATATTTGATTTGGTGAGAAATTAAGTGCTAGTGCTTTGTATGGAAATGTGAAATCTCCTCTTTAGATACCCATTTGTGAATTCAACATGGGCATCATCATGAAACAGTGAACTCATGGCAGCACACTGATCCAAGATAAAACAAAAGAGTGGAAATTACAACAAGATCTTCTCCCTCCACTGCAACAGCTATTGGAAGCCCTCTTGGTAGGGGGAATTGGTTGACCCTCAGTGTAGTTCTAGCCAGCTCTGTAGTGGAATTTGGGATGTGGGTGAGCAAATGGATGGGAACTCTGACAATGTACAGGATCTCGGTACCCAAAGGTGTTGATGGCGATTTGCAATTAACAGTTATTACACTAATTAATATGGTAACTGTACACCTTTTTAAAAGGTCTAAAAATACATCTAGAAGAAAGACAGTAGCCAAAACTGATTTTAGAACTAAGAAGTATTTCACATACCTGTTTTTGCAAAAATAAAGTTAAAGAAAACTCATGTGAACTATTGGAAATACGGAAAACAATCAATGATTCAACAAGATAATAAGTTTTTGGAGTAGTGTAGAACAGCCCCAATTGTTTCATCCCTCAATCAGTAAACTCTGTCTGTATGTGAAAAGTTTATCATTCTTTCCATCCCCTCCCATCCCATTGACTAATAAATGTATTCTTAGCTTCAAAAATACCTAGGGCTGATTAATTAAATACATGGGAAAGAATAGATAAGATCCACATTGATAGTAGAGAGCTTTGGGTTTATTTATGTTTGTGCAACATAGTAGTGAATGAACTAAGAAGAGGTCAATTCATAATATACAGTTGGAGGAGAAAGAGTGAACTCGTTGTTATCTGAGCTGGGCCAGCGTCCCTGACTCCTCAGGTTCCATCTTCTACCTTTCCAGCCCTCCTCCTGCTCCAGGATTCTGCCCCATCCTTCCCCATTGGCTCCATGGTTTCATGAATCTGCCTTTCTATTAGATCAAATCAGGCTGACACCACAAACCATCACTATCTGGATTCTCCTTCTCTTGGCTGTCTCTCAGGTAACCCTTACCTCCATACTCTATAAGCTAGTTGAACTAAATCTAAGACTAGTTTATTATGAGAATATCTTTTCTCCTCAAAAAGCACTTGGGCTTGCTATAACGCTCATCCACTCTCTCCTCCATTCTCCCTGGCCTACACCCTGCCACATAAAATGATCCAACTTTGACATCAGTTCTCTAAAATACAAACTTGGTTGAAAGCCGAGTCTTTGGGAAACTGAAACTCAATGTGAAGGAGTTATAGACTTATTGCAATGATGAGTGCTTTTTGCACATAACTGGCCTTTGGCAATTGATTTCTGAGTTCTGGGGCATGTGCATGCTTTTGAATGTTCTCAATAGTGGTAAGTCTTAAACCTTCTGAAGACAAATTGTATTTTTTTGGAATGAGGCAAAAATGTTTAAGAGACAAATCTGGTGAGTCTCCAGCTGAGGAATACCATTTGGGTCAAAGCTATAAAGTATCAAGAGTGATTTTCTAGTGCGGTTGGAAAATTAGCTGTGAGAGTCATTCGAAAAGAGGCATTCCAGAAACGTATGTAGCAATAGCACCATCAATGGAATAAAAAATGTTTTACGTCTAAATTGACGACTAGATGGATAAGGTTATTTCATTTCCTCTATTCCCTTAAATACGCAATTTGGTCCCTTCACCTAGAGTACAGAGCCTTCTCTCCCACTCCATCTCCCCAGATATCTAAATTTTTCTCTTTCTTCAAAATGCACTCCTTCAGGAAACCTTCTGAGTCCCCTAACCCCTCCCTCAGGCTTTCATGTACTCCCACCCCACTCAGTCCTCCCTTCTAATATGCAGGGTAACAGCCAACAAACACTGCAAGCAATGGTTTCTTTTCCTATCTCTAATACCTAACGGTCTGCTTCTTGCAAAGCATAGCTATGTTTTATCGTACTGGACATAGCGATGGCATCATAATGTGCTTCATAAATGCTTGCTGACCAAATAAATCCATTTGAAAAATTAACCTCCTCACTCTTTCAGGAGACCTCACATGATTAAACAAGCTGGTCATCTGTCGTTCCATGTCAATCAAGGAGCAATTTTTGAAGGACTCTGACAGGGATGTCTCTGTATCCATATGTTCTTTTTTCAGCAAGAATCTAAATACTAGAAGAGAAAGACAGCTAATACAAAAAATCAAGAGCTAAGGAAGACACCTAGATGTTAAAAGACAAACATAAGTGAATTACTCTTCAAAATGACATCAGTGTCTTGGAGAAAGAGTGTACTTCAGACTGAGTGAAGATGTGTTCAGGCCGATGTTACAGCGATTTCTCCATCCATGAAAAATATACCCCAAAAAGCTTGTTATGAAGCATAATTCTCAATATCAAATTCTATTATCTTTTGTTAAAAATCCCACACAAATAACCTAACCCCCAGCAATTCCATTTGTCGCTATATGGCCAACAGAACTGTTTCCATTGAGATAATGATTAGAAGATTATATGTGCAGAAACTTCACTCATAAGTGGCCCTGAGCTAGAGCTAAGTGAAGAAACTATGGCATACTAATACAAAGGCATACTGCTCAGCAACAGCAAAGAATGGACCACAGGTATACACAACCTACTGGCCAAACCAGACAGGCAATGCTGAGCTACCAAAATTAGACACAAAAGAGAACACACCATAGGGGGTCAGTCCATCCCCAACACTGAGCCATGCTCACCAGTGCTTCTCTGCTATTCATAGGGTTTTCAATTGCTGATTGTTTTGGGATTGTTTTGCGAGTGGGCTGCCAATTCCTTCTCCCATTTTTGCTTTGCTGGGAATTGAACCCAGGGCCTCAGATAGCACAGAGCGTCACTCTATCAACTGAGCTAAACCCCAGCCCTGTGTGAACTCTGTTGTTATGGTTGTTAGGTGCCGTACAGTCAGTGTCCAACTCATAGCAACCCTATGTACAACAGATAAAACACTATTGTTCATGCTTCTCCACTATCCATAGGGTTTTCAATGGCTGATTGTCTTTTGGAGTGGGTTGCTGAGTCCTTCTCACAAGCCTACAGCACCTGGTGTTCCCAGGTGTTCTCCCATCCACCTACTAACCAGGCCCAACCCTGCTTAGCTTCTGAGATCTGACGGGATCCGATGCCACAGTGGTACAGGTGCAGGCTCGATAGGGATACTAGGAGCATGGTAAAGAAGTGTTAGAAAAGAAATTGCAAAATGCTAGGATTAAGTTAAAATGAATTCATAATTGGAGGTAGCCAGGAGCTATGGCACACACCTATAATTCTAGCATCTCTGGAGGCTGAGGCAGGAGTATTGGAGGTTTGAGGCCAGAGGCAGCTTGTACAATTTAGTGAGGTCTTGTCTCAAAATTAAACATAAAAAAGGGGCTGGGTGCACAGTTCAGTAGTAGAGCACTTGCCTAGCATAACCAAGGCCCTGGGCTCAACCTTCCAGAACTTCAAAAAAAATAACAGTCTGAGAGGTAAAGATGATGTAGGGCTTGCAGTGGACCACAAGCAGTTTTAAATCTGTCAGTCAAATACAAACAACACACATAAAAGTGGGGAGGAACAAAGACGGTAGAAGGAGATTAATCCTTGCATTAAGAAGTACCAGTTGGTCTCCTGGGTGAGTTCCTAGGTCCGCTCCAGCATTGCCTGGCCTCATCATTGATCCATAGAGGACCAGACGAGAGAAGGCAGTGTGCAATTCATGTAAATACTCCTCATCCACAACCCAAGACCACTGGCCTGGTATGCACATCATGAAGGATTCAAATTTGAAGACCTAAACACTGAAGTTGGGGCTGGGATTTAGCTCAGTTGGTAGAGCACCGTTCTGCAGTCTCTGAGGTCCTGGGTTTGATTCTCAGCACCGCAAAAATAGAAGGACATGACAACCCACTCCTGAGGTAATCCCCAAAACAATCATCCATTGAAAACCCTGAGGATCACTATGAGTCAGACACAACTCGATGGCATCTAACAACAACAACAAACACTGAAGTCCGCCATTAAGTTCTCTTTCTCCATCAAATCTGGAGCGCTCACTTGGGAGACCATGCATCTCCCGGGTAGCTAACAGGAGAGTAAATGAGGAAACACACACTGCTGCTCTGGGTTTCATTTCAAAGGAAAGAATTTCTAGCCACAACAATTGGGTAGGATCTGAAAGGGAGGATTTGTCTGTAGGAACATAGGATAGTCCACAGTGGCTCCCTATCGGCTGTATCCACAGGACTTTCAGGAGTCCCTTTGCTGATGAAGGTGTAGGTTCTGTGCCATAAGAGATGAACCTCTCTTCACAGGTGGGGCTCCAGACTTAGTAAAAAAACAACACAAGGTGTCCTGTGAAATGTGACCGACTAGAAAAACTTCACTTACTGACTTCTGAGCAACCACATTCTAGCTCGAACACCAGACCATCCCTCTCAGATTTCACACATACCCTTCTTCTAAGTAGTTACAAAGTAAAAACTAGGTATGCATTAATAACTTTTTTCCCACCCCTGTCAGCTTCCTGCAGCCAGTACATCACCCCTTTGGAATTTTAATGCAAATGCTGGGACACATAAAGAATCTAGAGGTCACATGCAACTATGCAAAAGTACTTCTTATCTGAAAGTTTCTCCCTAAAAGCCACAAGGGAGGGGGAAGAGAGAGAGAGAGAAATAAAGAGAGAGAAAGGAGGAGGGCGGGGGGCAGGAGGAGGAAAAGAAAAAAAGTTAAGTAAATAAAGTGAGAGAGAAAGAGAAGGAAAGAGAGAGAGAGAAGGAGGAAGGGAGGGAAAGGGGAGGGAGGGAAAGGAAAGAAAAGAGAGGAAGAGAGAGAGAAAGAGAAGAAGAGAAAGAAAGAAAGTGGGTGATGTTTCTGTATGAGGATGTGGCCAAGAAAGTTCTTGACAATTACAGGAATAGTAAACCACATATTCCCAGGCAGCCAGGAAAGGTTTATCTTCAAATATATAGCAGCTGCATGAGTCACACTTTTAGTGCTGACCTACTGGGACTTGTTTCTGGTGATCATCACCAGAAAACAGAGATGCTGGAAAGGCTGGGTTTGGTTTGGGGCAAACCCAACCACTTTCATGGCTAGTGTAGGTTTCACACAAGCCAGCAGGGATGGTAACAGCATGCTGTACTGTTGACCGGGAGCTTTATGTGTCATCTTCCCTGCCGTCCTATGATGGAGATAGGACAGGAGACATTCCCATGTTAAGCATGAGGTGACAGAAGACCAGAGCTGCAATGCTACCCTAGGCTCTGGAAACCAGCAGAGCTCCACGTGGATGGATGGAAATGATTCAAATGACACGCTCACTGCAGTCTATGCTGCAGACCCTGGCCCTACCCTAGAGAAGATTTTCACCGTGTTGGGCTAAAAACCAAAAGGGAGCCGGACACGGTGGTGCACACCTCTAACCCCAGCGACTCAGAAGGAGTCACAAGTTCAAGGTCGGAGGCAGCCTATATAATGTAGTGAGACCCTGACTCAAAAATGAAAAATAAAAAATGGGCTAGGAGTGCAGCCAAGTAGTAGAGCACTGGCAAAGTACAGGTGGGGGCCCTAGGGTCAACCCACAAGTACTGCAAAAAATAAATAAATAAATAATTAAAAAAACCACAAACCAAAAAGAAGCACTTGCTCTCCACTAGCCTTGTCCTCTGCTTGTTTCTGTCCTCACTCTGGCATATTTTGATGATAATTTTGGTGGGTGGGGAATCAGGGGCGGGAAGGTGGCAAACGTTCTGGAACTGAGTCAGATGCCCCGTGCAAAAAAAAATCTTCTAGACAACAGAAAGATCTTGAGTATCAAGGTAGACAGATACCAAAGAAAGGGTAAGAAAAACACACACAAAAAAAACACAGCTTTCCACCTCATTTTGATAGCCAGACGAGGCAACACAAAGTTCACACTAGATGAGTAATTCTCTACCATAGAACATTCCATATTTTGGCCCCTAATCTCTACCTTTGAACAGGTAGAAGTGACTCCTCTAACCTTTCCACAGCTCTGGAAACACTCATACAAGACAGCTTGTCAGTGAGTGATGCACACAAACTGGAAAATAAATTCCCACTTAACCACATCATTTCATTGTATGTCTGCTTCCCAGTATTTCCCCCAGAGCCCCTCACAGGTATTGGCAATGATCAATTCATAATGGAGTCCTCAACGTGGTGCTTGCAGACACTGGGGACTAGGTGGCAAAGCTGTACAAAGAGGCAAAGCTGTATGAAGAGGCAAAGCTGTACAAAGAGACCCCCGCAGTGTAGGCGACTGTGGTCTCCTGTGTAAAGGAGCTTAAGCTTGCTATTCATTCAGACAGGTTCTGAGATGCTCTGCACAGAATTCTACAGCACTGGGTGTTGGTGCTGGCTGAGCAAAGCCACGAACTCACAAGCCGAACTCACAAGCCGGGGCCACGTCCTTGAGATGATAATACAGAGGAAAGTCACAAGGTAGAGGATGGGGGAGAAACGCCCTGGGGGTCATTCTCATCCCTCCCTCTCTGTTCTCCCATTCTCCACTCCAGGAAGCACTCCATCCCTAAGTCCTGCTGAGTCCTCCAAAGTCTTGCTCCAATCTACCCCCATGTCCCATCGCTTCTGTCATCTCTCAATCCAGGTTATCAATAAGGCTCTCTTAGACTTATTAAAAATAGTCCCCTGATTTGTCTCTGTCTAGCTTCAGCCACTGTTCAGACAATTCCCTATAAAAGCAAGCAAAGATTCCTTTAAAATGCAAAACAGACTGAGGCCATAATTAACATCTCCAATGGTCCCCTGTACCCTGACAGTAAAGAAACCTCCAGGAAGACCAAGTGAGTGCAAGGAGGCCCTGATTACGCGTTCACCACATCTGGCCACACCCTCCCAGTGACCCTAGTTCTTCCATGTGCTTCAGTCCGATCTGGAACAGTCTTCTGCTACCTCTTCACAGGTCTGGTTCATCCTGAATTTCTGTCTGTGCTCAAAGGCCACCTCCTCAGAAAGGCTTTTCTGCCTGCCATGCCTTACAGTCACTGTGCCTCCACCACTGCCTGTTCCTAGCACATTCTGAATAACTGCACCCTGTTCTTCTGTATCTCGGCAAAACTTCTAATGATAAGGTTATAGCGTGCAATTATTTATATTTAAATTCCGATTTAAAATAATTGGTGTTTTCTATTTTCTGCAGCAGATCACAAATTCTAAGAACACAGAGATTGTTCTGTTTGTTGTTGTTGTTGTTGTTGTTGTTGTTGTTGTTTGTTGTTGTTTTCAGCAGTATTTCAGTGAGAAAACAGTCCAGGTTCTGGCACATAGTGGAGACACAGAAGGGATGCCCTAGAGACAAGCTGCATTTGCTCGTAGATTCATCCCACCATGCAGAACACTCTGGAGCAACCCTGGATGATCCCCCAACCTCAGATTTTAGCCACAGTAAACCAGCTATCAAGCACCTATTTCACTTCAGGGGAGACCTTCGCAGATGGGGATCCCTTATTCAGCATGCACAATTCAGGTCCCTGTTAAAGTCTTCATTACAAAGTATGTCTGTGCCTCTCAGCTAGTTTCCTGTTTTGTTTTCATCTCCGGGCCCTTTTCCAAACTTAATATATGGAAATCCCACTCAGAAAGTTTGCTAAAGAATGACTATTCTCATTCTGCTTTCCCATCATCTAAGTTCTAACCCAGTGGTCTGCATTTTAACCCAGATGGTCTTTCATTAAGGGAGGTTTGTTTCTTTGGGTGGTTTTTTTCCAGGGTAGGTTTGTAAGTGAAAATTTCGCTCTGGTTTTCCAATACTGTTTTCACAGCAGCTGGAGGACAGAGGCCACTGTCCTCTCTCTTGTAAACAAAAAGGCCAAGCCACAGTCCCCAGCCACTAGGACAAACACACACTCCTGCTGGGAGGGCAGCCACCATGTGGCGCAGGCATGGCAGGGAGGTGGCGGCCAGGAAGCAGTTGTCTACTTTCTGTAACTGCACTGTCATTCACGCAAAAGCCAACCCTCAAATCCATCAGTGGCTTCCTTTCAAAGGGCCATTTTCACGAGTTTATTGACAATGCATACACAGATTCTTCTATAAAGACGCTTTGCCTAAGCCTCGAGGAAGAGACCTTATTTACGCAAAACCCATTTAAAGATTTGCCTCTATAGAAACACATCTGTGGATATCATAACATGCACAAAAGGCTATCTCTTTATGGGAAACCAGCACCACTGGAAATTTATATGCTTTATTTACTGTTTTCTTTAAGGGTTATCAATTCCCACCCTGCTAATAATGAAACTACAGTAATTCAGACAGGGGGAGAGCTATAACTAATCTTCATGCTGTCTTTGAAGAAAGGATTGCTAAGCAAATTATAACGCATGAATAGGGTCGTTCCCAGAATAGATGAAACACTTGGCAGAAACTATTTTAGGTCCCCTTCTAGTACTTTGGAGCAACCCATTAATTTATAAACAGCCGATCTACTAATTACAAAAACTTTTTTATCTATTCATTTAACCTAAGGGGCAAAACAAGTAACACTGAGCATGATCCCATTGGCTGACGCAGATTGGCTCTTTGTGCCTGAAAGGACTTTCTTTCAAAGAAGTAAGCTGCATTTCATTTCTTAAAGTTCAGAATTTCCCCCCCCCCCCAGATTGGATCTCAATGAGGCTTCCCTCCTTTGTCTGTTTTTGATTTCTGCTGTAATAAATTACCATAAACATAGCAGCTTAAAAGAACACTCATTGTTCAGTTCGCAGCTATGCAAGTCAGCAGTCTGGGCACAGACTGGGCAAGGAAGTCCGGTTTCTCTCCTTAGGGTCTCACAAGGTGTGATTGGGTTATGCTGCCACCTGGAACTCTGGTCTTCCTCCAAGCACACGTGGTGGTGGCAGAATTCAGTTCCTTGCGCCTGTTGGACCGCTGCCTCTGTTTCCTTGCTGCTCATCATCACAGCCACTCTCAGCTACCAGAGGACACCTGCATTTCTTGTCGCAGGCTTGCCTCCCCGACTCTTCAAAGCCACCAAGGAGATTCTCCTACCAGCGTGACTCTATCTAGAGGAAGCGTCTGGTCCCTTCTAACGGCTCACGCTCTTTGGGTTAGGTCTATTCTATTCAAGATAATTGCCCTCTCTTAAGGCCAACTACTGAAGACAATAATTGTATCTGCAAAATTCTTTTCAGGGCACCACCTACATTACTATCCAAGGAGATAACTGCATAAGATGTATGTCTACCAGGGTGTGGACGTCTCTGGGACCATTTTGTAGATCTGCCTTCACAAGATACAAAATTAATTTATATTTGCTCCCCAGTACCATTCTCCCACTTTTGACTGGCCTGCCTTGACACGGCAGCAAGACCAAGGAAATAGTTTCATTTTAAGATTTGTAGTCTTCTTGAGTCTTGCATATTGTCGACGTGTAGTCAGGAGGGACCAATCCCTGGGGAAGGACATCATGTTTGGGAGATTCCCAGATTAAGGAAAAAAAGGAAAACCCTTCACTAGATGGATTGACACAGTGTCTGCAACAATAGGCTTAAACATAAATAAGATCGTGTGCCTGGCACAGAATCAGGGAGTGCTTCGTTCTGCTCTAGACAGGGTCGCTATGAGTTGGATCCCACTCTATGGCACCTAACAACAAGTCTTCTTGAAGGAAGCTAACAAAGCCTGTCTTCCCTTTCTCTAAGAAACAGCAGACAGGACAAGGTCAGGAGCCCCCCTGATATCAGCCTTAAACATTAAAACAAAACATATCAGAAAAATTCAGATCCAGCAGGTAAACTCAGTAGTGGACTGGGGAAAGAATCTGATGATAGTGCACTTGTCCAGCATGTGCAAGGTCCTGGGTTTAATCCCCAGCACCACAAACAAACAAACAACAACAAAAAAAAATGAACTCAGTAGTAACGCTTTGAAATGTCACAGGCATGCATTTAACATCTTCTCTTCCCTTCAAAACCCAGGTACTCCTACTACAAGGGAGGTCAACTTTACAAGCATTAAGTTAAACACCATGTAATGGAATCTTTTCAGGTAATCTAATGAGTTAATATATTTGTGTGCTTGCTGCAATAAGCTAAACAAATAGATGTGGAATTGTTTCTAGAGCTAACAATAATATGTAAGCAGGGGCATTGTTCCTTATTATGGTGACCCATCCTCCCTGATCTTCCATTCTGAATTTATCCATCTTGCCTTCATTTTTTTATAGTGTTTCTGCAGGGATTGGTCTCTCCTGACTACATATCCGAAATATGTAAGACGCAGTCTGGCCATTCTTGCTTCCAAGGAGCACTGTGGTTGCACTTCTTCCAGGACAGATCAGTTGGTTCTTTGGGCAGTCCATGGTATATTCAACAGGCTTAAATATAAATAAGATAGTGTGCCTGGCACAGAATCAGGAAGTGTTTCAATCTGCTGTACGTAGGGTCACAAAGAGCTGGACTCGACTTGAGGACACCTAACAACAACAACAACATTGTGCTCCAAGCACTGTTCTGGGTCCCAAGGGTAGGTGAATTAACAAAACAGAGGTCCACCTTGCTTTTAAGTGGCCTATGTCCTAGAAGGCAAGACGGCCACAAGCAGGTGGCCCTCAGGAAAAACAAGACAGCATGCGGGTGATGTGGGCTGAAGGTGCTTGTTAGGTATGACTATGAACAGAAGGAAGTGGGAGGGAAGACGTGAAGATGACCCATGCACGAGTCTCAGGAGGAGCCCCGAGGCCAGACAGTTGTTGCGAGAGGGTCGGGAGAGAGCACGAAGTCCTGGGTGCCCAAAGCAGGGTGGACAAGCAACATAGTGAACAGGAAGGTCTGGGTGGTGGCTGGAGCCACATCGTGTAGCTGGGAAGACAGGTTCTGAACAGAGGACTGCATGATCTGACTTAACACGTAGACAGGAACACGGGAGGGCTTAGTGTGGAACACACTGGGAGAAGGACAGAGCCTGGATCTAAGGAAATTCTGGGAAGGATCTATGAGAGAGAAGGTGCTGAGATTAGCTGGCTGGCCAATCACTGGCAACTAACAGGGGGAAAAACCACCAAAGTTTACTTTACCTGCTTCCGCCACCTGCAAAATGATCAAGAACCCAAAGCAGCTGGAACCTGGCCAATTAATGCTCCCAGTGGAGTTGTGATGCAGCTGAGAACCCTGGGAATGGGAAGCTCATGCTAGCTCGCTCTGTGGAGTCCTGAGGAAAGGTCGTACCAGTGGCTGAGAAAGAGGAGATGTCCCCCACCTGCCTAGCTCCCCAACAATTATAAAGCAGCTCTTCTGAACCCCTCTTCAGAACTTCTGAACATCAAACTGCTGAACGGAGGAAGTCATGGAGAGAGCTCAGTCACGCTAAATCAGATCTTTGGGGGACAGAGAAGAAGTGGTTTCTTTGGACCACTAACCACGCCCGAGCTCCCCCAGAGCTGCAGGCCTCTCCCACAACTTCCCTTCGGCTCTGCACACAGCTGCCCTTTCAGTGTGGCTTTCTTCCCTTGATATCAGGGAGAAAGGCTGCAGCCAGCTCAGATCTTGCCTGTTATCACCTTGTAGCTCAGTCCCTAAAGGAGGACCTGGCAGCACTTAGCACAGACGCAGCCTGACATTGGCAGGGGGGCCAGAAGGAGTCTGCTGGGGATCAAAGGATGCCTGGCACAGCCAAAAGTAAGGTGCATTACACCTACATCCACATATCTGGGTTGCTCTAAGTGTAGCATCTGTGCCCCTGGGGGGATGGGAAACTGGGGGAAAATTAAGAGATTATTAGAAGGAACATCTTAGAAAAGCTTTAGCTGAAAACCTGAGAATGTAACTTCTGCTGATCCGAGTTACTTTCTCCAACTTTATACAAAGATGAAGAGACGGAGGTGGGGTAGCCGCACTGACCTCATTTATTTTGTTCAAGTCAATATTTGTTCCAACTCAAGGTAATGTCAATTGCTAGCGGACCCAGCAACCCACTCTCAAAAAACAATCAGCCATTGAAAACTCT
The DNA here is from genome assembly GCA_007922755.1 of Pedetes capensis. NCBI lineage: Eukaryota > Metazoa > Chordata > Mammalia > Rodentia > Pedetidae > Pedetes > Pedetes capensis. The sequence goes on along the minus strand of VMDO01000142.1, from coordinate 198,480 downwards.
ATGAATAGCAGAGAAGCACAACAATAGTGTTTCTTCTGTTGTACATAAGGTCACTATGAGTCGGACACTGACTGTACAATGCTTAACAACAACAACAACAACAAAGTGTTCAAAATGATCAACAAATCACTTTTCTCTAATAATGTACTAAGCTATAGCTTTGTGTGTTTTCTCCCTACCTTCTTCTGTGGTTTATGCAAAATGATTTAATGCTGTTTCCTCATTTCAGCAATTCCCAAAGGTGGATTTCTTCTCTGGTATGAGCCTATTGTATTCTTGTCTTTTTGAAAAAAAAAGCAAAGTAGTTGCTCCAGAATGTCAGGCCATTCCTTAAATAGAGCTGCTGGGAAGGTTCATTACTATATGTTAGCCTAAGAATTCTGAGTGAAAATAAAAAGAACCAATGAACAGCCAGGATGCGATATCCCAGACCATCTCCAGGAATAGCATGGTAACCAGCTATTTCTTTCTCTGATGCCCAAAAGAATCCCCCAACTACATATGTGCGTGCACACACACACACACACACACACACACACACACACACCCCCAGAGAGAGAGAGAAAGGGAGAGACAGACTTCGCACAATGCCTCTTCTCTCTGCTTAATATAAAGCTTAGTACCTGGCCTTTCTTTCACACTCCTCTTTTCTGCATTTTCTCAGTCTTCCCTGCTCTCTCTCTTCTGCATCTCATTTAAGCCACGTGAGGATATTCCTCTGTAGGCCTCCTCTCCCAGAGTGTTCACAGGGACCCCAGCCCACTAAGGGCAGCACACGCCAGCCTCCACCCTGGGCTGTTTCTCCCTTCACCAATAATTCAAGCCAGAAATTGTATTTATTTCCATTTCACACAAGTTGCCCTTTAATATCAGACACCTTGGTGTGCCTAAAGCATGGAACTGAGAAACGCACGCCCTAGGTCATAAGCAAGGTCCCTCAAGGATATCAACATTTGATTTTGACAGAGTGGCCACCACTCTTTGCACCATTTTCTACCCAGAGTGTAGGGAATGAGGGGTTAGTAAGGGATCTGAGGTGACCCAAAGAGATGGTTAAAATGCAACTTTTTCTCCTACTTAAATACTTTATTATGTTCCACACCAACTGTGAAATATCCTATACCTAAGGAGGAGGAGCTTAGAGGAAAATCCATACCTACAATGACAACCATTTGAAATTGACTCACTCCAATCCCACTTGTCTGGTTGACTGCTGAGTCCCCAGATCCCACATAACACTCAGAGCATCAAGACACAAAACAAAAACAAAAAAACAAAACAAACAAACAAAAAAAAACCTGCTGAATGGATGAATCAAAGCAAATTTCAAGCTTTTAGAATATCAAACTTAAAAACAGGCAAGTACCAATGATGGCTCTGGGGCAATTTTCCAAAGCATTCATTTATTTAAATTATGTTTTTCTTCAGAGTTTATGGATCAAAATAAAATATTCATAGTTCTTGGCACTGGGAGAGTAATAGGTGTGGACATTCACATCTAAAACTTCTCTATCTCTTGTCTTTTTATTTTTCCTTCTTTTGCTAATAAAATTTCAAATTTCTCCATGAAGACACGTGACAAGAAGTGCTAAATTTTATTCTTTGGGCAAGAAATTCAAAATTTTTGGTACCCCTCACAATTCCTTCCTTTACCTTCCTCTCATAAAGAATAACTTTAGTGCTAAAGATAAATCCAAAGCACATTAGTCCACAAAAATCTCTGCATGCCTATGTATGCTGAATGGTTGTGTTTAATATCCAGGCTACTAAAGAAAAAACTCAAATTATGATGGAAGATAAATGAATTCAGAGAAAGTTGTACACTGATCATAGGTTTATTTTCTGAAAACTTGCCTGGGTGGTTTTTTGTTAGGTTGGTTTTATTTATTTATTTATTTTATTTATTTATTTATTTTTTGGAGGTACTACAGATTTGAACCCAGGGCCTCAAGCATACTTTTGCAAGTGCACTAGCAGCGAGCCACATTCCTACCCCATTTTTTCTTTTTTATTTTGAGTTAGGGTCTCAATAAATTACTCAGGCTGCCTCTGGTCTCAAACTTGTGATCATCCTGCTTCCACCTCCCTGGTCCCTGGAGTTACAGGCATGCGCCACTGTGCCTGGCAATGGGGTTTTATTATAAAGAGCTTGCAAAATGTATAACAATGACATGGAAGCATTTGGCCAGTGGTTAATGGGACAACAAGACATAAATCTTGAGGTTGCCAAAATTGCCATTGTTGGATACAGAAGACTTGTACATTTAAAACTTACTTTCTAGTAAAGAATAATAAGCGCTGGGTTTTCAATGTGATCACCACTGTAGTATAATTAAAGCAAACATAACTTCAGTACTTTCAGAAAGGCCAGTTAGTGCCTATTGAGCCAGTTTGGGGCAAAAGAAGTACTTTTTGAAAGGTTCAGAACCTCAGAGTTTGGAATGTGAGCAGAAACCCATTCACCCAACACAAAATGATATTCTTTAAGGCACTTATGGTCTATACATATCAAAACTCTCTATGTGAAGTTATTTTTGAGGCTGTTTCTTTAGCAAATTCCTCCTGAGACCTGGAGACACTAGAATCCTACGGTAAGAAAGTACTATGAATGGAATGATAGATTTTTATCTCTAAACCTGTTTGGGCTGGTCCTATTTCAATAGCCAACTTTTCTCAGACACTATGTTGGAATCACTAAGAAGGAAAAATTCTTTCAGCGACCTCCAGACATTGGGAAAACCCCAGAATCTCTGAATCCTTGCACAGTCGCCCAAGGAAAGAGAGCCTTTGCTGTCCTACCTGCGCAGGTGCTGGCCCATTGCTGGGAAGATGCTCCAGATGTGGACACAGGACAGTCCAGGTGTGTGACTGCACACACAGTTGCACAGCAGCTCAAAGGCTGCAAAACAAGCACAGCTGTCCACGAGTTATCACTGAGCAAAGTGAGTGAAGAAGGACAGTCTGTAAGGCAACTTACTCAGGGTACGCACAAGTCAAAATCTGGGTCCCCTCCTAGGCTTTTATATAAATTAAAGCTCAATTTAAAAATACTGTGTGTTAGCCAGACACAGTGGCTCTCACCTGTCATCCCAGCATCTCGGAAGGTGGAGGCAGGAGGATCGCAGGTTTGAGGCCAGAGGCAGCCTGTGTAACTTAGTGAGACCCTGCCTCAAGACAAAAAATTTAAAAATGGCCTGGGGGTGCAGCTCACTGTTTGTGTGAGGCCCTGAGTTAAATCCCCAAGTGCTGCAAGATAGATAAATTAATAAAAATAAATAAAAATAAAAATACTCTGTTTATTAGGTTACCTTCTACACAGCAGGAAGTCAACCATCCTCAGTTCAACAACACCACCACGCCAGGGAGGTTGAAGAGACTAGAAGAAGGACAAGGCTAGGGACCTGGACTCAAAGACTGGCTCTCTAATCAGTATTTTAACAAACTATTTCAGTACTTGATGCCTCAGTATCCCTGCTGGTAAAACAAGGGTAATCTTAGCGTCGATCTCACATGGAGAGTTTCGAGGATTAACTTGGTTATTGTAAGAAAAACAATGAACTGCATCACATAATTAACCTCTAATAAAGATTAGCTGTGCCTATTCTTCCAAAGGCAAAATCATATTTTCTAAGTCAGAGATTCTCAAAACTTACAGGGTACAAGGCTGACTCAATTAGGGAGCTCCCTGAAAATGCAGGCTCCTGCACCCAGCCCCAGTGATTCCAACATAGCAGGTCTCAGGTAATTCAGAAGTCCACAGCTGAAATAATGGTCTTAGACCCCACTTTGAGAACCGCCGCCACTGAGGGTAACCACGGCATTGGAGAAGCTTGTGGTAGCTGCTGAGAGCTGAGATAAGACAGGACCCACCAGGTAGAGAGAGAAGAAAGCAGCCTCATCCTGTGGTTCCCGCCCTCAGTCCCTCAGCTAGACCATCAGCTAAGCAAAATCTTTTTGCCCCTTTTCACCTGGACCACCGATGAGGAAACAGCTTTCCTGCTCTCCCCCAGACCTTCGGTGAGGAAAGAACGCTCTCCCATTGCAACCATCAACAAGGAAAGAACCAGCTCTCCTTCTGGTCACCAACGAAGCAACAGCTGTCTCCTCATGACCACTGAGACCACCAACACGGGTGTTTGCCCCTGGAAGGCAAAAGCACCTGAGGCTTTTCCTTTCTCCCACCTCCACCGGCGTCCTGAGGGCTGCAGGAGTCCGAGCCCCTCACCTAAGGGTCCCAAGTGAATTGTGTTTAGTATCTGTGTGCGAGGCAGTGCCACCCATCCGAACCTCCAGGCCAGACCGGGAGGCGCACGCCCCACATAGAGTTGCATCCCCATCCCACTGAGTCAGAAGCAGGCCACCGCACAGGTAGACCAGGGAGCTTCCAGGGCAGGCAGAGCCTCCAGGGTAGGTAGACGAGGGAGCCTCCACAGAAGGTGGCCCCAGGGCACATTTAGTCCAACACGAGAAAGGGAGAAGCAACAGCAGGGAACGCAGCTTGTGCCTAGTAACGCCAAATGCCAAGGGGTCCTTGTTGACAGATGAGTGTGGATTCCTACTGGTCCATCTCAGAGCCAGGCAAGTGGCCTCACAGAGACGGCAAGGGCTCTCCTCCCACACCAAGATCAGGTGCTCATTCCCACTTAACAAAATTTAAGCAACAACATTAAACTAAAAAAGGATTTTGTTTGAACCACAACTCAGTGAAGTATACAAATATCTTCTTTTGACAGAGGAAAACAAATGGAGGTTTTTGTGAGGTTTTTTGTTTGTTTGTTTTTTCTTTTTGTTTTTTGTTTGTTGCACCCAGGGCCTCAGGCATGTTTTTTTGCAAGTGCTCAAACCACTGAGCCATACTGCCTATAGTCTCAAACTTGCATTCCTCCTGCTTCTGTTTCTGGAGTCACTAGGAATAAAAGCAGGCACCACTGCGCCTGGCCAAATGGAAATTTTAAAGAGAATTGAAATAACATACCTCAGCCACAGCAGAGGCAAGACATGGCAAGTCCCACTGGCTCAACCTCCAAAACACAGAATGAATTCTTTTCCTGGCTCCCTGCCCCCGCATCCCCCTCCCCACTGTCTGGTCTGAACCACATTAATGTGGTCTTAAGTATTCAAAAGCTTGCTCTAGGGTCTCCCTGCTTCCACTCCATGGCCCCCTCGGTCTTATTTATGTTTGTTTTTGCCTCTGTGTATTGTCTATCTTGCCCCATGAGATGATAACCTCCTTCGGAGCAAAGACTCTGAAATCACTATGGAAGCCCTTTCCATGTTGTTGTTAGGTGTCCTAGAATCAGGTCCAACTCATAGCGACCCTATGTACAACAGAAAGAAACACTACCTAACACTGTGCCATGCCCGGCACTATTCATAGGGTTTTCAATAGCGGTTTGTTTTGGGAGTGGGATACCAGGTCCTTGTCCCTAGCCTGCAGCAACCTGGTAAGCCCAGGCGGTTTTCCATCCAAGGACTAACCAGGCCTGAGACCAAGCTGGATTGGATGCTAGGGTGGTATGGGGTGGTATGACTGCAGACAAATATATTAAAGATGTTTATTGTTGTTGTTAGGTGCCGTTGAGCTGGATCCCACTCATAGAGACCCTCAAAGGGTTTTCAATGGTTGGCTGCTTCAGGATTGCTTCAGGAGTAGATTGCCACATCCTTCTTCCATTTTTGCAGTGCTGGGGATCAAACCACGGTCCTCAGAGAGTCAGGGCTATACTCTACCAACTAAGCTAAACCCCAGCCTGCATAATGAAGGTGGCTCTCAGGTGTCCAAAGGCTCTACAGGTGATGACAGAAATAACAGCCACTGTGCCAACACAAGAGTCTACCCATGCCTGGTGCTGGACTTTAACCATTTCTAATCTTCATACCAACCATGGGTGAATGGTGTTTTTTATGCCGAGTTTACAGAGGAGAAAAATGAGGCACTGAGAGGTTTAACGACCTTTCCAAGGGCCATCTGTGGGCTAGGGGAAGGATTCAAACTCAGTTCTGCCAGATGCCTTTGCCTCCAATGTACCGACAGGTCTTCCAAAAGTCGTTTTATAGATTCACTAGATCTTGAGAATGAGAAGGGATGAGCTGGGCCTGTTGCAGAAGAGGGAACTGAGTCAGAAGACAGCCACCATCAGCGTCAGCAGCCCAGCATGGTCCCCATGACGCTCGCCATACACACATCAGAAGGCAATTGTAAATCCTGGCCTGCACGTTACTCTTGAGCAGAAAGGAAGGTCTGCAGCAGGCACAAAACTTGGCAAAGACCAGCGTCTTGCCTATAAAAAACATGTTGGCAGCTGCTCACAGGGCTCCTCCCTTCTCTGGAGCTTTCTTCTCCCAAACTTCAGCTCAATGTGAACAGTAGCTAAGGTAAATATGGCTCGGGTCTCTTAGGAAGAAAAGTCTTACATTAAGTGCAAAGAAGAGTTATTGCCCCAACTTCGGAAGCCTCCCAAACACATTATAAACCCTTTCTTAGGCTATTGTAAATATTAAGGTTTGCATTAAACATTCAAGAGAGCTGCTCTGGGTACATAATTAGGGAGAGCAAATATTTGTTCAAATAAGCCTCCATGGGACCTCCTCTTTTCAACAAGCTAAAAAAAATGTTTAAGCAGATGGATATAGGATACAGAGGCTTGGCCCCAAATCTTCTCCTACTCCATCCTCAGAGACCCATGAATCTTCCTAACAAACAAGAGGCTTCCAGTCCTCATCCATTAGCCCAGCACTTTCTCCCCAATACTTCTGAGCTCCTGGCTCCATGCAGAGGTGGGCTGACAATGTGCACAGGCACCTACTTTACAAATCCTTTGTGTTCTAAACAAGATAATCAGCCCAAGCTAGACAACCATTAATGGAGAGGAAGAAGAGGCAGCATTCATTCCATGGAAGGAGGAGCCCCCATAGTAATGAGGCAGGCAGCCCAGAATAGCAGTAAACTGCCCCCAAATCTGTGCCTCTTCTTCCCAGAGTTCTTTCTTATTCCACAGTAGTGACACCGTCAAGCAGAAAACCAGCACTTTTTACTACTTTACTGTCATCTCAGAAAGCTCAATAGTTCAGCTTCGCTGACAGCATCTTGCTGATTTCACTTCTGTGTGGCAAAATCTCTTCCTTCCAGCCAGAGGGGGACATGCAGAGTTCATAAACCAAATTCTACTTATTTTTTGGCGGAAAGATGTTTTCTGCAGGTAAACTGTTGGACAATTTAGAGAGAGAAAGACAGAGAGAGAAGAAAGAGTAGGAAAGTAAGGAGGAGGAGCAAATGGAAATACTTCTCTCTTCATTTTTGCCTTTCTTTCTTCGCTCCTCTTGTAACTCACTTGATAAGTGAACCAGGAGCTGTGATCAGCTCTACTTGCCTCCTGCTGACTGATCAAGTTATTCTTTTAAAAAATAAGGGAAATAAGTAGGCATGCATTCATACTCACACTCACATCTATATAAGGATGAACAGAGGGTGGGGGGAGAGAAAGGACGATTGTGGATAGAAAAAAACAAGCATTTCTCCAACTACATGAACTGAACTTAACCTTCAGGACGTCACTAGCGAAAAGACAGTAGCAATGTATGCATAACGTCTTGCACTTTCCTACAAGAGAAAAGAAAAATCTATTTTCAGGCTGTTGGATGTCACAGCCCTGGGCTAAGGAGGCTACAGCTGTACAAATAACATACTTTTGTCTCTGGCCTTGCAGGATGTGCAATGTAGAAGGCCCAGCCTGGATATTTATAGACTTCAAGAGTTACCTAACAGCATTAACACAGTGAAGGAACAATCAGTCAAACCACAAATGCACGTTTTAAATTCCACAGAAGTCCAGAAGATGTTGATGTTAGGTGCTATTGAGTCAGGTCTGACTTATAGTGACCCTCAGAGGGTTTTCAATGGCTGATTGTTTTAGGTGTGGGTTGCCAGGTCCTTCTCCTCATTTTTGCAGTGCTGGGGATCCAACCCAGAGCCTCAGACACTGCACAGCAACTCTCTACCAACTGAGCTAAACCCCAGTCACATGCATTAATTACCTATATATGTCTATTTATAATGCATCATGGCAGAAACTCTCATTGCTTAACCCAGTATTTCCCAAAGTATGTTTCACAGAATAACAACAGAAGGAGAAAAACAGTTCCACTCCGATCGAATATACTTAGCACTAACACCACGCACAGGTTCATCTGGAGACTCACATCCATATTAGCACATTTAAGCTTACAAAAAGTTTCAGAAAAGAAACCTGCAGACCTCCAATTAATCTGGCCTTCCCTGAACTTTGGTGCTATGGAACGCACTACCAATGTCTGGCTTATCTTTCAGAGAATGCTTTAGGAAAGTGAGTAAAGAAGCAAAAATGACAATCTTTTTATGGCTGCATGATGGGCCCTTTCTCAGTTCCCTGTTTCAGTCCTTAACCTGCCTGTGATCGCACCAACCATTGCTTCTTTCTATAGAGTGTTGCTAGTGGGGAAAAGTGGGTCCCGAGTTAAGACCCCACAAAAAACCAAAGACCTAGGAGAGTTCTTACTGCACCTCTGCAAATACCATCTCTCAAAACAGACCCTAGGACTGTGCATTGCAGTGGCGTAGCCAGGAGCCACATGTGGCTATTTAAATTTAAATTAAATTAGAAACTGAGCTCCAAATTTGCACTAGCTACATTTTGAATAGGGGCTGGGATTTAGCTCAGTTGGTAGAGCACTGCTCTGCAGTCTCTGCGGTCCTGGGTTCAATTCCCAGCACCACAAAAATGGGAGAAGGACATAGCAATCCCCTCCCGGAGCAATCCCAAAACAATCAGCCATCGAAAACTTTATAAGAATCGCTATGAGTTGGACACGACTCAATGGTACCTAACAACAACATTTCAAGTAATCAATACCCATATGTGGCTAATGGTGATCATTCACCTTCAGAATTTTTTTTTAGCTTTTATTAGTAATTTTTAATATACAAGTTAGTGAGTCTCATTATGAATTTCTACACATGCATGTCATTGTACATTGCTCACGTTAACCTTCCCCCTTACTCTCTTGTGACCCTTCTTTATCACAACAAGTTCTATTAAAGAGTGCTGGTCTATAAGGACAAACAAACGATCGGTTTAAACAGAAAGGCATGTTTTGACATTTTTCATTGAAAGGACTTTAGCTGGGACTCCCTAAGTCCTGTATTTCAAAGATTTCTGAACCAACCTATCCTCATACATGGAATATCAAGCTAGTTCAGTCAGTCTAGATTCACGGAGCTAGCAAGTCTAATTCACTTAGAGAAAATGTCCTTTCTACAGTAGGTTGTACAGAGTCAGAAATATTTCTTACTCAGTCAACAGTCAGATGAATCTGATATAGCCAGAACATTTTTCTACCAGCATAATAAGAACACTCAGCAGATGGTCTGAATCCTAAATCTGAATACTATAGAATATCAGCTGTTTGTTCAATTAAGTGGATTTTTCACAACACTAAAAAAGTAGTCACAGGTCCAGAAAACACTATGTAGAGTAGGACATCCAGGAGGATGGGCTAAGACCTGGACCCAGAGTATCTAAGGCCAATTGGGAGAGACCACCTTTCTCCGGTCTCGGGTTCTCACTATCCATACTGCCCTTCCACCTGCTTAAATATTCCACCCTCATTTTTAAGATCTTAAAAATAGATGAAGCTTTCATTCTGGTCAATCAGCACAGTTAATGGTTTTCCACACCCCAGCACTTTTTGACATCAGACTGTAGCCCACTCTAGCTCAGCTCCCCAGTGGAGACCAATCAATATTTGTTTCCAGTGCTGACCATGTGTTCAGGCATCTCTGTTTCAGAGCCAGATCTTCTTTGGAAAAGCCAGCATGGTATGAGGATTCTCTAATCAAATCCATGTTTCCTGCTGACAGGCAACTTGCCTGTAATTCATCAATGATATCCCCTTGGGCTATAGATTTTTCTGGACTGGTGACCTGCTGGGTATGTTCCGGGTTCTCAATATGCACAGTGTGGGTGGGGACATATATTCCAAATGAAGGATGTGGCTGGCAGGGCAGCTATCCAGTTCTCTTTAACAAACATGCACTGTGGGGCTGAGGAACCTCCAGAAAATGCTGAGATTTCTGCCTTTCCTCCTGTGTATATGCTCACTTTGTTGCATAAATGACTTGCCTCTTTCTGGCACACTTCTTAAGCAGTATAGTCTGAATATAAGATTCAGTTTTCATATTGCTTCTTCAAGGAGATTTCTATGGGTCTGAGCTAATCACTTCTACTCTACTTATTCCATATTTTCATGGCACACACCATATTGCTTTGGAGATACTTCTGCATGCCTTCACAGCCACCCTCTCTACTTTGTTCATTACTGTCAACTCCTATCCCCTAAGTAACTTGATGCCAGGTGCAAAGTAGACATTTGATGTCTGCTGAGTGAACAAATGAATGAATCAACTGGTTACTTGGTTACCTGAACAACTGTGCCAGATTATTTTCAGATATGATTATAATACTTTTAGTTCTAATGCTTTACAGAAACTTGCCACTTCTCATCAAGAAACAAAGTCTACTGCCTCTGACTTTGAGCATAGACAGGATAAATATATGGTGGAAACAAGACTGCCTACTCTAAGTCTGTCTTTTGGCTCCTACTCAGAAGGTGCTCACCCATGGAACCCAGCCACCATGAGATAAGGAAAAGCAGTCCACTGAAGAGTTACATAAAAGTGCAACAACAGATAGAGTTCCAAGTAAATACTGGTTGGTACAAGTGAATACACTGAGATTTGTGCTGTCTGGCAGGGCAATTAAAACTAACCAGTGGCAACTGAAACTCACTTAAAATTAAAAATTCCGTTCCATAACTGCACTGCTCATATATTGATTGCTGAATAGCTATGTGTGACTATGGCTGCCATATTGGACAGTGTAGCTATACAATACCCTCCTTATCCACAGTGCCAGTTATCTGTAGTCAACAACAGCTCTAAAATATGAAATGGAAATTACCAGAAGTAAATAATTCATAAGTTTTATATTGCATGCTGTTCTAAGTAGTATAATGAAACTTCATGCCTGTATAGTTTGTCCAGCATATTCACAGTACATCAGCCAACTACCCATTAGTCACTCAGAGCCACTTCTGTTATGAGATCAATGTTGAAACTATCTTAGTGTTTTGTGTTCAAGCAATCCTTTTGTACTTGCCTAAAGCTACATTGGGTTGTTTACCTGGTCCTATAATCAACATTCGTGGAAACAGCAGTCAAGAAATCAAAAGATGCATTGCATTGGGAAAAGCTATTGCAAAAGATCTCTGTACAGTGTTGAAAGGCAGAGATGTCACACTGAAGATAAAGATGCGCCTGACCTAAGCCATGGTATTTTTATTCACAATATATAGTTGTGAAAGCTGGACACTGAATAAAGGAGATAGGAAAAACATTGATGCTTTTGAATTATGATGCTGGAGATGAATATTGAATATGCCATGAACTGCCAGAAGAACCAACAGATCTGTCCTAGAAGTAGTACAACCACAGTGCTACTTTTAAGCAAGGATGGCTAGATTGCATCTTACATATGTTGGACATGTTGTCAGGAGGGGCCAGTCCTTGCAGAGGGACATCGTGTTTGGAAGAGTGGCAGGTCAAGGAAAAATAAAGGGAAGACTCTCAACTACACAGACTGACACAGTGGCTGCAACATTGGGCTTAAACATAAAAAAGACTGTGTGCCTGCCATAGAATCAGGGAGTGTTTCCAACTGTTGTACAGAGGGTTGCTATGAGTTGGATCCAACTCAACAGCACTTAACAACAACAAAGCTACATCACAATATGTCATTCACCTCACTTCATCTGTCACATAGGCATCGTATCATCTCACATCATTGCAAGAAGACGGGTAGGTACAATAAAATATTTTGCATGAGCACACATGCATGAGAGAGTGATATTCACATATCTTTACTCCAGTATAATGTTATAATTGTTATATTATTTGTTATGGTTGTCAGTCTCTTATCATGCCTAACTTATAAATTAAACTTTATCATAGGTTTTCACACACAGAAAAAATATAGCATACATAACATTCAGAACTATCCACAGTATCAGACATCTACTAGGAGTTTTGGAACATATCCCCTGTGGATAAGGGGAACTACTGTAGACTATTTTCAGTGTCACACCAAGTCCTATTAGTGCTGCTTCAGATGATTTGAGCTCTAGTCTTTGAGCTCTTCAGCCAAGGTCCTGAACATTACAAAGCAAAGTATCTACACTCTGCTCTGTCTTAATGCTTCACCCCAGAAACCATCAACTTAATCAACAGCTGTTTATGCCAGTAAATTTTGGAATAATTTGTGATGCAGCTATAGTAACTGGGAAAACAATCATTCATATTAGAATTTCTGGCATCCTTTAAAAAACTACATTTCTTAAAGCAAATTAGAAAACAGGAAGAGACAAGAAACAAGCAAATAGGAAACAGTCATTTTTGAGATCAGTTATTGTAATGCAATTCCACATTCATTCTCTGTAACTGCCTCTGTGCCCATTCTGGGTCAAGCAGTTAACTTTTTGTAGAAGCAGCTACAGTTTCCACTAGTACTCTTTGCAGGCACAGGCCAGTAGAGCACTCTTATCCCAGAAGACTTCTCTATGATCTTATCCTGCTCTTGGACACAAAAAGAGATAAGGTAAAAAAAAAATGTCCCCTGGTGGGTTCTCCATGTCACACCCACAATGCCTTTTGCTGTTGGCAGTCCATAAACATGTGCCTTTTGAAGGAAATGGCACCCTTTCCAAATGCTCAATTGCAATGAAGGTCACTTCTTGTTGTGGTGGTGGTGGTTGTTGTTGTTGTTAGGTGCTTGAGTCTAACTCATAGCCACCTTAAGTACAACAGGTGAAACACTATTGTTAATGCTGCTCTGCTATTCATAGTTTTCAATGGCTGATTGTTTTTTGGGAGTGGGTTGCCAGGTCCTTCTTCCAAGCCTACAGCACCTCCTATTCCCTGGTGGTCTCCCATCCAAGAATTAACCAGGCCCGACCCTACTTAGCTTCTGAGATCTGATGAGATCGGACGCCACAGTGGTATGGCTGAAGGCTGAAAGTCACTAGTCACAGGTAAGGAAGAATCTACTTCTGCTTGTCTGTACAACTTAAGTGGTGATCCTAGAAGTTAGGCATTGATTAGCCCTTCCCTGTATGTTAAGGTGGTCTTGTTCTGTTTGTTTTTTCACAAATCTCTATAACACACTGGAAAGCTAGAATTTCCAACTTTTCATATGACCATCTGGAATATGTTGACAAATTATATATTCAGATTTTAAGGAAGGACTTGCAGTTGTTCACAAAGACTGCACAGATATACACAAAAAGATAAGTGGCTAATACCATTAACTCAAAGGGAAACTGGTTTGAGAAAAAGATCAAGAAAAACAAAAACTTACACTGGTTAAACTGACAAATATTTCTCATCATTTAGCAAGAGCACAGACTAGTAAACAGTCGATTCTGGCTTTGTCTAAAAGCATTAGCTCAAATTAGCTCATTCTGACTAATTTTTTATAGAGTAATAAGTACAAACTTCTGTTCTATTGATATCCTGGTGCACCATAAACCCATAAAATTACAAAACGTTTTCCTCTTGTGTCAAGTATTTAAAAATGCCAATTTTGCTTGGGTGATGTCTCAGTCCATTCAAGCTGCTATACCAAAATACCACAGATTAATTTATCAACAACAGAAACGTCTCTCACATTTCTGGAGGCTGAGAAGTCCAAGATCAAAAGACCTGCACATTAGGTGTCTGGGTCCTCACCCAGACACCAGGTTCTCACCAGGTTCTCACCTCACCAGGTTCATTCTCTGTTTCATACATGGTGTTTCCTTGCTCTGTCCTTACAAAGTAAAAGGGCCAACCAGCATCTTTGGGCTTTTGTCCCACTTAGTAGTAGGGGTTGAACCCAGGGCCTTGTGCTTACTAGGTAAATGCTCTACCACAGAGCTGCACTCCCCAGCCACACCACCCTACTTTTTAAATTTTTAAATTTTGAGACATGCCTCTGATCTCAAATTTGTGATCCTCTCCCTCAGCCTCTTGAGTAACTGGGATTACACGCATATGCCACAGCGCCTGGCTATGCACCTCTTATGATGTTGTTTTTGTTAGGTGCCATCAAGTCTGGTCCGACTCATAGCAACCCTATGTACAATAGATGAAACACTACCTGACACTGTGCCATGCCCAGGACTACTGTCAGTGCTTCTGTGCCATTCATAGTGTTTTCTAATGGCTGCTTTTTTGTGGGGAATGGGGCTGCCAAGTCCTTCTCCCAAGCCTACAGAACCTGGTATTCTGAGGCCATCTCCCATCCAAGTACTAACCAGGGCCGACCCTGCTTAGCTTCTGAGATCTGACAGGATTGGACACCAGGGGGTTATGGGCCTGTTATATAAGGAACTCATCCTATTGATGAGGGTGAAGCCCTCCTGACCTAATCTCCTTCTGAAGGTTGGAACTCTTAATATGACTAATTGAAAATATGAGTTTGGAGGGTACCAACTGTGTTAGTTTTACATCTGTGAGAGCAAACACCTGAGCAAAACAACCTAAGGGAGCAAAGATTTATTCTGGCTGATGGTTTCTGAGGTGTCAGTCCATCGTGGCAGAAAGGGTGTTGGGGAGCAGAGCACTGCGTACCCTAGTGGCCAGGAAGCAGAGAGACAGGAAATGCCTATACTCAAGGGCCTTCTCCATTTTCCTTTCATTTCATCCAGGCTCCCAACCTATGGGATGGTGCCACTCATAATCAGGCTGGGTCTTCCCCACTCAGTTCATCCTCTCCAGAAAGGCCCTAACAGACACACCCAGAGCTGTGCTTTAGTAATCTGCGAGACACTTCTCAATCCAATCAAGGTGAAAATCGGGATTAAACATCACATCAACATTCAGACCACGCAGGTGGTTACTGGATTAGTCAACTGTCCAGATTGGTCCATTTTCTGGAGACAAAAGAAACACAGCACACAACTTTAGGGTTAGATGGGAACATTGAGAAGTTCCAGTGCCCTCACTTACAACTCCAGGCACACACTGGCCAATCTGGGAATAGGATGGCTGATGCCATCCCATGACATCCTCATGGTCTGTATGATCAGTACTATGGTTTGAAGTGTCCTCCGAAAGACTCATGTGTTGAGGCCTTGCTCTCCAGATGGTAGATTCAATAATTGAGAGGTGATGGAATTATGAAGGCTCTGACCTACACAATGGATTGATCCTTTGAGGATTCAGAGTATAATGGCATTATTGGAAGGCAGTCACTTGGGGCATGCCCTGGAAAGACATACCTTATCCTTAGCCCCTTCCTCTTTGTCTCTTTCTGCTTCCTGGCTTCCATAATGTGAGTAGCTCCACCATGCCCTTCCGCCATAATGTTCTGCCTCACCACAGGCCTAGAAACAACAGAGCCCACCAGCACAGACCAAAGCCTCTGAAAGTGGGATCCAATATAAATCTTTCCTCCTTTAAGTTGTTTTTCTCAAGTGTTTTGTCACAGTGAAGAAAGTCTGACCAACACAATGGGACAGGACCAAAGTCACAGCATGAATGTTCAGGAAACATGGTTCAGCCCATGATGCTACACTTGTCCAGGTCATTCCCACACTAAAGTTTGCATCCTCCACAAATGACTCTGTTCACAAGACTCAAAGTTTAAAGTCTTTAAAAGGTCAGTAACAGCAGTAACTCCTTTGTCCCAAGAAGCTCCACAAAAGGCAGGATCTCAGCAGTGTGCCTTCCCCAGATGCACCGAATCGCATCTCTCCCTTTGGTGTTCCCTACTGAGTCTTTCAGGGGTCATTTCCTACACTGCCCAGCGGTGCTTGTTCAGAAGGCTGGTCAAATGACACACATGCTGTAGTCTCGGCATGCACTGCTGGATGAAGTGCACACATTATCATTATTATGTGTGATCTCCTTAGATATAGGCAATAATAAGCTATTCTCTTATCAAGTAATAAGCATACCTGGGCCAAGATGGGGTGAAGTGCACACATTATCATTATTGTGTGTGATCTCCTTAGATATAGGCAATAATAAGCTATTCTCTTATCAAGTAATAAGCATACCTGGGCCAGGATGGGTGTCTTTACTCCCTCTCCACCTCCCTGCTCTTGCCCTGGACCTCAAAGGTTGAATACAAAGCTGATTCATCTGGGGTCACCTATGCTCCCCAAGGACTTCTAGGACCCCTCCTCTCCAGTGAAACATGCTTGCTAAGTGGCCTACCCCAGTAGTATCCTCTGTGACTAGCAATTATATATTTCTGCAAAGAGTCTTCTTGGGGAGAGGGAATCAATTGCCTATGGGTAAACTATATATTTAAGAAAAGACTTTGCTTCTGTTGGTGGATTAATGACAACTAGAAGGCATCAATATGAAAGTGCCCTGTGCCCATCATACAACTACAGAACAGCTAAATATAGGGGAAGGCTTTTGAACACAGGTGCTCAAAGGCAAACTCCTAATACCCCAAAGGAAATGTGAATGTACCCATTTTGGCAAAACTGAGGCAGAAAAATTGTAAGCACAGAAAACAGCACTGCATGCCGCTTCCAGCTCAATTACTCCCTGAGTGACTTTGCCCAAAGTAGGTAACTTTTTGGGTAAAAGTAAGTTAATGCCACTAACATGCCAGGGTTCTAAGAAAGGAGAGAATGTAAGTCATCTATCACACAATGCCAGGGACACAGCAGACCCACAGCAAATGTAAATTCACTTTTCCCCTTCCTTTCATAAACTCTGAGCGAGAGGCTAGCACATGAACAACCAGCTAGAACTAAAAAGTAGAATGTGAAAAGCCAGCAGCAACTGAGCAGTGCCATCACTTTGAAAGCTGGTTGTTTTAATTTAGTGTGTCATGGAATTGTTTAAAATACCGGAATCCCTTACTGTAGGGCTAAAACAACCTGGATCTGCACAAAACATCTCCCACTGACTAAACCAATGAAAATTTAATCAAATAATGTCTGACCAGTAAACAAGTCAATACCTGATTCCAATTTTAAGGGGGGACAATTCAGGCATAAAGAGGTGAGGTCTGCACAAAGACTGTTACTCCCCCATCCATGCCTTCTTAACTCAGACACATGCTATTTATTACCTTTGTAGATGCATTAAGTTGAGATTAAGCAACAGAATCCCACAGACATCTGTGCTTACATTTTAGATGCTCTTTTGAACTGCTGGTGCCATTCTGATCAATGCCACACAAAACACATCCTCTAATATGCTAAAAATTTCCACTATAAAGCAACATGACTTTTGAATTTGTGAGATGCAGGCAAATGCTATTTCAATGCCGGGAACCAAAATGGCTATCCCATGGGGCAGGGGGATGGGATACTAGTTTTTAATCTATATAACCCTTTGGTCTGGATCCCTATTGCTTTCCCTCCTCCTTCATCTCCTTCCTCATTTAGTAGTTCACAAAAATAGCATTTGTTACACATAGGAAGAAAAATGGAATAAAAATCTTCTTCAAAAACTTGAGAAAATCATTTTATTTTTTCACAGCCAGAACATAAATTCAGAGGTAAGCTTCAAAACACAACATAGAGCTAAAAGGAGATTTTTTTCACTATACAGTCCCTTAAATATGTACACACACACACACACACACACACACACACACACCCTAAATAATGAAACTTTGGAATTCCTTATTTACCTAAGCACTTGTAAAATGTGCTAGCATTTCATCAAATGTTACCAAAATTTCTCCTGTCCTTCCCTCATTCAATGCTAAACTATATTTCAAAGGAAAGAAAATTATAAATAGATTTATGTGTATTAAGATAAATGGAAGGAAAGCCAGGTGCAGTGGCACATGCCTGTAATCCCAGCAGCTCAGGAGGCAGAGGAAGGAGGATCGCAAGTTCGAGACTGAGGCCGTCTGCATAATTTAGCAAGACCCTGTCTCAAAAACTAAAAAAATGGGCTGGAGGGGCAGCTCAGTGGGATAGCACTTGCAAAGCACACAAGTGTGAGGCCAAGGGTTTAACCCCCAGTACCAAAAAAAAAAAAAAAAAAAAAAAAAAAAAAAAAAAAAAAAAAAAAAAAAAAAAAAAAAAAAAAAAAGATAAATGGAAGGAAAGGAGGAAAGAAGGGAAGGAGGGAGGGAGGGAAGGATAGCATTAGGAAACATGAGCAGTACATCTCATCTACACAGAACAAAGCTGTGAATGTGGTGTACCTACAAAAGTTTCAAAATGAAAAATCTCTGTTAACCTGGGGAAGATTGAGTTAAAAAATTTATAGCAGGCTTGGGATCCAGCTCAGTGGTAGAGCACTTGCTAACACGGGCAAGGCCCTGGGTTTAATCCTTAGTATAAACCTAATCATAGCATCATAGACATATCACAAAGCTTTTTGACTACTCCAAAAAAGCTAAAATTCTTACAGACATACAGGGTGTCTAGAGCTACAAGCCTTGCATCCATTTTACATACTTGCTGGTAAAGGGAAGTTGCCTGAGGTGATCTCTTGTCTTCCTGCCTAAGAGGCAATGTCCTGGCGGGTGTAGCTAGGCACTATTTAACTTCTTATTGGTCAATAACATGCCCCAGCAAGCAATAAATATGCCCTGACCCTGCAGCTGCCCTTTAGCACTACATGCATCATTGATCTTAAGGGTCCTTGGAAAACAGCCAATCTGAATAAAGCTAAGCAGAGGCTAAGTGCCATTTTCCAATGCCCCCTTGCAATTCCTTAGTAACCGTAAACCAGGAATAGAGCACTTGGCAAATTGTCACATTATGGATGTCAGTGTTAGATTATTACCACCATGGCAGAGGAGGGAAGCAGGGAGGGAGAGAAAGAGCGAGAGGGCTGAGAATCTAGACACAAAAAGAAAGTGATCTGAGTCATAATACAGCAAAACCCCCCAGGCCAGCCAATTAAAACTGGGACTACAGCATTTCCTAGAAAAAGAACTCTGAACGGATAGGAGAAGTCATTCTCATCATCTTCTATATTTTCATCATTTGATAATAAAAATGCATTTTATTCATAGAACACCTGCAAATAAAATATACAATGAGCCAGTTTCTGGAAGGTTCCTGTCAGATGAGTAACAAACCAGACAACTGAGTATTATTAAGCCTTTGGTATCAATAGGATATCATCTTATATGGTGATTTTCTAAATTACGTTTGTATGCCCATCCTATCATTTAAGAAATTTTTTGAGCATGTGGCTCCTATATATTGATTTATTTTTAGTTAATAATCATGTCCTACTTCAATTTTATTAAGTGTATATTATGAAATATGTAAAAATAAGACAAATAAGATTAGGATGCAATAATCTTGAGGTAATTTTTATCTAATTTAGTAATGGTAAGAAAAATTAACGACATTAATGAAAGCAAAATCATAGGACGTGCTTTATTATTTTCAAATTTAGTTTACACTTTATAATCCAATGACTCACAGGTCAAGTTTGAAAATGAGGGTAGTTTTTCCTCCCAATATTCAGAGTTAGTGAGAGTTACAGCTGTGTGATTAAGCTAACAATGTATTTGTTGTTGTTGTTAGGTGCTGTGGAGCTGAGTCCACGTCAGTGACCCTCAAATGGTTTTTATTTGTTGATTGTTTTGAGATTGCTTCAGGAGTGGATTGCCATATCTTTCTCCCATTTTTTGCAGTGCTGGGAATTGAACCTGGGTCCTCAGACAGCGCGGAACAGTGCTCTCCCAACTGAGAAATCCAAATAGTGGAAGTGGATGTGGGATCACGCTGGAAAAAACATTAAGTGAGCTTTTAAATCCCACCCATCAATTTCAGAAGAAAAAGTTTTATTGAAATTCAACAACACAGTGCAGTTTTCCTCATGTATATCAGTTTTTCTGACAAACTTATCAGAAGACGATGAATTCTTATATTTTTAAGAAGGAATGTTTTAAAAGAAAATGACTATGACTCCTATCAGATAATATTTAACAAAGCAAAAGTCATTTTTTATGCTGCTTTCAAGAGAGAAAGATAGGAGTTTCTATGGGAAGCAACAAAAAATAACAATGGAAAGCTTCCAAATAAACTATATTTAAAATTATATGCTAGGTGTGGTGAAGCACACATGTATTGCAGTGACTAGGCAGCTGAGGCAGGAGGATCACGAGTTCAAGGCCTGAGGTGACCTATGCAACTTAGGGAGACCCTGTCTCAAGGTTAAAAATTTAAAGGATCTGGGGGTGCAGCTCAGTGGTAGAGCACTTACAAAGTATGTGTGAGGCCCTGGGTTCAGCCCCTCAGTGCCACACACAAAAAAGTGTTTTTCCTCAGCTTAGATTCCTTTCAAAAAGAAGATATTTTTAATGCCTTAACTATCATCTTTACATTGAAAATAATTAAATTTAAAATGTGTTTGTCTCCTGATATTTAAAGTTTTGACCAATCAATAAGAAAGGTTTTCTAATTCCAAGGTACCATTATAACTTTTGCACAATGTTTGTGAGAGTCAGGACCCTTTAAAGTCAAGATTCAAAATGAAAAAACAAAAGAAAAATATCAGTTCCCCTAAAAGCCAGCTGGATGCACAAGCAGGCAGAGACTTCACCAATTGTATCTACAAGTTCAAAAAACTTCAGACTTTTAAATTTTTTCATTGCCAGCAAATTTTATTTGTCCCCATAATCAGCCATGCACGTTCACATCAAAACATACATTTCCTCCGCTTTGGCCTCAATTTAAATACTGTTCAATATAAAACACATTAACCCACTACTGATTATATTTTTAAAGAAAGTCCCACAGAAAAACAGAATTCAATTGAAATGGACCTCCAGCATAGCTAAATAATATGTCTCATTTTTGTATTTATTTATGTTAAATACGGCATATTTTCAAATGTTTGTATTTATCTATACCTTTGCTTTTAGCACAATGAACAGAAAAGTAGTACTGCCACCACATTCTATTGTGTTCAAAATTTAGAATGAATTGCAGATTAAACTTTGTTACATGAAACCTCCCAGTATTGGAAAACGGGGACCCCTTAAGAGACAGTGTGAAGATGGCTTGAAGAAGAATTATAAAGATTAATTAGGCCAGAAGTCCTTCCAAGAATAAAGGTACAAGCTCCCAAATAGCAGGGGCAGAAGAGAACACACCACATAGTTTACTTTTTTTTAAATTTTTGTCTTCCTCTAGAAGAATGTAAACTCTTCAAAGCATAGTCAGTGTGTGTGTCCATGTTTGTGTGTATATGCATGTGTGTGCACGTGTGTACTGTGCAAGTATGTATGTGCACATGTGTATATATGTACATGTATGTGATTTACCGATGCATCTTCAACACACAGCACATTTCACTTCTAGATAAATATATTTAGGAGCTAAACAAACACTTACTGGATAAATGGGCAAACGCAGAAGGAAAAGGGAAGGTGAGTAGGGTATAGAAAAACATTTAAAGTTTTTAGGTGGGGATGAAAGAACACCTATCCTCCAAGCCTTTCAGCCACTAAAAGGAGTCAAGTGAACAGCAAACACAATACAGAAGTCTGACTA
Organism: Pedetes capensis; assembly: GCA_007922755.1. Taxonomy (NCBI): domain Eukaryota; kingdom Metazoa; phylum Chordata; class Mammalia; order Rodentia; family Pedetidae; genus Pedetes; species Pedetes capensis. The sequence goes on along the minus strand of VMDO01000142.1, from coordinate 176,910 downwards.
AGCTCAGTCCTGTTGATCAATCTTTCTATCAGTTTGCAGGCACTTGTCGCCAGTGTGTCTCACTTCTTATATCTGGAGTTCAGTGTCCTCAGAATTCCAACCCACATCTTAGGCTTCCCTTAAGTCACAAACCCAGGAAATTCCTTCTGATTTAATCTCAAGCAAGTCACCCCCTGCCTGGATGCAATTAGTTAACCTACATTCTCCAAGTATTGTGCAATCTTCAGATATCCTGGTGATTTTAGCCAATGCTATCCCTTGAGGTGTGAGAGTGAAGTATTTTGACGTATGGGATCTGAGCCCAGAACTTTTCACTTGTACTAAAACTAAGAGCTACAACCCCTTACTCAACACCTACTGGGTCACCACATTCTACAGGGCATTTACCCAACAGGATCTATTTGTCCATCATGCCTAGAAAGTGATATTACTGTCTCACTTTTACATGAAGGCAGGAGAGACAAAGCCCTGGGTCAAATGTGATTTGCAGGAGATCCCAGAGCCACAGCGTGGCAGTCAGCACTGAAGGTCCAAAGTTCACTTGACTTTTGCCAGCTGGAGGTTTCTACACAAGGAGGTGGCCCAAGTCATAGACTATCACATGCTTAATAATGCTGCTTGTACTTGAAGGGTATCCCAGGCTTGTTTGCAGGTAGGCAATTAGGGATTAGTATAAAACCATCATTTTAGAGCTTAAGAAAGCGAACCCCAAACAGTAGTCATTTGCAGCTTCAGTGAGTTCCCACCAGTTTCTAAGCTCTAGACACCAAGCACTATTTGCTACAGCATAGCAATTCAGGAAAAGACATATAAACAATGATAAAGGCGAGTGCAGCTAACTAGGCACTATTTTGCATGTGCCAGGCTCTGTTCGAGAAGTATTTTCCACATGTAATTCATTGACCTTCATAGCAACTCTTTGGGATATGAAATTTTTATTTTCTTCAATTAAGAGGAGAAAACTGAAGCAACAGGCAGTCAAATAAGGTCACACAAACTGATAAGTGAAAGCCAGGATTTACACCTGGCAGGCTAGTTTCTTCACCACGATACACATTGTCCTTTAAGATAAGAAGCCACCATGTCCGCACTTTTTCTTCTACATTATATGTCCACGAAAACTATAGAATGATTTCAAACTATTCAACAGGAAAGGATTATCTAGGAAAATAACACATCCCATGTTTCTGCATTCATGACAGAGAACTTTCCCTTTGCAAACCTGGTCACTAGTACATAGCACTAATTAATATGCTCCTATGTCCTTCTGCCTGCAGCCTTGGCACTGTGGCGGCCGATCCCATTAGATCTCAGAAGCTAAGCAGGGTTGGGCCTGGTTAGTACTTGAATGGGAGACCACCTGGAAACACCAGGTACTGTAGGCTTGGGAGAAGGACCCGGCAACCCACTCCCAAAAATCAACCCGCCATTGAAAGCCCTATGAATAGCAGAGAAACAGTAACAATACTGTTTCGCCTGTTGTAAGTAGGGTCGCTATGAGTCAGATACTAACTCGACAGCACCTAACAACAACAACAACAACAATGTCCTTATACAATGGCTTATGCAGGTCTCCATTAAACAGTCATCACTAACTATACTATACAACAGAATATCTCTTTTCCCTACTCATTCAGATAAGAACACAGTCAAAATAATGTTAACATGTACTTGTTGTTGTTATTGTTGTCAGGTACCGTTGAGTCGAGTTCGACTCATAGTGACCCTATGTACAGCAGATCAAAACAATTCCCGATTCTGTAGCCTTTATAAAGGTGTTAAGTTCTTTTCGCGTATATTCAGTGAGGTTTCCCATCAAACTTTACAGAGCTCTGGAGAGTAATTTGTTTTCCCTCCCTTACATCTCTCCCTCTTTGCAGCCCAGGCTCTTTAGCTCCGAGACCAGTTAGTGCTTGGCAAGAAATGGGTCTCCTTCAAGTCATTGTCCAATTTGACCCCAAGAACCTGCCATCAGTTATGAGGCACCATCAACAATGGGGGACCCTCCACCTTTCCTGCTTCTGTTTGAAATCAGATGTGTTAAAATCATTAACATCTTGACTGTACCGAACTTCAGCTTGGATACAAGTTTCTGAAGTTTCTAAGTACAAATAAAAAGGCATAGCGTTTTGAATCAGAAAATCTGGGAACAGACACCAGTTTTGCCTCTTGGGCACATCACCTTCCTATTTGAAAATAACCATCCCAAGTTTTGGCTTGCTCATCTGTGAAATGCATACAATACTTTACTTACCTCTAGCAGTGCTGTGAGGGTCAAGTAAAATAATAATAGGAAACAACTGCAGTTTGGTAGAAAGAATATTGGAATCAAGTCAGATGATCTGCAGCCAAAATTCACATTCTCCTAACACCCTTCAATGAACACCTGGGCTGATGTCATCTAAGCTCTCTCAAATCTCATTTTCATCATCTGTGAAACACTATGCACAGCGTTGTGAGAGCTGCTTTAGAGAGAAAAAGAGATTAGAACCCACTTTTCATCTGTCTAAGCCAGTGCCATTTAGACTCCGGCGTGCTGTGACTCATGTTGAGAAGGTCTGGGAAAACCAGTAACCCATGTCCCATGAGAGGGACAGCCCTCACTTAGCTCCAGGAGACTGCCGCCAGGTAGAAATTCAAGCCTGGGACTGCCCAATCTTCCAATTTTTCTTCCTCGGCACAGAATCCAAATTTTTATGTTGTAGGGAATTATCTGGACACCCCCAAAGTGGACTGGGAGGGTGCTGGGGCCGAGGTCAGACCCTTCCCCAGATCCTGCCCTGTTCCCTCTGGTTACCTTTAACCCAGGAATCTAGACTGGGACCTATTTGACTCCCTAAGAGCTAATCTACTGAAGTCCCAGTTCACCTTTCACCTGTGGTCTCTCCTTAACCTATTACCTCTCCCATCCCATGATTTAAGATGGCCCCCAAAATAGTCCAGTTCTGGTGTGGTCTTTTTCAGCCTGATTGGCTGCCCAGAGCTATCCAATTGGTTATTAAGGAAAGCACAGTGATTGGTCCAGTCTGCACCTAACCCCCCAATCGTAAGTGCAGTTTTCCAAGCCCTCACACGGAGAGCTGCTCCTCCTGGCATGAGCTGCTCTCTGATTGGTTGCATCCTGTTCACACACCCCACCTAGAGTGTATGTAAGTAGAGCATTGATTACCTCAGGAGTCCATTTGTTTCTTTCTGATCTCCTTGACTCTGATTGTTAAACCCTGCACCCGATTTTGCCGCTTCAGTTGTCCTGACCTTCAATCAAACTGTCAAGAGGCAAGGCTCCTAGAGTCAAGAAAGAAGACCTCGAGCAAGCCAAGAAGAGCTCTCAATCCCCCCATCCCAGGGAGGATATGAGAGGAAAAGACGACCTGCGAGAGGCAACATCCTCAGACCATTGGTGCAGCCAGCAAGGAAATCAGAGCTGTTTGGCACTCTGAAATAGAGCTGTTATCCCATTGTACCAGCAGCAACCCGTCCCATTGTACCAGCAGCAACCCGTGCTGCCAGCTAGAGAGCTATGATATACAGTTGTATAATCTTTAGGCTGTCCTGCAAAGGAGTAGCCTAATAAAGTTCCCATTTGCTGTTGAAGGCTCTTGAGATCCTTCTTGGTGTCACCCACCAGCTCTTGCCTGCTCCTGGGGGGTCCCCAAGTGAATTGGTGTTGAGGTGAAGCTCCGTGATCTTTTGCCAGGCTGAAGCGGACCCCAACATTACATAAAATTAATAGAGTTGGAAATTAATTCAACTTTAGAAAAGCAGTTGATGGCTGTAGAGAACATGTCTACAGACAACTTACATAAAAACCTTTGCACCTTAAGTATTTTTGATACCTTAGTAAAAAGGATGGGCTCTCTCTCAAGGATAATGCTCCATAGAGATCATGCATTTCATGCAAAAGTCTGACTACAGTTTCATGGAGTTTAAGGGATTGCTGAAAGCCCATGGAAGCCTCCTAGGTTAGGATATCATCTTTTCCAAGATTCTGAATCTTGCCAAAACAATCTAGACAAGAAACACTGGCCAAAAGACTCCTCAGGGGCTGGAGACAGGGCACAGTGCCTAACATGCCCAGGGCCCTGAGTTCTGTCCCCAGCACTGCAAATAAACAGCAACACTAAAGATTCCCCAGACATATTTTTAAAGGGGCTTGGAGTTCAAGGGAATAAAGAACAAAGCAATCATAAGGAAGCAACCATCTTACCAAAACACGGCATCGAGGGAGGCAGAGTCCTATGTTTAAGATCTACACTTTAAGACATAAGTTACCTTTGAGCCCTCAAACTAAACTGGTAAAAATGTATTTTTGCAATTTGAACAAATTTGTTGGACTCAATTTGCCCAAGTTCCCTTTGTAATAGATGTGAAGGGCCCACAGAGACAGGATGAGAACACAGAAGGCTTCCGAATCAGCCAGAGCCGTCCTGCATTAGCAGTGCCTGAGCCCCTGGCTCCACATGTGAAACAATGATAACAACATCTACAGTGCAAGGGTTGTTGGAATTAACTCATTAATGTACAGTGTCCTATAGGACAGTAACTCACTCATTATAATGAAATGTTCACAACACCGTAGTTTCCATCACACTACATAAAAGCAAGCAGCTGTCAGGAGATAAGGTTGGGATAACTATGTGATAACGTGCATGCACACGAGCCTATAAATAGGACTGTGCAGTTAATGTGTTAAATCATATATAGAAAGCACATGGGCCAATAAACACTTGTGGTGACGGTCATTTTTGTTGTTTAAACTACAAAGTGAGCTCCTGCATGTATGTTTCACCCATAATAGTCTCTGCTGCAGAGACTTTTATTATTATTCTAAATTTCTCTTGATAATCATGGATAGTCATTCACGTGGTTCAGAATAAATATCAAAGCGTCATGAAGAGTCTCCTTTCCACCTGCATCTCTTAGCTGCCTGTCCCTTCTACCACAGATAATCACTATCATTTGTTGCTTGGGCAATAATCTAGAAATCACAAAATAGAATCATCTTCCCTCCAACCCCTTGCACAACCATAGCATACTATACATATAAACCTACTTGTTTTCCCTTAATATATCTGCAGATCTTTCCACACCAATATATGAAGATATTCAATATAATTCTTCTGAGGCTGAATGATATCACTAACAAAGTATTATGTATTTAATTGGACACACACTGATTAGGTTGTTTCCAATCTTTCCTTATTAAAACCAAAGTTGTAATTTAAAACACACACACATATTTGGTTAAGTTTTACTTATGTTCTTCCTGTTTAAGTTGTCACATCTGGAAATAAAGATACTATTAGAACAACTTCACAGAGTTCATTTAAAAATAGAATGTATAGGACCAGATGTAGTGACACACAACTGTTTTCCCAGCACTCAGGAGGCTGAAGCTAGAGGATCATGAGTTTGAGGCCAGCTTGGGCCACACATCTGAGACTATCTCAAAATACCAAAACAAAACAAAAAGAAAGGAATGTGTTAGAATATATAAAATCTGAAAACAGGCAAATGGTCAGTAAATGGTACTAACAACTATTATTAAAGACATAGGACACCTTTCGTCTATACAAGTATATCTCCAGGATAAATACCAAGTGGTGAAACTGCCAGGGCATTAAAAGGAAATAGGGAAGCAGGTATTAATGCAGAAGTCCCAGAAGATGGAGGGATGCTAACAGTGTGAAATGAGGTGGCATCAGCTTTGCAGGGACTGAGGCTGAAAGCGCCCAGAAGCCGTATGCATTGGTAACTTCAGAAGTTTGCACATCCTTCCAGGTGAAAGTGCTACAGAGCTGGCTTGGGAAAATAATCACATCACCTAGATCCTAACGCTCCTCTCTGCTGTCCTAATAAACCACCACTGTGTCCTGGAAATGCCAAATTCTTGGCAACCAAACTACATTTCCCAGATTACCTCAGTCCTGGAAGAAACAACAAAAACTGTGCCAGATCACATGGTCTCATCTTTAGCACTGAAAAATGAGGCCCCAGGAGATTCATGACTCTGGTCCACAGAGGGAAAGTTGAGAAAAGGATGCGGAGAAAAAGTAAGCGAAAGCAAGTAAGAGACTAGATACCAGCCAACATTCCCAGGCTCCAAAACAATGAGCAGTATTGGCATACACCAAGGCTACATCCACCTAGACCAAAAGCATATTTAGTGAAAGACAAGGGGTCTGGGAAAAAGTTGTTGAAGGAACTGAGTTCTAGTAAGTGGTCTAGAGTCCCAGGGAGGCTTAAGAGCCAATGAAGGCAAATCCATGAGCTCAGATGTAAAGTTAGAACAATCTGCCCATCACTGTCTTCATTTGCCTATAGAAAGCCAGAGGTCAGGACATAAGAGTTAGCAGGCTATATGCATATTTTTTATTTTTTATTTTTTTGGCTTCCTCTAGCCCTCATACTTCTACTCCACCTTTTCCCCATTTCTCATCAACAAGCAAAATGAAAATGAATAAATAAATGAAATAAAATAAAACACAGCTTTGACCACCATCTGGGAAGCATTCCAACTGTATCTGTTTACAAAGAAAACCAACATAAATTTCCCTTGAAGGTGTCACACTGACCCTAGATCCATCTCACCCATTTAAAAGCGGAAGCACAAGAGCGGTGGCTCCTGGTATCAGCACCCCAGTCCCCAAGGGGCGCGCTCACCTGGTGCATCCGCTTGCGGCGGCTCCCGTTACCGGGGACGGAGGGTGTCTGTTCTCATGAGCAGTACAGCGGCCCCAGGTGTCATCACAGGCTCTGTGAAGCCTCATGAAACGTTCATGGCCTCTCAGCTCACATCTCACTCCTTCTCACTCTGCCCCACCGTGGACTTCAGGTTCCTTTCACTGGAAGCTACTTCCGTGGCAGGCTCTGCCGGTGCCAAGGTTTACAGTAACACCCCACGGGGGCAGGGAGATTAATGACAGCTTTCTTTAGGGTAACTCAACTCTGTCTGGAAACAGGACACTGAGGATAACTGGGGGTGAGGGAAAGAAGACACGTAAAGAAAGGCAGGAGCCAAAAAAGATGCGCTTGAGAAAATTCGCATGCGGAAAAGACTTATATCAGCTCTGCTGCCCTGGCCAGTTCACCACAAGAAGCGTTTACACTCATGTCACCTATCAGAGAGCCCCTCACAGAGCCAAATCCCCTCCTTTCCCCCTTCCCATGTCTTCACCATGACACCCAACGTTGGCAGTGCGCTCCCTCCATTGACTTGTGGATTACCATCCTCCTGTCCACAATGGAGGCTTGCAGAGGGAGGAACTCTTCTGCTTTCCTACAACTTTCTCCTAGTGGCTTCCAGTGTGTCTGCTACACAGTAGACACCTACTAAATCTTTCTGCAATCAACACTAATGACTAAATAGCTGGAACTATGAAATGACCATCTTTTAACATTTTTTTTCCAGTACTTAGAGGGTTGGACCCAGGGCCTCATGCATACTTTGCAAGTGCTCTACCACTGAGCTGCACTCGAAGACTTTTGTTTTTTTAATCTTGAGACAGGGTCTCAGTAAGTTGTGCAGGCCCGGAACTTGTGATCCTCCTGCCTCCACCTTCCTAGTCACTGGGATTACAGGTGTAGCCCACCACACCTGGCTGAATTCATCTTTTAATTTTAGAATGTATCTATAAACTAGATTTCTATGAATGCAAATCCACTCCCCACTACCACATTAGGGGGTGGAGAGATGAAAAAGTTATCAAGTAAATACTCTGTCTCAGTTATCATGTCTAGCTTTTTTTTTTTTCTTTTGGTATTGCTGGGGCTCAAACCCAAAGCCTCACAGATGCTAAGAAAACGCTCTACCATTGAGCTACATTCCCAGCCCCATGTCTATTATCATATATGTAATATTTCACTTAATTCTATAATTCTCAGAGGTCAGCATTATTAATGTTACATTAGGAAAACTGGGGTTTTGGGGAAGCAAAGACAGTTTACCCAGCCTCATATGTGGAATGTGACGATTTCTGGTTTGCTTGACTCCAAAATTCCCCACATCTTTCATCCCCTTCCCCTACTCCCTCCACTCACCCCCCAGTTCTGGCTCCTACAGACTCTCATTTTGGTTTCCTAATATTAGGCTCCCCCCTGACATGCCTCCACGACATGCAATTAATATTCACTTAAAGACAAACTCCAAAGTGCACCTTTGATCTGCTTCAAGGAAGCCCCTTTAATCAGTTAGAAATGAAAACAGTCTGTTTTCATAAGTGGTTCTAGAAGCAAAGCCATTTCTGGCAGTCCCCGTCCCATAGAGAGGACTGAGATCAGAGAGGCAGCTGGTCCCTGGTGAGCCAGCAGCAAGACCCTCAGGGACACACCGGCCCCAGAAAGCCTTGCTCTCAGGCCCAGTGTTTCCTTTTCTTCATACACTAAGAATTGCCACCAATGTATGCCCTTTTTTTAAAGTGCTTCATGATCATTTACTAATAAAGGAAAATTCCTAAAGGTCAGCTGTCACAAACCCTCGTCCAAAGTACGAAACCCTCATGTAACCACTCCCCAGATGCCAAGTTGCCAAGGTTCAGCCCAAAGCAATTCTGTGACCATCAAGAGTTAGGATGGCTGCCGAAAGCTTCTGCTTCATGCAGAAGGCAGGTTTTCACGTCTAATTCCTAAAGAAGTAACTGAGGCTTCCTAGTTTGCCACAGGTGTGAAAAGCCACCTCTGGAGTGACCCTTTTCCTGGGAGGCTACTATTCCTAAGACTAAGCAGAGTAAGCTGCTGGCAGCGCAGTGGAGTCCTGATTTCTTCAGGGGCACGTGCTAGGGTGAGGCTCACAAAATCCTTCAGGCTGCTGGCCTGCTGAGAAGCTAGACAACAATTTTCCACAATGCCACTGGACCAGGCAGTCTACAGAGAAGGAACCACACCCATAAGGAAGTCTTTGCATGGGGGGCAGTGCCTAGAAATAAGAACAGGACTTTGGGAGAGACCTGGGGTTGAAACGGCTTCTGTGCACATCACTGCTATTTGACCTGGGGCTGCGCACTTCATTTCTCTGCCTATCGGGTTCCACATCTTTACAGTGGGTGATAATAATGACTGTCTTCCAGGGAAGCCTGTAAGAATGATGTACATAAATTGCCTGTCACCCAGTGAGTGCTTGATCTAATGTTAACCCAAAGACAGTTATTATTTTCTCACAAATTTTTACTCCCATACGTTTTACTGTTGGTACACTGTTTTTTAACTTGCATTTACTCTCTGATTCTAAAATACCCAAAACGAAGTCCTTTTCCTCAATTTGTTGTAGAGACCAGTGGCCTGAGTCCTGCTATCATAAACAATGCACCTGACAAGCTCTCACTCTTATCTCTAAACTTAAGCAGGTGAAGTCACCTGTGCTATGCGTAAAAGAAAGTGTGAGCTAACTCTGTGTTTGCTGATTTCAGACAGATTCTGTTCTTACCTGAGTTATGTTGTATGTATGTAAGCACAGAGGATCAGAGTAGATAAGCCATTTATTCTAGCTCTGAAGAAGACAGGAAGACCTTGATAGGACAGAGTAGAATGTGGCACTTAGAAAGAAAGATGGACTTGGAGTCAGAAGTCAGAGGGGCACAAATTCTACAATTTAAAAACCTACATCCAGCCAGGTATGGTGGTGCACACCTCTAATCCCAGTGACGCAGGAGGCTGAGGCAGAAGGATCAGGAGTTCAAGTCCATAGGCAGCCTGCATACCTTAGAGAGAACCTGACTCAAAATAAAAACATAAAAAACTTTGCACAAGACCCTGGGTTCAACCCCTAAGTACTGCCAAAAAGGTAAATAAGTTAAATTAAATTAAATGAATAAATACACCACCTTCCACCCATATGTAAAGTTACTAGATTTAGCAAATGAAATTCCAGGATGCCCAGTTAAACTTGACTGTCAGATAAACAATGCATGTTTTAGCATAAATATGCTAAATGCATGTTGTAGCATAAACAAAGTCTACTTTTTTTTTTTTTTTTTGGTTTTTGTTGTTGCTGTTGTTGTTGTTTTTGCAGTACTGGGGGTTGAATCCAGGCCCTCGAGTCTGCATACTTTGCAAGGGCTGGACCACTGAGCTGCACCCCCCAGCCCATTTCTTTTTTTTTACTTTTTGAGACAGGGTCTCACTAAATTACACAGATTGCCTCTGGTCTCCAACTTGCATCTTCCCGCCTCCACCTCCCGAGAGCCACTGGGATTACAAGCATGCGCCACCACGCCCAGCAGTCCAATGGTTTTTTAGTATAAATTCAAATATATAATGGGATATATTTGAATTTAAAATATTAATTATTTGAAATTCACATTTAACTTGGCATCCTGTATTTTATCTGGAAACCTCAGTCAACTGAATATTTGAAATCTACTTGGTATAGGAAAAGGACCATAGTTTTTGGAGTTAAGTAGCCCTGCGTTTAAAGCCTGGCTCTACCACAAACTAAATATGTAGCTCACCACAAGTTACCTAAACTACCTGACTCTCACTTTTCCATATCTATAAATGGCAAAGATAACATCGCACAGGACTGATCTACAGGTTAATGAAACAAAAGTAATGATGATGGCAGTAATATTTACAAATATTGAGCTAGCTTCATTTATTAAGTATTCAATGAATGTGAGTTTTCTCTGCTCTTTGCACCTCAAATCTTTCGCATTTACCCAATGGCGTGAAAGTATTGGTAATAAAATTCAATTTTATTTTCTGATAAGCACAAAGATACTTCAGACTTCCTCTCACCTATTTTAGAAGAAAGCTGGAGAATTTAGGTTTTTTTAAGTTGACAAAATGCCTTCTTATTCCCACCAAAGAAAGTCATTTTTGGTCCATCTGGTCATGATGAATGTATTTTATGGGAAACAGCCTTGAACTCCCCCGTCAAGAGTTCACATACTCTCCCCCTCACACTCTTATATACCCTAAACCAGTATTTCTTTAAAATCTGGTCAAAGGACATCCACATTGGAAACAGCTGTGGCTGGAAAGCCCAACCAAAGAACTACCACATCAGAGCTCTGGGGTGGGGCCCAGAAAGTTTCCTTCCGGAAGTGTGGGTACCATCATCATAAAACCCCAGTCCAAGCCCAAGAGTCACACTGGCAGACTTACTTTCACCAAAGTTAACATCCTCAAGGAAAATAAACAGGCCCTGAATATTATGCAAGGGAGGGGAATGGCGAATTCTAGAGCAACCCAGGATCAGAAGCTTCAAAGTTTTTCTGTGAGGAACAGACCATCTCGTCCAACTCTCTGTTTTGGAGCATTTGTGTCAAATTGACATTCCAATTTCAACACCGTACATAAAACCCCATTCAATTATTTAGCACTATACAGATTTTACATAACTCTTGAAGTTACTGACTCAATTCATTTTGCTTCGAAGTACAAGACAGATTAATCTAAAATGAATTAAGACAGGCAACCAGAAGTAATGTTAGCGCGGCCAGTAAAATCTTCAAACTGCTGGATCAGTAAGCTACTTACAATCCTTGCAAGCATAGCCACCACAGCTGCTCAACAATCATGCTTGCAAGGCTGGGATTTAGAAACCATGTCTGTCCATGATCACAGATACTCAAGGGAGGGAGGAACACTTGGCCTCAGCCTCTTCTTTCACCAGTTAAGTATCCTTTCTTCCCCCAGAAGGAATGTGGTTATACCCCACGTACTAATATTGCAAGTTAAGTCAAAATGCACAAATATCTCCACATTTCTATAACACTTCCAATAATTTGAATACACACACACACACACGCACACACATATTTCTAAGGCTTGGTATGTAGCTCAGAAGTAGAGCACTTTTACATAGCATATGTGAGATTCTGGGTTTGATCCCAAATACCACAAAAATTACACATATAACATATATGTAATAATATATAAGTAAATTTTATATAATATATAATACATATAAAGTAAATACATATAAATACATATAAATACATATAATAAAGTATGTGAAAGCTGGACACTGAATAAGGGAGACAGGAAAAGAATTGATGCTTTTCAATTATGGTGCTGGAGACAAATACTAAATATACCATGGACTGCCAAAAGAACCAATGATCTACCCTAGAAAAAAGTACAACTAGAGTGCTCCTTGGAAGCAAGGATGGCTAGACTGCATCTTACATATTTTGGACATGTTGTCAGGAGGGACCAATTCCTGGAGAAAGACATCATGTTTGGAAGAGTGGAGGATCAACAAGAAAAAGGAAGACCCTCAACTAGATGGATTGACACAGTGTCTGAAGAAATGGGCTTAAAAATAAAAAGGATTATGTGCCTGGCACAGAATCTGGGAGTGTTTTGTTCTGTTGTACATAGGGTTGCTATGAGTTGGACCTGACTTGATGGCACCTAACAACAACATATAATAATATATTATATATTATATATGTAATGATAATATATATAAAATATATAATACATGATATGTGTAATAATACATTATATATGTAATATATAATAATGTGATATTAAATATGTAATATATTATATGTAATAATATATAATATACAATGTGTAATGATATATATTTATATAAATATAATTATATAGGTTACATGTATCTATATACTATATATGTTGCTGTTGTTAGGTGCCACCAAGTCGTACCCAACTCATAGCAACCCTCATAGGTTTTTCAATGGCTAGTATTTCAGAATTGCTTTGGGAGTGGATTGCTGTGTTTTTCTCTTACATATTTTATATATTTCCCCCCTAAATTACCCCTCACATCAATTGCTTAGAGGCCATCAGGGAATAAAAACAAAGCAACACTTATAAGAGATGTCAATAAGTATGCAGTGGAGGAGTTTTAGTTTCAAGAGGTACATCAAAGCCAGGTGCTGGAGGAAGGATCATCACAGAAGATTTCCCAGAGAAGATGGCACCTAAAGCAAGAAGGCTAAAATGCAGATGCTATGAGTTGATTGCATATTCCAAAAAGATATCCTCAAGTCTTAACTTCTAAAACCTCCACAGTGATCTCACTGGGAAAAGGGCTGTTGTACCTGTAACTCCCTCTTGGAGTTGGATGGTCCCTTTAATACAGTTCAGCTGTGTTCTTATAAGAGGAGGGGAGAGGCACACAGAGTAGAATGGCAAGCAAAGACAGAAAGACACACAGAGGGAAGACAGCCATATAAAGACAGAGGCAGCACCTGGAGTTCTGCTGCCCTAACATCAATGAATGCACTGGGCCACCTGAAGCTGTAAGAGGCCTGGAAAGAGGCCAACAGGTTTCCAAAGAAGCACTTGCCATGCTACCACCACAACTGTGGACTTTGCACCTGTTATTTAAAGCCGTCCAGGCTGCAGTATACTTTGTTACAAACAGTCCTAGGAAACAAGGTAGAAACAGCCAAAGGAAACAGGAATCCCAGGATGGATCCAACAGGTGCAAAATATGACAGTGAAGAAGACAATCTTGGACTCAAGGAAACCCCAGGCTTTCAATCTGAGAGGAAGAAGGCGAGCAGGCAGTGGCTGGAGGACTTGCTGCAGCAAGGCCAGCTTCCACTCTGGGTCATGCCAACCAGAAGGCTGAACTCTTGGGAGCTAAACCAATCTGCTATGGAGTAAACAAGGAATGAAAATAGCAAAAACCCTCTCGGAAAAAATTAACCTACAACTTAAAAAAAACACCACATTCTCAAAATCATCAGTCTTTTCTGCCAGCAGAAAACAAGCCAAGGTTTTAATGCCACCACAAAATTCTGAGTTGACAACTAGAAGAGACACAAGCAGCCCTTGGGGGTCCTAGTGACATTCTGTTTCTTGATCTCTGTGCTGGATATGGAGACGGGGTCACTTTGGCAAAAACCATTAAGATGAGTTCTTGTGATCTATATACCCTTCCCTGGACACATGGGACACTCATAAAATTTCCAGTGAATTTCCAATGGAGAAGAAAATATGCAGCACTTAGCATTTTGTTTCCCCATAGAGACTAGTGAGATCATTTATAAAGATAAGGTAGCCATCACCTAGAACAGAAATACTCTCCATTTGTCTGTGTGGATCCAAATACGATCACTGTACGATGATTTTTAAGCCTCCAGGACATTACTGAGTAGACCTTACTTCATTTTCCTTATGTATTATCCTCTCTTTTGTAGGTTAATTAAAAAGCTTGTCTCAGCTGGCTTGGGTTAATAATAGAACAATACTTCATATTTAAACAACAGATCTCAGTTTTGAGAGGTTTTGTCTCTTGTAAAACCAAGGGTTTTATATGAAACGGAAGAGTTTTGTGGTGCATGTTTTGACCTGAGTTGCTAAAGTACATAGTAACAAAGCCTGTATCAGATCCTTAGGAAAGTTAAGAGTTGGGGTCAAAGATTCAGAATTTTGCCTGTTTCTCCCCTCACCTGGCTGGCATGCAACCATTTTTGCCACTGTTTTAGCAAACAGTGGAAAAATATTTAAAATGGGCCTGCGGTCTAATGAACAAAACAGGAATCAGATAGAAAACTTCCAAATTGGAAATTACATTTTTAGTTATAACTCCAAAATGGCTTTTGCAAATTATCAAAGCAACGCAAATCCTCACATCTTAATTTAAAGCAATGTAATTCAAGACTGCAAGGAGCCTAATTGCTGGCTAAGCAGCTCTTTCCAAATGTAATTGGCTCTGCACAACCCAGCACAGGATCATGCACACACATGCTGGAACCACCTGACATGGAAGGCATCTGGACTGGGCCCAGTGCTGCCAAAAGAATCTCTGGAAAATGCACCAAAAGGAACGTGCTCCCGCACAAGGTTTTCCACACACCACCTCTTAGCAACTTCACTTTCCACAATGTGACCCTGACAAGTCAAGAAGATAATCAGTACCATTCATTGCACAAGGATTTGTTCCTTTTTCTTGTGACCAATTTCCACACTTTTGAGAAATTCTCAACAACCTATAGCAGAGCATTGTGAGATTTTTTTTTTACCTATGTATATGCACATATTGGGAGAAGGACCCGGCAACCCACTCCCAAAAATCAATCCAGCATTGAAAACCCTATGAATAGCAGAGAAGCACTGACAATGGTGTTTCACCTGTTGGACGCAGGGTCGCTATGAGTCAGATACCGACTCGATGGTACCTAACAACAACAACATATGCATATATACAAATGTGTGTATACACACACACACCAACAAAGGCAATTCTATACGTTTGTCGGGAGCTGAAGTGTGTCCCCACCTACAATCCATATCTTGAAGTCCCAATCCCCAGTACCTCCGCATGGGATCTCACTTGGAAGCAGAATCATGGTAGATACAATTAGTTAAGTTTGGATGAAGTCATAATAGAGCAGGGTGCACCCCTAAGCCAGTATGACTGTTATCCTCTTAAGAAGAAGAAATATGGACATGGATGTACATGCATGGACAGAAACATACACGCACAGGAAGAAAAAACACAAAGAGGAAGGCAGAGATCAGGGCAATGCTTCTACAAAGCAAGGAATGCCATGGATTGATAGCAAACCACCAGAAGGTAGGAGAGGAACATGGAAGTGGGTCTCTCTAAGAGCATTCAGAAGGATGCAACCCTGCCAACATCTTGCTGGTAGACTTCTTAGCCTCCAGAGCTCTGAGGCTTATGTGGATTAAGCCCCTGAGTTTATGGACTTTTGTATGGCAGCCCTAGCAAACTAATATACTGTGACCTACTTGTGTAGACATGTATAGAGTGAGTCACCTACCAGCAAATAACCTTAGTTATTACTAATCCCTTGGTTGTTTGATTTGTAGTCATTGTGGGTATACAAGGTTAATCACAGGACTGGGAAAACTCTGACTCACAATCCCAGAAGACTGAAGTTCCAAATTTTGTCATGCAGCCCTGAATTCACTCCAGCTCTGGGAACCATCAAATCCCAAAGAGAACACAATCTGGTTTTCTCTCTTCCTCCCAACATAGATGCAGGTATAATTTAATAATAGTGCCCTGCCTCCCAGGTGCAATTAAAAATGGCCTTCATTACTCCTCTGAATGAGTATGCTTTATAATACTGCAATCTATGGTTCAATAAAAAAAGCAACTACTGTACCTATCGTGGCAAAGCTGTAAAAAGTGATCAATGTGCTTTTGGTAGCTCCAGAGGCAGAAGCAGGGGGAAAAAATGAAACTTAAAGAAATACACACAAAATAACTAAGCATAATGTGACTACTTTAGAAATCTATAGCCTTTCATTTCTGAGACCTTTGATTTTCCTAACTTTAATTCATTATTTTCCCCCTTTCACTTAGGAAGTAGTAGGGTGTGGCAAGAAAAAAAAGAGGTGGGAATGGGAGAGAGTCAAATTTTATAGAGAGGGCAAGTGAATTCTTGAGCACATTTACCTCTAAGCAGCCTCTGAAATACTATGCTCAAAGAGTGTGTATGTGTGTATATGTGAGTGTGTAAAGAGAGAAATAGAATATGACTCAGACATGCTTTTAAGAAGAGGAATAATCATTAATATCTATAATTTAGCATGAAACTATTAGAACCACAAGGTAAATGATGGGTACAAATTCTATTGCAAAAAAGATTTCATTCCTGTAATTATTCATCATTCATCATCTGAACACAGAAAAGGAATCTTTAAACCCTCATTAGAATGATCGTCTTCTATAACCTAAAGACTTCAAGGTCTTGGTGTTTTTTCCACCCCCCCCAACACACACACACTCCCATTCCTTATAACTTTAGTAGGTAATATGAAAAGTAGGAAGTTATCTGTCTCGATACTATTTTCAATACTTGATTTGCATTAAATATTGTTTGCATGCCTTTTTATTTTTACAGCTGGAGAATTAGGGCAAAGGCTAAATGATTCTGCTCAAAGTTACCCAACTGGTTAGTGGCAGAATTAGGATTTGAGCTCAAGCATACAGGATCCATGCAGGCTCTGCCCACTGGACCACTAGCAACACTGCCTTTCAACAAATCGTAGCTAAATACCGAAGAGCAGTAACATCTGACTCGTGAGGAATGCTTCTTTTATAGTTTCTTGTTTCAGACCTCTGTCTATTCTCCCATGGAAAAAGATACCTTAGTAATGTCCATCAACCCTGGTTATCAACAGCTCTTTCAATGGCTTCAGAAGCAACTTGCTTCGTTTTTATAAATGAAAAGAACCTAAAATTGGTATTGGGGGCTTTTACTAATCCTTATTAAAATTCTTGTCCAGAGAGCATTTTACTAGAACTTACTTCATTTGAAAATTATCAGCTGATGTAATTGACCCATCTGGTGGTCTCAGTTCCTACCATCACGTGAAAGGTAAATGATTTACTCTAATAGTACACAAGATTCTAGTTACAAGTTTTCATCCTTGCTAGAATTAGCAAGGACCATCTCATGGTCTTTTCCCCACATACCACTGCTTTTAGCTTTTATGTTACATTTTAATCTAGTCCCAGTTGTGGATGCATGTGTCCAAGGCAAAAGTGGCTTTAAAAGCATCAAGAAATAGCATGTGTGAGGCCCTGAGTTCAATTCCTAGCACACAGATGGGAAAACAAAACAAAATTAAAAACTCTAAAAGCATTGAGTAAAATCAGAATAATTTTAATTGTGTTATTTAAAATACATTGCAGATTCTGTGGTAATCCTCTACCAAACAATGCTTTAATACATTATCTAATCAAAGACATAAATATAAATATAGAGCTTTTTCAAATATTCAGCTACCTAGAATTAGACAATGGGACCAATGCAGTTAATCCTAACTGTCATGCTTCTTTGATTAAAACTCGGCATATGCCCTTCAGGATTAAGCACTGTCTGAGGTTATTTCAAGACTGTGCCTGATCAAATAGTGTTAGATTATGGGTTAGCATGGCTGAGAGGAAAGAGACCTAGATTTATAAGTCATAGAGTCTGTATGGTTCTTCAGCCTTCAGCTTGCTATCTCAGTGACTTTCCAACAAGTTCCTTAGTCTCTCTAGCACTCTCTAGCTTCTCGGGCTACAAATCAAGACACTCATATTCATTTTCCTCTGACTTTATAGTTAGCTACACTGATCAAATGAAACACTACAGGTAAAATGTACTTTACAAATTGTTCAGTATCATACAAAGTTATTACTGAACCACGCGGGGAAGATGGAGTTAAACCAAATCTACATCATTTACTGTAGCTTAACTTTTCAATAATAAAACTGCTGCACATTTTACAGCTTCCAGTGTGTGTTTGTATGTTAAAACAATATTTATGAGTTCATTTCAAAGCTTTCTAATTTCAGTTAGAGTCGGGAGAAAACATACACATTAAAATTTCTCTATAAATCATTTATTGTGTACTTTTGTTTTAAAAATATTTAATAGGGAAATATAACCCAAGAATGCATATGAGTTTTACTACATATTAGTCAAAGGGTTCCATAAACCTTGTAAGTTGATAAAAGTGTAAACAAAAGTGATGTAATAGTTGCATAATGGGAAAAGCCAATGTTGTATTACTCTGTACCCCACCAACATTTACCAATAAATGGAGAAAAAAAAATTTAAGGAAGGAAGTCTTAATTGGTAAGTACTGCCTAACTATATACTTTGGCTTGTTTCTGTGAACATATTTTTCATATGGGCAGGAACGATAATTTAAAACAAAGGTTTGGTTCTGAATACTAGCATATTAAATCTTCAGGTGTCTCTCCCCAAAGTCTTAGGAAACTACTCCCAACTTGAAAATCCTCTCTGGGTTAAGTTATTTGGTAGCTAAATTATAAGATACATGTATTTAATCTCTCTTCTGGCATAAACATTTAGCTAATAATTGTCAGGTTCTGACATTAAAAATTAATGACTCAAATAAAATTTCTCTATAGAAGTTCAGGTACCAAGATATAAGCACTGTAAAATGGACAGTTCTGGAAGATGGCCAATCTTAAAAACACATAAACTGTCACACTGGTTCAGACCAGTAGTCCAGTTCCTACCAGACTTTGTCCAACTGTGGCATCAAAACATAGCTCCTACAATAGAATCACTTTTCTTTGTGATGGTGCACCCAAAGGGCAAGGATGTTGTGTGGATGTTTCTAATTTAGCCTGAAGAAGTCATCCTCAGTCTCTGCATTAATCATTCTTAAACAACACACATCCTTCTTGACCACAGAAGTACTTGGGAAGATGAATTCTATTTCCTCACTATCCTCTGGACAAAGGCATTGCTCTTTCTTTTATTTAAACTAGAACTACCTCCTATTACTTTAAAAAGGTGCCCTTTTGTTACAGCATTCTGGGATTTGGGGAGCTAAGTCTGAGTTCCCCCTGACTGACTATACCCTATATATCTCTCTTCATCCTTCACCTCTCAAGTCCTAATCTTTTTACTCTTTACTTTATCTGAATCCTTACCATTCTCTTAAATCATTTTAGTTGCCCTGATCGACCTATCTTATTGAATACATAGAAAGAGAATGGGGTCATACGTAAGAGTTTTTTACCTGAAATAAAATAGAAACTTGGCTGAAATCCAAGAATTTCAGTCTCTAGACTCATAAAATTCCAAGCAAACCAATCATCAATGAAACCTCATGCATAGCTTTAACATTAGGTAGAAATTATGTTACCCATAACCAATAACCCATTTGGTATCTGTGAAGTTGATATATGTGAATATATCATTGAGAAAGCAAGAAGAAAAAATAATGTGTGGAATAAGGTTGTATATATAAAAGGATATGTTCTTAATTTCCCTTAGGATTAGCTATGCACTCCCAAGGTTAACCCAATAATGTCTACAATTGTTGCTAGTCATTTTCATAATTTCAGAGATTCATTATTTTCTGGGATGGAACTAGAGACATGAAAAGAAACAATCAATTATTTGTCATGACAGAAAGAAAGTACGTGCTACAATATTTAGAGGTAAACATCTGGGGAAGGCAGTGAGGTTCAAACATTTTGAACCCTGGAATATCTGTAGCATAAGGCTTATTACCCAGATGTATTCTGATATGTGATGACTTTATCAAAAGTCAAAAGTCAGATGAATGAAAAGAGGGACAGAAGCCTAAAGGATTTATGTCTGTAGCTTCTGTCTGGTATCATAAGTGAAGTCATAAACCACACAGAATTTCAAGGCAGGATCCCATTATTTCCTGGAAAATAACCAAGTGTTATGTAAGTTTAACAATGTTTCATAAAAGAGCAAGACAATTTCATTATGTCTAGTGAATTGGAGTAAAGTTTACTCCTGTACTAGGAATAAGGAAGTTTGCTGAGAATAAAGTAAACAAGGAGAAATTTATTTAAGAGAGATTAAACTATTTTTAAGCACTTCAAATACAATAATGTATACAAACAATGGGCTAATTATAAGCAATTCCAGAATTTTTATTAAGCAGGAATGCTCCTGACCATTAGCAATTAAACATGGTATTACCATGACCAATGCAATGAGAATAACAACAAGTATCCTTCCCCACTTTGCTTAGAAGAAAGCTGAGTCTGAAGAAGGAGAGGTTCAAAATAGGAATGGTTTACCTCCCTAAGCCACTTCAGATGAAAGAAGTGGACTGCCAGAAATGTAAACTGACTCCCAGGCTACAAGGAACATGTAGGGATCTGAAAAGAAGCCCTCAGCCTTCAAAATGAGTAAGGACTGCAGCCAGATGCACAGTCATACATGAAAATTAATCTTTCAGCCCCTGCTCCAAACTCTGTATATTTTTCTGTATTTTTTTTTTTAGAGACAAAGATTAACACTAAAGCCAGGCATGGCAGCACAGGCCTGTAATCCCAGCATTTGGGAAACTGAGCCAGGAGGATCATGAGTTTGAGGCCAGTGTGGGCTACATAGTGAGACCCTGGCTCAAAAAACAAAAATAACACCAAAAACAAACAAACAAAAAAAGGTTAACACTGAAGAGGTAGATTTAAAAAAAAAAAAGTTCTAGTAAATTTGGAAGAAATAGTGGCTGTAGTATCAAGGAATACATATCTGTAGCAGCTTATTAGGAGACTTGCTCCTAGAACTGGAGCAGCTCATTAATGATAACGTCAGTGCCACCATCGGTAGGGCCATTTCTTCCTTTCTTCCTGCACAGTGTCTCAACCTCACATTTCAGCACCACACTGCATACACAGCACCTACCTTGCACCAGATGCTGAGAACACAAAGATGTTAAACGCCCCAATCTTGCCCTCAGTAGATGGACATCTAGAGTGGACCTTCCAGTCACTAACTCTCCTCTCCCTCTATCTCCTATCCACCCCTATTGTCTTTGGATGTCCTATGGGGAGGTGGCAACACACAAGAGATTTCAAAATAAAAATAGGGACTACTACTTATGAGCACAGTTGGTAGAGTGCTGCTCTGCACTTTCTGAGGGCCCGGGTTCAATACCCAGCACAGCAAAAATGGGAGAAGGATGTGGCAGTCCACTCCCAAAAACAATTCCAAAACAATCCGCCACTAAAGACCCTATGAGAGTCGCTATGAGTCGGACCGACTCCACAGCACCTAACAACAACAACAACAACAACAACAACGTCTCAAAAAATAAGCCATGGTAGAAACAAAATAGATGAGAAAGTATAAACAACATAAGCTAATAGCTTATGTAACTGCCAAGACTTTTTTCCACAGTGCTTTGTGATCAACCTTCCTAGGATGGCTCCTTCTTAGGAATTGTTAAAAGCAATAGTGCCAAGCATGTACAGAAAGAAAATGTGTTTGGAAGGCTGGAAATGTAGCCCAGTGCTACAGCATTTGCATGAAGACCTGAGTTCAAGCCCCAGCACCAAAAAACCAAAACCGTGTTTGGGTACTGAAGCACAGTTATTTTCTAAGGGGCAGCATTTCCTCCCTATCCAAAGGCAGCTTATGCATCATATATTTAGTCAGTCAGCCACCCAACCATTTATTTTCATTCATTCAACTATTATCTGCAGACACTGTTATAATGCACACAATGTATAGCCTCTAGAGATAAAGTAGCTTAAGTAAATAAATCAGTACAGCGTCTGTCTTCATGGACCTTGTAATACATAGAGGGGGAAAGATGCTATTTAAATAATGACACAATATGGAATTTACAAACAGATACATGCTATCAATGAACAGTCCAGGTCAGTAGATAGCATTCAACAGAGTGACTGCTTCCACACAAGGAAGCAGGAAAAACATCTTCTGGAGACTGAGGAATGGGTGTGGATTTGGAGTGAGGACAAGGAAAGAGCAGGGATAGAAGGGGCCGGGGTGTCAGAGGGAAGGTGGATCATAAGAGGCCAGGTCCTTACAGCACTCAATAAGGAGGCAAACCTTCCCCTAAACAGCAGGAAGGAGATAGTAGATAGTGACATGTTTTAAACAGCAAAGTGAAGGGCCAGGTTTGAGTTCAAACCATATCTTGATGTCAGTGTGTTTGTGTGTACATGTCTATGGATGTCC
Source organism: Pedetes capensis (assembly GCA_007922755.1). Taxonomy (NCBI): domain Eukaryota; kingdom Metazoa; phylum Chordata; class Mammalia; order Rodentia; family Pedetidae; genus Pedetes; species Pedetes capensis. Next base: position 154,522 of record VMDO01000142.1, on the reverse strand, counting down.
TTACACGTGCGTTATGTACCTCGAGAACAATACAAAAAACCCTGCTAATAGAGGTTGCTTCTCAGAAAAGAAACATAAACTATAGCCGGGGAGAATAGACTTCACTGTCACTATGTTAGAGACAGAAGGGGTTTAGGAAGTGAGTTAGTTGCTCTAAGAAATTTTCTCCAAATTAAAAAGATGTACAAGACTGAGGTTGGACAAACAAACAAAGACCTCTTCATGTATGAAAGGACCAGAGATAATCCTGGCTGATTTCTGCAGGCTTCCCCAATGAGGCCAGCTTTAAAAGGCAGGGCAGACTTCTAGGTTCCAAAAGCAGCCAAAGACCTGGAGAGTTAATATTCCAAAGAATGGTGGCTTGTGGGATAAAAACAAAGCCAGTAGAAACCACACCAGCTTTAAGACAATGGAAAGAGCTTGATACAATCTATTCACACCCTACTGGGATGTACCTTGAAAGGCTGCTGAAGGGCAACCTTAGGAACTTTCCCCAAAGTTTCTTCCAACATCTTTTATCATCTGGGCTAGAGAAAGCCCAAGCAAGCAAAATATAAGGCCCAGTAAACACAGGTATAGGACTGTAAAGCAGAAGTGGAGACCATTTTGCCAGGTCAGCGAGTCACGGAGAGGCTAAAGGATGGGGCTGCGAACCAATTTTTAAAAGCAGTTTTGGGCACAGAAGCGGAAATCTGATGAAGGAACCTTGTTTTTTGCTCCTCAATAATTTTTTTTTCCAGAAATACCACTTCAATCAAAGTTTTGACAATTATGAAACATGCCAGCTGATAGTGAGAATTCATCAAATGTGCAGTAAGTGACAAGAAGTAAGAACCCAAGGCCTGAAATTGGATGGGTTTGAAAAGCCCCTGACAATCACTGCCATAAATCATCCAGGCACATCAGCCTCTGGCTGCAGGAGGCTTTGCAGACAGCAAATGTGAGCCAAAGCTCAGGAAGAAAACAGCGCCACACTCCAGGCGGGGAAAATGGCACTCTGTCATCAGGACGCTTTCTTAAGTTACACAGGTTGGGGCCAGTGACGCAAGCAATTATGGTAAGTGATGCCACCCACCACCGCCAAAGTGAAAATGTAGATGCTTCTACTTGTAAGACAAGAGACATAGGGGCCAATGCATGACCTACAGTCTTCCTGGGAACTGCATAGACGCTGCTAAGAAAATTCTAGTCATCTAGCACACAAATAACGCACACTGTCCTGTCCACAGCTGAGGTAAGAACTGCAAGAGGAAACAGAAAATCCACAGCATTTATTTCATTAGAGTCACAAGGTGAAAGTCTTGAGTTATTCCTTTTATTTAGGCGGAGTTAGTGGCAAAATATTTCTTGATAAAGGTAAAAATAACAATCGCTAGGCTCATTTTCCTTTCCATTCTCCTAGCTTTTTTTTTCTCTTAATGCAAGCAAATGTAACAAACCTGACTCTTACTTACAGGTTTTTAATATAAACTCTTGAATTTTAAAAAGGGCAAAACAGAGCCGGGCACAGTGGTGCATGCCTGTAATCCCAGCGGCTCAGGAGGTTGAGGCAGGAGGATCGCAAGTTTGAGACCAGAGGTAGTCTGCATAATTTAGTGAGACCCTGCCTCAAAAAGTTAAAAAAAAAAAGAAAAGAAAAAAGAAAGAAAGAAAGAAAGGACTGGGGGTGCAGCTCAGTGATCCAGCACTTGCAAAGCATGCAAGTGCAAGGCCCTGGGTTCAACCTCCAGTACTAGGTGGTGGAGGGGAGGCAAAACAAACTTGGGAAGCCACCCCTTGAGACAGTAATCAATATATTAATCATCATCATCTTCTTAGGGAGTATGACCCACGCTAAGCCACTAGGGAAAAAGCCCTTCAATAGTAGTTGTTTTTGTTGTTGTTGTTAGGTGCCGTTGAGTAGGTATCCAACTCATAGCAACCCTTTGTACAACAGGTTGTTGTAACAGGGGAAACACTATTATCAGTGCTTCTCTGCTGTTCATAGGGTTTTCAATGGCAGATTGATTTTTGGGAGGGGGTTGCCAGGTCCTTCTCCCAATAGTAGTAGTATGTAGTATGTTGATTCTCATTTGATTTCCAGTTCTGCCACGGATGCTGCTCCTGTTGGAGCAAGCTACTCAATTCTTTTTTGGTTCTTTCATCTTCCCAAAAGAAGGGAGAAAAATGGTGTTAGCTACTACACACAACAGTCAGTTGCTGATTCACCAGATTGTCTAGGCTCTGCCCCACACTTTCAACAATCCATTAGCCACACATTTCTAGACAGGGCCTCTTCCAAGCCTTACATGGTACACAGAAAACAGGGTCATTTCAGGCATCAGATTGTCCAAGGAAATGACTCAACACCTAAGTACAGGAACATGGGTCACCAAAAGGCACTGCCAGTCCAAGAGAATGGGTCACAATCTGACTTTCTAATGATAATTTTTTTTAAGAGTGAAACTGCAAACACTACTCAGGGTTGGTGTGTTGAAAGAAGTACGCAGAGCAGTTTTACAATGATGCAACCTCTGGGTCCATGTGTCTCACTGGGAAAGTCAGAAAGGGCAGGGATAGAAGTTCCTCATGATTAGAGAAAGTTTTTGAGTCTATAGAGCCTGTGTGTGTGTGTGTGTGTGTGTGTGTGTGTGTGTGTGTGTGTGTGTGTGTGTGATCTCATTCAATGCTCTCAACAGCCTTACAGGAGTAGCCACACTCTGCAAAAGTAGAAGAAACTGAGGCTCACTGAGTGGAACAGACCAGGCTTAAGGGCTTTCCCCTAAAGGACAGAGGCACACTGTGGCTTAAGTCTTGTGGCGACCCTCATCCCTGTATCTACAAGAGCTTGCTCCAAATATCCACTTAAACTGTGGATCCAAATAGCACGCAGATGTCTTCGGGCCATACAAAGTTTGTGCTGAGCTACAACTTTCTTAGAAGCACTTGTCGTTGCAATGTGTGTTCTTAGCAACTGCCTGAAGAAACCATCTGCCCCATTGTCACATTGTATGTCCCCATATCGACACAAAATGTTCATTCTCCAATCTCTCTTATTTAGTCTAAAAAAAAAAATTCCCAGTGCATTATCAGCATTCAGGTCATTTCCCATAGATTTAAACATCACTGAAAAACTGGCAAAATGACAAGGGCTGACTTTTCCGTCATTCCCCAGTTCCCTTCCTGGCTGTCTTGGGAATTATTACCTTTTATTACTGCAATCTTGGAGTTTACAATTATCAACAACATGCAATTATCAACACATACTGGCCATGCTGCTTGATGCTTCCGCTCACCTTTTCCATTAATGGGAACACTGTGGTTTCTAAATGAATTACAATGGGAATCAATGGCTGCCAAAATAAGTCTTCACTCACATATGAAAGTTTTACAACAAATTATGCAGCTGGGATGGGAGACTAGAAAGGAGTGTTGTGGTCCTAACTCCTAAAGACCCTTGTGGTGAGGACAACATCTAAAGCAATGAAAATCTACAACATTGGACAGATGGTAAAGGAGCTGAAGCTTGGGTCCCCATAGCAGCCACTTGCTTCCCAGAGTTACCAGCAATCTGCTGATAGTCCAGGGGCATTTCACAAAAAGGGCAGGGACATATCTGGCCTCAAAGAAAAATAAGTTCTTTATAAATGCATACTTCCAGGGTAGTTTGGAAAGTAGTAGGTATCTCCAACACTCAGTATCTCCAGAAAATTGATGCGTGAGGCACTTCTCAATGGAAAGTCTAACATGCTCCATTCCCCAGACGCTTTGCTTCTTTAGCGTATAGGAATCTGCCTATTTTATTTAGGGAGGTGTCTGAAAACCTGGTATTTTCCAATTTTTCTAAAAAAATTATATGTATTTGGGTGTGTGTATATACACACATACATGTATATATACATACGCACATTATACTATATATGTGTGATATATATATACATATATATGTACATATATATATATATGGCTGGTTGGTGGCTGAAACAAGAAGGGAAAAAAGGAAAGGAAGCTATAAAACACTGTCATAAAGGCAGAAATATACACCATATATATTAAAAATCAAAATATATTATTGCCTAGTTGGACAGAGAGTATAGGCTAGGCAATATACAAAGAATAGTGTATATTTCATTCAGAAGTTTAAAATAAGAACCTTTAGATATACACTTGTAGATTCAACATTGGTGAAGATAAAAAATAAACCTGCAATTAATCCTTTTTTAAGGGCCATGACATGTACAGATAATATATGATTCAAAATACAGAGTCGGGATGAGCTAGACCCAAATCCTGGCCCCTCTCCATGAGCTGAAGACCATCACAAAGTGACTTCTCCAAGAGTCATTTTCCATGGCACAAGTGAGGATCTTGAACGTACTAAATGGCTGTGTTGTACTATGTGGCACAGGGTCAACGTTTTAATACACCTTAGGGATTATTCATCTGCAGACGCACTTGCTCTAAGTGTCATAAACCAAGTAGCCAACAGTATAGTGCCTTAAGCATGTCGGTGTGCCCAACCAAGAGTCAACATCCCAGCTCCCATCCAGTTTGCTCTCTTCTACTTGCCAGTGACAGATGCCACTTGGCACTAACTTCATCTGCAAACTGCAGATCTCAAAGTGCAGGCAACTCACTTGTACTTTCCTTATTGATTTTGAGCACAGATATTTTCCCAGGAGTATTTGCTGTCTCCCAGGTTAAATTACAAGTGCACCAAAGCTCTTGAAACACATTATCTGAATGGCAGGGAACAGTTTATGCCTCATACAATGTGGGTGGTCTAAATTCTGCACACTCCCAAAATGTAAGAACGACATTTTTCCAGAAAATTCCCAGGGATATTTCCTCATGAAACTTGCAAAGGTATTTAGCTCTCAGTTTGATAATGATTAGATTTGAAGCCATGCTCTTTCTCTGAGACTCTTCAAATATCTTCCTCTTTCCACCACCCTCAAATAAAATAACCGCAGAGTGACTGAGGCACGTAATTTTGTGAAAAGGATTTTTTTTTCTACTCTGTATTTTCCCATTAAAAAAAAAAAAAGAAAGAAAAAAACCTAAGGACATAAAACCCAAACTGGGCAGGGCAAGGCAGGCACAAAACGCTGATAGAAGAGAAAATGGGAAAAGAAACAGCTGAGTGACAGGCAAATAATAGGACTCTGAAAAGAAAAGTGTGGCTAGTATATAAACAATAATTAAACCACCTCGGAGCACTTATTCTCTTATCAGCAAGATCTGCACCTAGATTCCAGGTCTGTCCTTTGGACAGAGAAATTAGAGGGTTCTTTAGGTCTTGGCTTCTGTTTCTAGGGAGTGTGATTCCTCTCTCTTCCTAACCCCCTCCCAAATTAAAAAAGGGAAGGGGGGCTGGTTGTGGTGGCACAGGCCTGTAATCCCAGCGACTCGGGAGGCAGAGGCAGGAGGATCGAAAGTTCGAAGCCAGAGGCAGTCTGCGTAATTTAGCAAGACTCTGTCTCAAAAAGTAAAAAATGGGCTGGGGGTGCAGCTCAGTGGTACAGCACTTGCAAAGCATGCAAACACGAGGCCCTGCATTCAACCCCCAGTACCACAAAAGGGGGGGGTGAGAACCCTGAAAAAGGAGGCAAAAGGGAAAGCTTCACCCACGTTTTTAAGGGTCCTTCCAGGTGATCAAATCCTTCCCTCTCTCCTGTCCCATGCAGGCAGGAAGGAGGGGGCAAAGCCTCCTGATATGCAGCCTCGAGCGATGCAGGCAGCAGGACGGCAAGTGTGAGTAAAGGAAGCAGGGAGCGTGATGAGCTGGAATCATCTCTCCGGTCCAAAGCCGGCGCAGGTGAAGAGGAAACAGCTGTTCTTCGGCCCCAGCTAACGGTGTTGCGTGGGAACCTGGGCTAGAGTTGCTGCTGCTTCTAATCTTTCATTCAATAAAAGGTAGAAATTTAGATTTCTTTTTCTATGTGAAAAATCGCACAGTCGGTGGGATGGTTTGACTCTAAAATGTCCCCCAAAGATCATGTATGGAAATGGTTGGTCCCCAGGAGGTGGCACTGTGTGTGGAGGCTATGGAGCTTTGGGAGGTGGGACCTACCTTTGCAGAAGTAGGTCAGTCCTGTGGGCCTTTGGAAGTTTGAGCAGGGTCTCTGGGTCCCGTAGCTCTTTCCGTTTCCTGATCACCAAGTAGGGAGGTCAGCGCGCACAGGCCAGCCACCTGCCCCATTGCCATGCCCGCCGAGTATCTATGGACTGAAACCCTGTAACCGTGAGCCCCAATGCATCATTCCTCCCACGAGTTTTTTTCTTTCAGGTATTTTGCCACCACGATGCATGTAGAAGCTAACTAACACAGTGGGCAACTAATTAAAAATTAAACACCTATTGAGTCAATAAAACATCGCTGTGAGTAGCTATCGTGCCTACTTCCTCCAGACCACAGCTCCACGCTTCCCCCCAGGTGAAAACAAGGGTTAATTTTCCATCCTCCTCTACACTCAATCCTTAAAAAGAAGGTAAGGACCTGTCTCAGCTAAGGTTCAATTAATTATGACATGTCCTTTGACACTTCCTTATGTATAGTTCAGTGGTGTACTAAAGATGACTGCGATTATTATCTGATACCTTGAAAATCCCATCAAAGCATCACAGTGTCTTTCAGAGAGCAAGAATTTAACTTTTAACTAAACTGAAATTTTATCCTGAGGTAGATAATTTAATTAATAGATAACTAGGCAGCAGGTGTAAAATTTGCTCTCAAGCGGAAATTCTATGAACACTTCTTCCCACTTCAACCTCTTTAATTATGAAGTATATCTCTTAGAAAAATGTAGCACAATTTCAATTTATAGGTTATTACAACAAAGACTAAGAAAGGAGCTGCTACCTTATCAGGCTGTCAAAAGTCCTTCCAAAAGTGAAGTAAGTTGAAATATTTATGCCCACTGCAATTCACCAAATACCTGCCCACTCCATGTTCTCTTATACTAGGCCAGCTGACATATTTGTAAAGCCTGTCTGGCCATTGGAGCCTGAGGGGTTGACGCTTTTGCATTCAGAACAACTGTCTGAATCCTTTATTGTTTGTGAATTTAGGGTTTCCATTCTGCTGCAGAGTGCTCAGAAGTCCTTTGTAACATAAAGAAATGTTAACATAGTGTTGGTAATAACACTCTGATCTGTACCAGTGCTAAGGTCTTTGCATCAAGAAAATCAAAAAAATAGACTCACACCAGGCTTCTGCCTGTTACTATTCATAATGATATGGTTCTCATGGATTGAATGAAGAGCCTGTAGGTAGACTGAGGATATAGCTCATTGGTAGAGCACATGCTTACCATGTACGAAGTCCTGGGTTCAACCCCAGCATCATTTTTAAAAATGAAAAAAGTTTGTACATAATTATCTTCTACATCAAGTCTGGTTTCTATAATAATACACACACGATAGATATATTAGCAAAATCTATACTCAAGGTACAGGTAACTGTTAAGTAAAAATATCACTATATGATTTTAATAACTGACTTACAAATGGGGTAGAGAGAAGCTAAAGATTAATTGGGAGTAGGAGGCAAGCTAAAAATAAAAATCATACAAATAATAAGGGAAGAGCAGAGGAATGTTAAACCTAGGTAGGATTAATTAAAAATCCATTCTAAGCAAGACTCAGATTATTCAGATGGTAGCACATTGTATCCACAAAGCACTAGGTTTCTCTTCTCAACTTAATTTTTTAAAAGGCAATCTCTCCTGTGCTATCTTAGCTCTTGATACACTTCCTGGAAGTGACCTACTTTAACTTCAAATCCCTTTGGAATCTTGCTGTGGGTGATTCTGAGACAATCCCAGAAAGGTACCATCATTTTTAAAAAGGAAGCTTTGTCTCAAGGGACATGTTTCCTTGGTTACCAGAATCACAAGCATGTGTGCCATTTCAAACACTTCCTTGCAGCTTTCTTGAGTCGATGTTTCTGGAGGCTATGCAGAGTCTGTCTTCACAAAGAAAGAACTGATAAAGGCCCATAACATCTCCTAGGGGTTCTGGAATGTGGGCTGCCTTTTGGAGGCCAAAATTTTAGGTGCAGACGCCACAGCAGCCTTAATGCTGATGAAAAAGCACAATGGCATGGAGCTCACATAGATCTGGATGGGTCAGTGGCTCAGCCTCATTCCCGTACCTGAAATCACAGAACAGGAAATGACCTGCGGCATCTTGGAATGGAGTGCACAAAACAGGATCCCCACTTTACTATTTTCTTGATTAGGGTCTATGATCCTAGGCTGCTGTAACAGTCGGGTCAAATAGGGGAATGTGGCTAGGGACTCTGATCTACCCTTGTCACAGGCTGCAAAGGTAGGGGAAAAAAATATGCCAATGGCCAATGCATGGTACCAATGGTTTTCCTATTTGCACACAAGGGAATAAACTTACTACTGGGAGAATAGAGTCAGTAGCCACTAGAAAAAGAAATAGGAACAAATCCCTATAAGTACTAGCAGGAAAGGTTTAGTTTTTAATTAAAAAGCAAAATTAAAAATGATAAACTGCACCATAAGCACTGAGAAACATGGATTCTGATAATATGTTAAGTATCGTATGAAAATATTACAAAAGGGACTTAACAGAAACAGAGCATTAAATTTCTTGGAAGAGAAAGAGAGGAAATGGACATGTTTTGAATATCAACCTTGGGCAGGTTAGCACTGTGCTTGGGCCTTTCATTCCCACTGTACCTTAATCCACAAACTATCCTGCTGTGTACCTCAGTATCTTCACTCACAAACATGAAGGTGAAACTCAAGATGCGTGGAATCACTCTCCAGAGTGAGGGAGTGGCAGAGCTGATTCAAACACAGGACTGGCCGGTTATGATGGCTGGCCCTTTGGTCCCTGCTACCCAGGTGGCTGAGGTAGGAAGATCACTTGAGCCCAGGAGTTCAAGACCAGCTCCGGCAACAATGTAACAGGACCCAGGGGCTCCGGCAACAATGTAACAGGACCCAGGGGTTGGGTCTGAAGCCCTCAGAAATCAGTGTACTTTCCAAAACCACCTTAATGGAATCCATCACAAATCCACTTACAAATGACACAGTTATTTTAAATCTTAAAAACGACTCTGTCTCAAGTTCAACATTTTGAAAGTAGGATGTCAGCCCTGTCACTTCTAATCTCGAATGTTTAGAGGAATAAACAGGAGGGAAAAACATTTCAAAACAAAACGTCTCCCCCCAGAAGTCAGATGAATGGTTTTAGATATATTTTCTATGAATTCAATAGAAAAATACATACAAAATATCCAGTACTGTATCACACTTCCCAAATTCATAAATGTCATTGTTTCCCAGGGGTATATTTAAAGAGGCAGCTTCCTCAGAAACTTGGTTTCTTCTACCACATTATGGGAAAGATCACACTTGAAATCTAAATTGAACCTTTCTCTAATCCACAATCTGTATTTGGACTTCTTCCAAGTTAAAGAACAAAAGACAACAACAACCAAAAACCCAAAGTAGGGAGCCTAATACTCTGTCTCCTTTAAGAACTTCCAACTTTTCAGTATGAGAATTTAGATTTGATGAATTCATATGAGAACACATTCTGTCATAATTGGTGGAGATATTTATCTCTCTTCCACTACTACAATCTAAGTCTAGACCTTTATCTCACTAAGCCTTACAAACAAGAATACTCCAGGGCTGGGAGTGAGCTCAGTGGTAGAGCACTTGCCTACCATGCCCATGTACAAGGCCCTGGATTCAATCCCCAACCAAAACATTAAATCAATAAATCAATAAAATAAACAAAATACTCCAACAGTAATGACCCATTTTGCTATGGTTGTCTCTTCATTCTCTTTCACACAGACATTTTTAGGGTATTTAAATTATTGACATACATTCTCACACAAACACATGTACCCCAACAAGAAGAACATAGACCTCTTCGGGGTCATAATTTTGAATTGTGAAGTTCACCCCACTGAATCCCACCACCTGGAATACCCAACTCAATACACACTTGCGTGATTTCCACACAGGTGCAAAATTAACTCCTCCCTACAACTCCACATATCATTGTTTGGTATGGGTTTTGATACATATAAGAACAAATATTAGGAAAGCTATAAATAAGTATTTGTGGGATGACAATCTCAAGTTTTGTGATATCTTCTGATCCTAAATAGTGGGATGTATTTCCTTAAAAATGTATGTAAAGCTAGATATACCCAGATCATTTATTTGCCAATTCTTTCTCTTATTTCAAGGTTAAACCTATCTTTTGTTTCCACATGAAGAATCAGAATGTATAAAAACCATCAAGTGGTACTATCAAGCCAAACTACCAGAAAAGTGAGAATTTTTGGAAAAAAAAATCTTGATTAATTGTTTTCAATGAACATCCAAACAGGCACCAATATTTCATATGGACGACAAGTAGAAGTAAAGAAGGGGTTTAAAACTCTTTTTTTCGTTGATCTGGTGAGATGGACTACTGACCAAGCAAACCTGATGTTTCTTCCAAAAACAAATGAGCACACAAATGAAACAACACCCCAAAAGTAGAAAGGCAGACAACAGTCCTTCCACTGAGGCCATGTAAGCGTTTTCACCTTAACTTTCATTCCAAAAGTGCAGCCACATTTCAAAAATTCCAGGAGAGCAAAACTCAAAAGCAAAACAGAACAAATAATCAAAAACCCATGGTCTGGCAATGATGAAATGGCTGCTTAATAAAGCAGCTTTGTGGTCCACAGGAATATCAAATGAGGATTACAAAGTCCCAATGTTTGACCTCTGGAATGTTCCTTCTCATTATGGTAAGAAACCTGCTTTTGGTGTATTTTTTAAAATTGTTTTTAACAAATTGCTCTATAGCTCAATAAAAACCTGTAGGCCTAATTGTTGTTGTTAGGTGCCATGGAGTCAGTATCTAACTCATGGAGACCCTACATATATAACAGGCGAAACACTATTGTCAGTGCTTCTCTGCTATTCATAGGGTTTTCAATGGTGGATTGATTTTTGGGAGTGGGTTGCCAGGTCCTTCTCCCAAGCAGGCTTAATTACCATACCTTAAACAACAGATTCATGCCAACCTGACTGTCTTTCTAGAAGTGTCTTTGTTTCCCAGAAACGGGTATCCCAAATACATTTAAAATGATGGAAGGTTGTAGGAAACTATCTTTACCTAACTATTTTGGTTACTTTGGGAGAGAAAGGTTGGAGAGGATTCTAGGCATATCTCTTTGGGTTCTTTGGGGTGATGGGGGATTGAACGCAGTGCTTCTTGAATGCTAAGCACATATTCTCCCATTGAACTATACCCTGGACCCCATGTTTGGGTTCTTAATTATTCCAACATCTTTCCCTTCATTACCTTCTTCCCTCTGTTTATGTTTTTATCTTGCTTCAATAAATTGGACAGCAAACGTACTGTCCCTTGCTAGACAAGTGCCATGTTCAACTCTATCAATTTAAGTTTCTCTTGTGCTTCATTCAAGAACACCATACTAAAATGTGAATCAAGTAGAAAACAGTTCCAAGACCACACATAAGTCTGTGAGACATCCACCCAGAATTCATCTCCTTGTTCCTCGAGTGCCTGCCGCGTCTACAAAGAAAGTTACGACATTCTGCCCTGTCTCTTGCCATTGTAGCTCCTCTGTCAGCAAATAAGCTCCCGGGGACAAGGAATCATCTTGTTTCTCAGGATATAGAGTGCAAGCCCTAAGAAAATGTGTGCGAATGGAAAGAACTGTCCCTGTTCACTTACAGAGCAGCAGCAATGGTTCTCATGAGTTCTGTCAGCTGAGCCACTAAATATGCAATTCGAGGATCACTTTAGACTCAGGCCTGATCCAAGAAATAGATTTATGCCCTAAGTCTCAAACCCCCACACCTCCAACAACCTGTCACTTTCAAAGTCACATTATTGCAGAATATCCAGTTCTCGTGCAAACCAAGTACTACTGCCAGTAGAAGGAATCAGGAAAGGTACATGTTGCTGCAAATGTGTGACATACAAAGGAACTTTTACACATTACCTAGTGCATTGTAAATGATTTGTCTACAACAAATTAGAGAATGGCCAGAAGCGTCTATGTGGGGCGTTCCAAAACTTGACTGTTAAAAAGCAGTCCTCAAGGAGAGATGTGTGTGAAAGATTGGGATTTCCTCCTCCAGCCAGGCCTCCAGAAGCTGATAGGGTCAAGGTTTTAAGAGTTCAGACTTTGAAGCCATACAGCCTGGTCTCCAACTCCCACATACAACCAGTTTGACTTGGTCAAATGATGTCTGCACTTGATATTTTATTCATCCATTCAAAATCCACTACCTAATGTGTGCAAGACACCTTTCTAGGCATGGAGATAGAGAAGTGAACAAAATAGAGGAGGTCCCTGAAATATGGGTAGGGATAAGAATACCACCTATTGAATAGGAATACTGTAAGAATTCTGTACCAAGTATTGCAGGTGAAACCCTAAGCACAGTGTCTGGTCCATGAATTACGTTCTTTAATAAATAGTACCTGGGATTTAGCTCAGTTGGTATAATGCCGCTCTGTAGTTTCTGAGGTCCCAGGTTGCATTCCCAGCACCGTAAAAATGGGAGAAGGATGTGGCAATTCACTCTCGAGGGAATCCAGAAACAATCAGCCATTGAAACCGCTATGAGGGTCACTATGAGTTGGACCCAACTGGAAGGCACCTAACAACAACAACATTATTTAAAGCAGGGTTGGGGTTTAGCTCAGTTGGTAGAGTACTGCTCTGTGCTCTCTGAGGCCCTGGGTTCAATCCCCAGCACAGCAAAAAATGGGAGACGGATATAGCAGCCCACTCCAACGTAATCCCCGAACAATCAACCATTGAAAACTCTATTAAGAGCAGAGAAGCACTGACATAGTGCAGGGAGTGGCACAGTGTTGGGGATTATTTCATTCTGTTGTACACAGGGTCGCTGGCATCTAACAACAGCATCGTTTAAAGCAGGGATGTTAATTTATTCAAGCTATAGAAAGCATGCTGGACAAGAAAGAAAAGGAAGGAAGGAAGGAAATGAAAGAGGATGAAAAGAAAAGGAAAAGGAAAAGGAAAGGAGAGGAGAGGAGAGGAGAAAAGGAAAAGGAAAAGGAAAAGGAAAAGGAAAAGAAAAGAAAAGAAAAGAAAAGAAAAGAAAAGAAAAGAAAAAAGAGAGCATACTGGGCAAATACTACATCTTTCACCCCAGTACACCAGGGTTGGATCTGGTGGGCTCTGGCCAGCTGTGTGAAGAAGCCCCCTCCCCCTTCTCTACTCTTTCTCCAGTATTTGTGTTAGTGAATAGGTTACTTTCCCCTTTAAAACTGGGGAGTAACATATGGGCAGAGCCCAAGGAAGGATTCCCAGAAACCAAACTGTGGTTCGTGCCTCTGAGAACATCCAGCAGTAAGCAGCAAGGGCAGTTGATCACAGAGGGTTTGCCCAAACCCAGCCTCTTCTTCAATTCCGGAACATCTTTGTCCTGCTATTCCTCTTGCTGAGCATGCCTTCCCCTACTCTCCCTGCCTGGTATGCCTGATGTGTGTAATTCCACGCATCCTTAATGACTGAGTTCATACACCACCACATCTGAAGCTTCCCAGGACTCCAAATGAAGTTACTCTTGCTCACTACAGCCCCTTGAATGCTCAACACAGCCCCCATTCTTTGAATGATTCCCCTCTGCTGTATGTCAGTTCTGTCCTTTGCCTAGCATCCTTGTATGCCCAACAACAAATTCTCCGTGGCAGGGACACCTCAAATATTCTCCCACTCCCTCACTCAGAAGCTAGTGAGCCCCAACCGTGTGGCACACTCTGTTCTAATGTGCTCAGTGTGTGGGAGCCAACCCAGCAGCCACAAGGCCTGGCCTCTGGAACTTCCACCCTTGAGAGGAATTGCTCCTCACGCCTTTCCCAACCACTGTTCATACCCTATCCGCCCAACCACCCGCAACAAGGATACCAGGCACAAGGAGCAGTGACATGGGGCATGTTTTCATGAATAAATAAACCACCTCTTTCAGTTCTTTGAAGTGTGAAGGAAAACCAAATGCATAAAACTATCACGGTCACCTTATGTGAATGCCTTGGTGATTCGGTGCCCTGTCTTTAAAACAAGCAGATACTTACTTTATCCACCAAAGATCAAGCTTAACGCCTGCAGGGACCAGGGTGGAATTAATTCTTAGGAAAGAGAGCTACCAAGCTGAGATAAACGACACTCACAAAGCCCCTGTGGAGGTTTTTCTCCATGATGTCCCCACGGACTGATGCCATCAGATATGATTTTTTTTCTCAGACTGATCTTCTTTGGCACCTTAACAGGGCCCACCTGCATTTCACGAGCCCTCATTTATTTATGCACTGCCTTAGCACTGTGCCTTGCCAGTGCATGTATGCGTATTCATTTCTCTTTCAACTACATGGCAGACCCCATTAATTACTGAAATTCCCTCTGCAGTTGCAACACTTCACACAATGTGAGCATACAACAGGTGCTCAATAAGTGCTCCTTATATTTCATTTTTAGGAACAGCTTTACACCATATACTTCAGCTATTGAGGGGGAAGGAAGCCCAAACCTATGCCAAAAAATAGGTAAAAGTTTAACTCATGTCCAGAAAGAGAATGTAACAAAATTGCCAAGAAAAACCTTCCAAAGAATAAACAAGATGAGCCAGGTGGAGCTTTCCATAATCTCAGGTTTTTTCTAGCCTGTTAAAAGTTAATATATACTTTGCTTTCATCTGTTCATTGTGTGGAATTATGAGCCTAAATGGCCTTTCAAAACTTTTATTTTGTTGGTCCTCTTTTCTGTCATTAAACATCAGGGTCACTGTGTACTCCACACTAAGATGGATTTTTTTCCTCTTTAGTTAACATTTTCTGTAATCTTAATATGTCCCAGCCACTTTGCAAAACTACTTGTGAGATGTCCTTTAATATTAAGATAGCCCCATAAAGTTGGTTCTTCTATTAATCCCATTTTAACAGCTGATGACATGAAGACTCAGAGAGAGTTAGTCATGCAGCCTAGGGTCAGAAAGATGTGGCCTGTGGGCCAAACCCAACCCACCGCATGTAAACAATGTGTTATTGCAACATACAAAAGTTCACTTGTTTACATATTGTCTATGGCTGTTTTACCCTTGTAACAGCAATGTTGAGCAGCTGCAAGCCAGATCCTAGTGCAAATCCTAAAATATTTACTATCTGGCACTTCCAAGAAGAAGTCTGCCAACCCCTAGTCCATGCTATACTGGCAACATAAAATGTGTTTGCAACCTTCTCAAAGGCTCAATCATGTCACACACGAAATACAAAGCTTGCAGCGAAAGCATTCCAATGACCTTACAAATCTGGAGTGGGAAGCGTTCTTGCAACTCATCTACCTTCTGTTTCTGAACTACAAGTTGAGCCTGCCATTAGTAAATGCCTCATTATTCTAACTCTCATTTGGAAATAAATATATGCAGGATATTAGAAGTATTTATTGCTTGCAGAACGGTTTGATAATAAAGAAATTGCCCCATCGGTCAAACGGCAATAGAAGATTTATCGATCTCCTATGCAAAGGATTACACACCCACCTAAACTGGAGCAAGAAAGCACAAATTTCACATAAAGGACAGATGAAATGGTAGTAGTGGTGGGAAGCCTTCTTCATGCAGACTCTTAAAACACTGGACGGTAGATATCGAGAGATTCCCCAGATATGTGATTACGGTATGTGCTGAACAATGTGGAATATGGTACTGCATCGCCTGCTAAATAACGCGTCCAGAACCTAATTCATCATCCTTTTCCCCTTAACAATTAGCCTCTTCTCCTGTGTTGTCCATCTGTGGATGTCACCACGACTGGCAGACTCACTCACCCGCTCTCCCACATTTACCATATGTAATATGGAGCTGAGTCCAGGCTCCACATTCCTCTCCCCCCTTTTTTTTAAACTAGAGTATCAGAGTCCCATGAACTCTCATTCCAGAGTCAGTTTCCCATTCATACACTTCCATGGTTCCTCACTGGTTGCTAAATTAAGGGGAAATTCATGACCCTGTGAATCCAAGAAGCAACCTATAAAGCTTAGGAACCCCTGATTCCTGTTTTGGGCCCATTAGCTAAGTGAAGGTGCCCAGAGAGCTTTGAGTGATACATAGAACATGGCAGCTCAGGGTGACTGAGCATCGTCCCTGGGCCAGGTCACTGTGCACTGCACGAACACCAGCTCCTTATGTCCCCAGGGAATAACTGGTATGTCCACTGTGCCCAAGGGTCCTGGAGACCAGGAGGCCTTAGGAACTGGCCAGGGTGCTGGAGGGAGGACATGCAGGGCAGGAACCAAGCTAAGGGGGTGCTCCAGGGGCCACATCCCATGCCACTTCCTCTCTGGCTCTGCCGACACAGAATTCCTTAATCCTCTATATTCCTCTGAAGTGACTGCTAGGAAATTAAACCTCGAATTACATTTATACACTTCCCTTCCAAAATTGAAAACTCCTGGAGGTTGGTGGTCTATTTTTATTAATCTGTAAACCTCCTCAAATATACAACCTGGTACCCAGCTGGAGCTAAATGAAGAACAAAAGGGTATTCCCTCCTCCAGGAAGTACAATGGGGGAGTGAAAAGGAAAAGATCACTCAGAAAATCCATCAGCAGAATACCCCCAAGAGGTCTTTCTTTGTGGTTTGTTTATATCCCAACCTATATCCACAGGGACTTCCTGAAAATAGTTTTTAAAGAAACAAAAGACCATGAAAAATTAGCTGCCAGATTTGGAATGATGTGTTTCTCTGGAGGAAGGGTAGGAACCAAAGGAATGGCCACATGGAGTCACCAGACTTCCTAAGGAGAGTAATGTTTTATTATACTCCAAAAGTGGGGAAAAGGAGCAGACATCAACCCCGGCTGTACATTAGATTTGCCTGGGGAAATTTCAAAAAAAACCCATACTCAGGCCAGTCTCAGATCAACCAAATCCACCTCTCTGGGGATAGAGCCCATCTCTATCTTCAAATCTGTCCAAGTGATTCCAATGTGCACCCAGGAAAGGGACCTGCATTAGGGCCCTACACTGGTCTCTAAGATGACCTTAGGCAAGATCCTTCCCCTCCCCATGCATCCCTTTTCTTCAGTTCCAAACCATCTCCTGCTAGCTGTATGATCTTGGCTCAGTGTCCACCCTTGTAAGATGGAAATCACAAAAGCACCTCACCCTCATTGGGTTATGTTAAGAATTAGAGGTAAGCCGGGCACAGTGGCGAACACCTGTAATCCCAGCGGCTCGGGAGGTGGAGGCAGGAGGATTGCAAATTCAAGACCAGAGGCAGTCTGCGTAATTTAGCAAGATCCTGTCTCAGAAAAGTAAAAAAAAAAAAAAAAAAAAAAAAAAAAAAAAAAAAAAAAAAAAAAAAAAAAAAAAAAAAAAAAAAAAAAAAAAAAAAAAAAAAAAAAAAAAAAAAAA
>VMDO01000142.1:0-136978 GCA_007922755.1 Pedetes capensis | reverse complement strand
ACATACATACATACATAAATAGATGTGGGTATATCAAAGTTCCCAGAACAGTGTCCAGCACATAGACCCAGTAAGTGTCAGCCACTTTCATCATCAGAGGTACAATGATTGACAACAAGTACTTCACAAGCTAAGGACTAAAGTACTCAGCATAGAAAGTGCTCAGAACATAGCAGTCTCTTTTCCTAGCAGTACAATCATTTTCCCACTCACAATAATCTCTGAAGATCTGACCTAACCTGAGGGCCCTTAGGATAGAGAAACCTAGCTCCCCAATATTCACCTTTGGATGATAGATGAAATACAGAGCATACAAAATACTAAAACACTTCCTGCTATTTAACTGAAATCCAGATTTATCTTTTATTAAGTCTGGCAGCCCTGCCTACACTCACCTGTCATTTTATTTAGGCTGCAATTGACAGAGTGGCATCTCGTCCATGGAGGCACCAAACATTAAAAAAGAAAAAAGGAAAAAAAATCAAAGTCAGTACCTGGGACTTTGACCATTGCGTTCCCTGGAAGCCAAAAGACATGTTACTACAACTCGCAAGCAAGCAGCCAGCTGCCCTACACAGGGCAAGTCAATGCATTGTTCGGATGAACAGAACTCAGGAGGAAACTATTCAAAGGCAGAGAGTAAGAGGGGAGAAAGCTTTCCTAAACTGACCTCTCGGTGTCACGGTCACTTGTCGGATACATAAAGCAAGTGAGTGGCGGATTTGAACAGAAACTTTTGCCTCCTGGTGGAACATGTTCTAACCATCCTATAGGGCAAAAGCTCAGCTGTAAATTATTTGCCCCTATAAAGGATGCCATGACAAAATCCAGAGCCATGAAATAGGCTTTGAGAATCTTATGCCATATGGGTTCTCTAAGGCATCTTCTGTTTCTTTTATTTTGTTTTAACCCTCCTTTTCAAACACACACACACACACACACACACACACAAAGTTTACTTTACTCCTTGAAAGCATTTTTTCCACTAGAAGAAAAGCAGGAAAAAAACAGATCTATAAGAAAAGCAACCTTCTTGAAATCCATTTCACAAGGTATTTATTTGAATTCCCAGAACAAAATCCCTAGTAAAATGTTAAATTCTGAACTATGTTTACTATAACATTGATATTGGTGGGTGTTTAAGAAACTGAAGATTAAAAACACTACCAAAGACGTTAAGAAGCTTTAAGAGCCAACGTGTCAGCTAGTTCTGTAAAAGTTGAATTAAATCACCCACTAGATTGTTCCTTGATTATCACAAACAGGGAAAGCTCTCCTACAAAAGCATGTTTTCCAGTTCACTTGGCTAATCCCTTCTGAACAAGGATCCAAGGAATGAATATTATTTATCCAATGGCAAGCTGCACAGATTAATCACACCCAAGCACCATGCTGGCAGCCAAACACCATCTATAAAATAAATCCAAACTATGATCAGAAGCCAATAACAAGAAGTAAAGCTCTGTTCTCCACTCTCCCCTTGCTCCCCCAAAAAGAAATATCAACTTATACAAGGTTCAAAATGATGCCATTACTCATTTATAACCAACCAACTCGGACTAACAGGTCACCTGAAAACATTTGTAAAAGAAGACAAAGTAAGGTAGAAGAAAAATTCTTAAAAGAAAAACACCTAAAAGGCCACATGAGCATGTCATTCATCAATTTGTACAAAATTCACTCTAAAATCTAAATTGTAATGGGCACACAGCACCAGCACGATGCTCAGTTTACGTAGGTGAGCATAGCCTAGGAATGCAAGTGGGTTTGCTACAATCAGACCAGTTTTTTTCTATGAGCAGTAGAAACCAGCTCATTCCACTGCACAAGCAACAGATCCACACAGCAACCCACAGGAGCCAGAAGCAAGCTGTTGGTAAAATTCCAGCTCTGCAAGGTGGCTAATAATACATGGAAAAGAGACAGCACAAAGGCAAAGGGGGCCAGGAGGACAAGAAATGCCCCATTCACGACACCCCGCTTCCCTGGCACAGTCCCTTTGAATGGTGCTCTTATGAAGCTGCCAGCTTTGAAAGTAAAAGAGGAGGAAAAAATATGTGTAACTTAAGTTGGAAAGAAGGGAGGTCTCTGTTTGCTGCTTTTGCGAAGAGACAGAAGACAACCTTGCCAATGAACCTTCATCTTCACGTGGGGAAGCGTTTTATTTCGTTCTGGCCAGTGCCTGCATAGTTTAGGAACCAAGCACATCAGCTTAATAAAGAAGCGCGTTAGAGGGGAAAAATACAGCTCTAGAGTATTTTCAGTCTCATCATATGGTTGTGAAAGCTGGATATTGAACAATAGAGACAGGAGAAGAATTGATGCTTTTGAATTATGGTGCTGGAAACGAATATTGAGTATACCATGGACTGCCAAAAGAACCAACAGATCTGTCCTAGAAGAAGTGCAAGCAGAGTGCTCCTTGGAAGCAAGAATGACCAGACTGAGTCTTACATATTTCGGACATGTAATCAGAAGACATCAATCCCTGGAGAAAGACATCATGTTTGGGAGAGTGGAAGGTCAATGAATAAAAAGGAAAACCCTCTACCAGATGGATTGACACAGTGTCTACAACAATGGCCTTAAATATAAATAAGATCGTGTGCCTGGCACAGAATTGAGAAGTACTTCGATCTGCTGTACATAGGGTCGCTATGAACTGGACTAGACTGGACGGCACCTAATAACAACAAGAGGTGGCAGTGGCCTCATGACTCCAGAGGGTTTCCTTGGAGACACTGCTGCAAGGAGCTCACGTGAGAACCGTCCAGCAGAGTCAGGGCTCCACTCTACACTCATAAAGCCGTTTCTTTGTTCTGCCAATGGGCCTTGCCAGCCTGCTTATCTTTCACTCAAGGTAAAGACCAATTCTATCTATATACCCATTCACTTCAAAGAAAAATGACATCTCACTGCCCTCGAGTGCTCAATACCACCAATTCTGTGGAGGAAAAGAACTAAATAAAGGAAAGAGGAGAGGGAGAGGGAGACAAGAGTTTCTATCTTGTCAACAACTGCCAGGCTTGGGAAAGGGTATTTTTCACTCCAGTTCTGTTTGAACCCCAGGCTTCAAACCTGTGAAAAATTGAATTCAGGTTTGGGGAGTGGGTTCAACACCTTAAATTTAGAGGGCTCAGGTTTAAAATTTTAATCCTATGTGCAGTAGAGAGACAAAGCTTTTTGCAATTTTTAAATAGCTAATGATACCAAAAAAAAAAAAAAAAAAAAAAAAGTAAAGCTGAACCCAAGTCCAATTTTTTACTCTGTTCAACTTCAGGCTCGGGTTCAGAAAAACTTTAAACCACTTTAACAGGAAAGGGTTCAGGGTTCAGATTTGGCTCCAATTTGAAACCCTGCTATCTGCACATAGGATTTAAACCCAAACTCAAAATAAGCCCGAATGCTCTAAATTTAACATATTGAACCTACACCTAAGTCTGAGCCCACTTTTTCATCAGTTGGAAACTCTGGTTTGTACAGATCTAAGGCAAGAAAATAAAACTAGAAAAACTAGTAACCTAAAAGGTAAAAACATAACTTACTTGCCTATGAGGTACCTGGCAGCTCACAACAAACATGCTTTATATTCATTATCTCATTTTATCCTCGCCCAAACCTTCCGGGTGGAATAATTTGAACTTCTTTGATCTTTAAGGAAACTGTCCTAGATGGAGGCCATACTACCTCACCAAAAGGCTATATGCTCTTCTGTTATTCATGGTCGTCAATGCCCAATCTGCCTCCACACTAGGGATCAGCAAACTTTTCTATGAAGAGCAGAAAGTAAACATTCTAGACTTTATGAGCCATATGGTTCCTGTCATGACTACTAATTCTGCCACTGTAGTTGGAGAGCAGCTAGAAATGTTGAATAAAATGAAAGAGCATGGCTGGGTTCCAATAAAACTTTATTTATGGACACTGACATTTTGAATTTCATATAATTTCCACATGCCAAAGGATATTAGTCTTTTGATTTTTTTTTTCAACCATTTAAAAATGTGAAAATTCTTCTTAGCCCTCAGGTATACAAATCGTGGAAGCCCATTAGTTATATTTACCTCTCAGCTCTACATCATTAGTCAATAATATCTTGATTAATTTGGGGGGTAGGTAAAGAAGGGAGATTATACTGCCCTAAGAATAAAATGGGAGAATGGGGAAGTGGGGGGGGGGAGTATCCTGTGTCAGTTAATGCCATTTACTATCTCATTCCCTCTTCACTATGATTATTTTCTTTATCATACCACACAGAAAAACAAGAAAGAAGAATCTCTGCTATTAACATTTGCAGAGAAAGAATACACCATACATATGAACATGTTGTTGTTGTTAGGTATCATCGAGTTGGGTCTGACTCATAGCAATCCCGTGTACAACAAATGAAACATGACACTGTGCGGTGCCTGGCACTATTGTCAGTGCTTCTCTGCTATTCATAGGGTTTTCAATGGCTGATTGTTTTGGGGAAGTGGGCTATCAGGTCCCTTTCTCAAGCCTACAGCACCTGGTGTTCCCAGGCTGTCTCCTATGCAAATACCAACCAGGCCCAACCCTGCTTAGCTTCCAAGATCCAACAGGCTTGAATGCCAGAGTGGTTCAGCTGCAGGCACATATGAATATAGTGCTATCTTAATTAAAATAAAATTGTCTCACATATTAGCATGCAATTTTGAAATCTATCATTTTTTTTTAACCTCCGAAATATTCTACAAGTTCAGTTTATGTCCTGGGCACAAATGCCTCTCAGTTATTCCCGACAGAAACAAACACTCATTGAAGCCAGTTTTTTAAAAATTCACAAAAAGAGGGGAGGATTTGAATGGGCAGGGAACACAGAAGTAAAGGAGAGCAATCCTGGCCAAAGACCAGTGAGATGTATGACATTACAATCGTCTTCCAAGTTAGCAATGGCAGGCTGACTTCCTAATTTTAGACTGCAGAGTTAACTTACCTACTAATCAATGTATTTTCTTCCACAATTCTTCCTAAGTACAGAGTGCTGCCCAGTTGCTGCAGGTAAACCCGGTCAGCTATAAACACTACACTAACAGCATTGGTAAGATCAATCATGCACTAAATTGCTCCTGAAAATATACTGTGTCTTCTGGCTTTATTTCTCCACATGGCTGGCCTACTATTTTCTGCTATACTTTCCCAGCATAAAGTGTAACCACGTTGTGAAACCAGACATGGCGTTTCCATTGGCTCTTAGAAAGGGAGTTACCATACTAAGCACTTTCCTGAAAAGTACAGGTATGCGAGAGTGTGGAAGCCTTGCTAAGTGTCAATGATAGCTTTCAGGGTAACAGAAACTAGACTTAGAAGCTGGAGATGTTTGCCCGCTTGGTGTCTTGCTACACTAAGGTCATACGTGAATTGTGGTGGTGTTGTTATGAGGTGCCATCAAGTCAGTCTGACTCAGAGAGACCCTATGTACAACAGAATGAAGCATTCCCTGACACTGTGCCATGCCTGGCACTATGTCAGTGCTTCTCTGCTATTCATAGGGTTTTCAATGGTTGATTGTTCCAAGAGTGGGCTGAAACATCCTCTTCCCATTTTTGCAGTGCTGGGAATCAAACCCAGGGCCTCAGAGAACAAACAGCAGCACTATACTAACTGAGCTAAACCCCAACTTCATTTTCCAACCTTTAATTATGGGCATAGGAATCATAAGCAAATAGGACAAAGACCATTTCCTAGAGTTCAGGGATTAAGGTACCACAAGATATTAGACAATAGGCAATATGATGGATCTTTATCTTTCTCAATCATCTTGAAATAGTTAAGAAGAACTATTCAAGAAAATCTTCCTTCTAATTTCCTTATAATTACAGTCTTGATTCTTTTTTAAAATCTTCACACTTATTTTTAGTCAATAGGTCAAGAAGACAGGATATGGATAAACATTACGCTTTTATTTCAGTATATACATTTTTTGTTTTCTTTTTTTACTTGTATTTCTGTCATTTTTCTCATTCCAACCCTAACCCCAGTAAATTTAGCAAGAATGTCAAGTAAACCTGACTTTCTGGGAGGATTTTACATACTTTTCAGACAACTAGGTGAATGTTGACATCATATTCACTGAGTGATATCTCAAAGATCACACAAGCTCCAAGTCTTAGAGGTAAGATGGGTTTTTTTCTTTAATCTTTAAACCTTAGTTTAATACTCATTTCTCCTAAAGAAGCTGTGGGCCAAATGATTCTTGCTTTGTTTTGGGAACATTTCAAATGTTGTTCCAAAGCAGTTTAGATTCATTAGATTACTCAAGTAAAGTTAATGATAAGACACAAATGTTATTAAATAGCCTCTGTTTAGGGTAGAGAAGGCCCATCTGTCTGTACCGAAGTCAACACAAGAGCTTAAAAAATAATCTGCCTTCCCCAGAGGATAATGGCTCCCAGACTGGGGCGCCTCCTTTGTGTGCTTGGAATCTGAGGAATTTGGGAGACAATCCTGGACTTACTGCAGTGTTGGGGGCTCCTTCTTTGAATTGGAGACACAATGGGGCCAGCTGCCACTCTTGACCTTGATAAACCAACGCATCCATCACTTTCCCAGCCTGTACAGGTCTCACTG
The DNA here is from genome assembly GCA_007922755.1 of Pedetes capensis. Lineage (NCBI taxonomy): Eukaryota > Metazoa > Chordata > Mammalia > Rodentia > Pedetidae > Pedetes > Pedetes capensis. The sequence continues at coordinate 130,387 of VMDO01000142.1, read as the reverse complement.
TTACTCAGGGTGGTGAAGAAGAAATTCTAATTTGTTGCAGCCTGATATCCTTAATGGTACTTCCCAAGCAGCCTCTAAAACAAGTGTGTTTTAAAAGCAGCAGAAGGCTTGGGTTGGAAAATGGACACAATTGGACTATTCCATGAGATCTCAAGTGTCACTGAAAAGTCCTATTCGAATGAGGGCTCATTCCGAGCCTTTCTGTGGTCTGCTTTTGTATCTAGGATGATCTCTGATCCCTGTTCAGTGCTGAGAAGAGGGAGATTCCCTCAGGCCCACGCCACTCTCAGGAGTTCCCTTACTGCACACTGCCACTCGCTTCAATAACAACCACTTCATGCCCTCAATATCATTTTCTGCTCTGTTCAAGGAGACTTTGCTCTTACATAATAACACAAGGATCTTGCAGTGGGCCCAGGAAAGAAGAGTCAGCTCAGGCACAAAGTACCATTTTCCACATTTATCTTTCAATACCCTCATCTCAGAATAATTTTTTAACAGGTCTTTTCAAGAGATGGCCACTTTAAAAATCAACTTGAGAGAGCTAGAGGCAAGAGGACTCCCTTTTTTTCCGGCTCCCCCATAGGCTGCTTTCAGAGTCTCTTGAATAAAGAAAGAGCATGGCTACTTTCTTCAAGCAAACACTGATGGTTTCAATCACAATTATTCTTATCTATTCCTCACTGCAGGCTGGGGTTTCGGTAAGCTGGTATAGCCCTACTCTGCACTCTCTGAGGACCCAGGTTCGATCCCCAGAACTTTCTGCAAAAGGGGAGAACATGGCAATCCACTCCCAAAGCAATCCTGAAACAATCAGCCATTGAATATCCTATGAGGGTCACTATGAGTCAGACTCCAACTCCATGGCACCTAACAATAACAACAACAACACTTCTCACTGCAACCTGAGGTAGGTACTATTATTGCCCCAATTATACAGATGAGGGAACTGGAGTTCCCATCTGAGGTTGTTGACCAAAAGCTTTACAGCTTATAGGTTGCCTCCTGGTCAATGCTCTGAACTGGCTACTTCTACTACCCGTACAATTAAAGCAATTTATCCCATTATTGTAATTGGGCTCCAGTCATTTCTCCCTTCCAAAGTTGGGAAGACTATCTCCTCTTCACTAGTGCTTGCTCTGATCATTAGGGCATGGTCCTCAGTAGTCCCCCAAGGGACACTGGCATTCAGGAGATACTTTTGAAACTCACATGGGTGGGAGTGACTGTTGGCATCCAGTAGGTAGAGGCCATGGATGCTGCAAAATAATCTACTATCACCAGGATGGGTCTCCACAATGAACAGTAATGCAGACCAAAATGTCAAGAAGGCTGAGGAGTCAGCAAAGTACTTTCATGACATGAGTCTTCTTCTCATTCCTTTTCCCCACCATTTCTTTTCACTTGTTGCCTATGTGCATCCCAAACAATCAAAGGAACCATCCTTTGCTACTAAGGAAGCTTTCTTGCCCTTCTCCTATCTGATCTCCAACTCACCGACCTTGCAAAAGACCTAAGTGATTCATGTTACCCTATGACTGTGCTTTGCTTGGCTCACATCATCTAACTCCTATACAGTCTTCAAAATCTACTTCAAGTGAAAGTGTGCCAGAGAAGGCCAGCCCACTGCAGCTCCAGCCTCCCACTGGAACAGGAATCTCAGGTTCGCAGTAGAAATGCAAGACTCTGTACCAGTGAATTTAATAAGGATCCCTGCCTCTGCCTTCCTACCATGTGCCCACTCTTGGCCAAGCTTCGGTATGGAGTTTATTTGTTTGTTTGTTTGTTTTTCTTTTTCCTTTCCTTTTCTTTTCTTTTTTCTTTTCTTTTCTTATTTTTGAGACAGGGTCTAACTATGTAGCTCAGGCTGGCCTCAAACTTGCAATCTTCTTGTCTTTGCCTCTCAAGTGCTGGAATTATAGACACACCTTGCTTGGACAAGCATATGATACACACTATTACTACACCTTAAGACATCCCTGAAATAAAGATACTGTCATCTCTGTATTCCTTACAACAAAACCAAAGCCAAAAGTTAAGAGAGTTCAAATGCTTCCACATAAGGAGGTAGGAGAGACAGGATTCAAATACCCATCAGACCAACTCAGCTCTTTCCAAATGGGTGCCCCATTGCCAGGCACAGGTAAATTCATGCCTCACACACATCTCAAGCTCTCCAAAGTACCTGGCAATGTTTAATAAATACCTACTGATGGACAGATTGGACAATAATAACATCTCTATGGTTCAGAGGTCATGCTGGGGATGTGGCGCCCACTGTAAGACTTTCTCTTTTTATGACTCCTACATTGAAACACACCATTCTCTTTGCTTTCTCCTATTGCACATATATTTGAATAGCTTTATGGAAGTATAATTGACATACAATAAACTGCATGTATTGTACATTTTTGTAAGTTTGATATATGTATGCACTCACACAACCATCTCCAAAACTAAGCTAATGAAACATCAATTGCCCTTGAAGTTTCTCCATGTTCCTATCCCTATCACAACACCGCCCACCCCAACTATCCCCAGACAACCACTAATCTACTTTCTGTCACTATCAATTGCATCTCCTAAAATTTTACATAAATGGCATCATATAGAATATATGCTTTTTTCCCTCTAGATTCTTTCAGTCAGCATAGCATTTTGTGATTCAGCCATTATTAGTATGCATTAACAGTTCACTCCCTTTTATTGTTGAATATTATTCCATTGAATGGTTATGCCACAATCTATTATCCATTCACCTATTGTTGGATATCTGTGCTACTTGCAGTTGAGGACTATTAGAAATAAAATTGCTATGAATATTCATGGACAAGTCTGCAACTCTCTTTTAAATTCATCTTTATCCAAAGGGAAAAAAAATGTCAGATGATAAAATTATGTTTCATTTTGAACACTTTTTCCAACATAAAGAAATAGAGATGAGAAACAAAAGCTTATTCTCTTGCTGAAAGCATACTGGAGCACAGACATTCAGGACAGATGGCCTGTCTTGTCATTTGGACCCATCTCTTCATAATAAATTAATCTAATTTCACTTTCCTTATGTATAAAATCAATAGAACTTCCTTCACAAGGCTGTTGTGAAAATTAAATGATGATCATTACTCATACCAAATCTCAACTTCATGCCCAATAGTAAGTGTCGACAAACAGAAGACATGATTACCTTTAATGTAAATATCTAATATGAAAAATACAAAGCCTTGTTATATCTTCAGACAGAAATTCCATTATTTCTGCCAAATTTCCTTATGCTGCCTTTATCTTTTGTGACCACTGCTATTGTTTGAATATGAAATTTCCCCCACAAGTTCCTGTGTTGAATGCTTGGTCCTCAGCTGGTGGGGAAACTTTAGGAGGTGAGACCTATCTGGAGAATGTAGGTCCCTGAGGGTGGGTCCCTGGTAATATCTGTCCTTCAGTCTTTCCTGTCTTTCTCTATGCTTCCTGTCTGCCATGTGGTTAGGAAGCTCCTTCGGTACATGCTCAGCTGCCATGATTTTCTGCCCAAGTACACAGGGACCAAAGAACAATGACTGAGCCCTCTGGAACTCTGAGTAAAGTAAATCCTTCCTCCTTTAAGTTGTTTATGTCAGGAATTTTGTGCCAGCAACAAGGAGGCTAATGAACACAACCACTCTACCATTTTGAGATAATATAGCAAACAAACGGTTTGCTATATTATGTACTGGCCCCACCTCCCCATCTATCAATCCCCTGAGATCTGCCCCTTGTCCCTTCACATGTACAGGCAAGTGTGAAAAGGGAGTGTTCAGGAGAGATGTAATTGGCCCTTAGTGAGAAGAAAAAGGATCTGCCATTGAGTCTGGGTGACCTTCTGTGAAGAAGGCTGAGGAGGGATCATCATGCACTGAGAGGTGTGGCCCAGACAGACAGTAAGCTTCCCTGGGAGATGGCAGGCAAGGAGCTAGACATTGATGTGATCACCGGAAGTGTGACATCATGCTTCTCAAAACTTTCTAAAATCATACTTCCTTTGAGAATTGTTGTTGTTGTTGTTGTCGAGTGCCGTCGAGTCGGTATCCGACTCATAAAGACCCTCATAGGGTTTTCAATGGCTGAGTGCTTCGGGATTGCCTTGGGAGTGGATTGCTAGGTCCTTCTCCCATTTTTGCAGTGCTGGGAATTGAACTTGGGGCCTCAGAGACTGCAGCGCAGCGCTCTACCCACTGAGCTAAATCCCAGCCCCTCCTTTGAGAATAGAAAATCAAAATCTTAGAAAAATGGACACATTATGCCTAAAAATATGTCCAATGCAAACTTTTCCCTCAGGTATAGGGAAAGTACAAGTAAGAACATGCTAAGACCTTCTAACCAGCAGCTCATTGTGAGTCACTCAATTATTCATTCATCAGCGATAAGGAAATGAATGGACTCATGACACCCAGCTAGTTTCCAGGAAGACCTGAACAAATATTCCTCGCACACCAGTTTACTGGCCCCACCTCCCCATCTATCAATCCCCTGAGATCTGCCCCTTGTCCCTTCACATGTACAGGCAAGTGTGAAAAGGGAGTGTTCAGGAGAGATGTAATTGGCCCTTAGTGAGAAGAAAAAGGATCTGCCATTGAGTCTGGGTGACCTTCTGTGAAGAAGGCTGAGGAGGGATCATCATGCACTGAGAGGTCTGGCCCAGACAGACAGTAAGCTTCCCTGGGAGATGGCAGGCAAGGAGCTAGACATTGATGTGATCACCGGAAGCGTGTGTCAGGGAGCCATCCTGGGGAGGCCAGCCTGGAGGGGAACTTGGTGTGAGCTTTGTGAGCTTCCAACCTTGGCTGGGAATGCAGTGCCTGGCGGGCTTGGCGGGCAGACTGGAGAGCACAGGAGGCTGACTGAGTCAGCCTTGGCCTCAAGGAGAAGAGCTCCTCAGAGGAAGAGCAAGCGAAGCCCTGTTTCCAAACTGCCACGGAGGGATGATTTTGTTTCCCCAAAAGAGGGCCCAGCATGCACAGTGGGAACACCCCCGGGGATGCTCTGTTTTCTGACTGCATTATGTAGAGGACATGGAGGGCAGGGCAGCTATTCTCCCACACATCTCCACACAAATCCCTGCCATATCAAACAGTCTTTCCTAACCCCATGAGTAGGACCCCGATTTTAGTCCCATGGCACCTTCCCTTTGGAACACTCACCATAGTGATTAATATATATATTGATTCATATAATCATTTGATTATTGTCTGTTTCCCAGCCACCCTGAATACCCAGGAATGCTGCCTTGCTCCCCACTACATCCTCAGCACCCTGCCCAACGCTCAAGGCACATAACAAGCGCTCAATAAATATGCGCTGCATTAACAAGTGTGATAGGCTGGACTCATGAATGTTCAATGTCCGTTCTTTAGTTCTGTGCCTGGGCTGTGACTAGGATCCTAAGGGCCTTAAAAGGCAATCTTCCCATGGAATGCCTAGGAGAGTCAGCACCTGTTGTTGTTGTTGTTAGGTGCCGTTGAGTTGGTATCCGACTCATAGCGACCCTCATAGGGTTTTCAATGGCTGACTGTTTCAGGATTGCCTTGGGAGTGGATTGCTAGGTCCTTCTCCCATTTTTGCGATGCTGGGAACTGAACTCGAGACCTCAGAGACTGCAGTGCAGCACTCTACCAACTGAGCTAAATCCCAGCCAGCACCTAGCATTTTTTAAAATGTGAATTAGACATCAGAATGGATTTCCTGTGGCATTTTCATATAACTTTATCATATACTTTGCTCTTTCTTACCCCTTCATTACTCACCTATTGCTTTCTCCCCCCTTCCACTGGCCCCTGGCCCCTCCAAATAGCCCCCCTTTCATTTTCATGTCTCAGTAAATGTCTTAGGCTCTCTTTTAAAAATCTAAAATGAATCATGGTGCACATCTGTAATCATCCCAGGGACTTGAGAGCCTGAGGCAGGCGGATCATGAGTTTGAGGCCAGAGGCAACCTGCATAACTTAGATCCTGTCTCAAAATATAAAAGATGGGCTGGAGGTATAGGTCAGTGGTGGAGCACTTGCCTCACATATGTGAAGCCTTGGGTTCAACCCCCAAGTACTGGAGGGAAAAAAAAACTAAAGTGACCTGAACCTACACAACTATCTCCACCTAGAATGCTCAGCTGTTCCAGTAGAATATTCTCTCACAGCAATGCATCTGCTAACACTTCTACACCACACAACTCCCCTACCCACATACAGAAAGACACAAACACGTGCCACAAACATAAGACATACAGAGAAAAAGCACTAGTCATTTTTGTGGCAAGGGAAGCTGACTAAAAAGTATATACCAAGTGGAAAAGTTAAGTGATCAAGTGTTTAGTTTTATCTGTAAGAAATGAGGAGGAAAAAGCTCTCTCTGTACTCTAGGACTTCCAAATTAATGTCCTAAGGTTTGAAAGTAATTTACCTTATTTTGTTCAGCAGCCACACTACCTACTAGTCAAGAAGTAAGAGTAGCCGGCATTTCAATAAAAAATTTGAAGTCTCACCTAAAAGCAGCTCCTGCTTTGGCCAATATTGCCAACTCCAACCATAGGCTTACAAATATGTTTCCTTTCCCTGCATAGATTTAACTCTCTAACAACTCTGGAGTCAAGTAAAGGTGTAGTAAATTAGGTAACAAGAGTTCTTATTTATCGTAGCATCTCTTCATATAGAAAGAAACCAATTCTTTCTCAAAATACTTGAAAAGAGGCAACATCTAAAACTGTTTTGAGCTTAGATATAGAGAATTTCTAGAACTAGAACTCCTTTCTAAAAAGGATTACTAATCTATCTGATACAGAATACTTTTAACATCAGATGGTCCAAAACCCATAAAATTTTCCATTGAAAAGCTTTCAGTGTATGTGTGAATAGTACAATATAGATAATGATATAGATTAAATAAAATAGAAATTCAGATAAATATATGGATATATAAATATAAATACATGGATAAATATGAGTATACACACACACACACGCACAAGACTGGTGGATAGATGAATGGATTGATTGACAGTCACATAGATAAATAGGCAGACAAAATTATACAGCAGAGGATTTACATGGGTTGGTTCCAAGGCAAAACTGAATTCAGCTTCCCTGCACCCATCCTCCAAACTTTCTCTCTTTCTCACACTTGTTTCTTCATGTGATGGTCCCAAAGATCCCCTTCTTACAATCCACTAGACAAAATTTTTTAGGAAGAAAAATCACATAAAATCGTGAACCTTAATGTGCATGTAAATGGCTGACAACATGTCGGGAAGAAATGTAGGGAAGATCTGAAGCAGAAAAGCACCTACGTTGACTGATCCACGCAGGAGTTGGAAGATGGGTAGAATTCTGTTAGCAGGGGCAGAGGAGAGTGTCCGGTAGTCAGTGTCCGGTAGTCGTCAAGAGCACAGTTCTAAAGGTGAGGTTAATCTTATTCATAAAGTATGCTGAATTATGCTCTACCCACTTGGTTAGCTGAGAACTCTCATTTAACAAAACCCTTCCCCTTATGGTTGGGGGTTACAACTGGCCACATAAGGAACCTGGGTGAGATCTGGAAAGGGAAAGTGAGGCCAAAGCCATTTCTCTCCAAAGGAGCGTGAAGGGTAGACAGAAGGTGCCCAAGTGGGTCCCAGCTTGTCCTCACTTTCTTCTTCTTTCCTTGCTTCCTGCCAACTAATGGCCCTGCTGGTGGGCAGGGGCCCCCATTCACCACCCACCAGCTGGCTGTAGAGTACAGAGTTAGGAACTACACAGACACAGAGGCAAGAGCTTTTAGGGACATGGCACTCACCCCTCCCTTGTCCCCGTCAGCAGCCTCCAGTTTTGACTTGTCCACCCCTCCCCTGGCACTTCAGGTGGAACGTTCTCTAAGCCTCTCACTCCCCTACAGGACCTTCACTTCCTTGAGGTCTTCTCATATAGAAGGAAGGGCCAATGCCTGGAATAAATCCTTTAATCCCATAATACTTACCAAGTTTCTGTTTCTTTGACTGGCATCTGGTTGAAAAATAGGATAATACAGAGAAAGGACCTCAATCAATAGGACCCCATGTACCCTACGTACTGATCCATTTATGAAATAACTTGTAATCTTACACAAAAGGATACCCGGACCAAAAAACCATTCAGTAAAGAACATGCTCCTACAGTCCCACACGTAGGTCCCAGCACCCAAGCTCACCAGACCCACAATGACCCCCATCACTGTGAAAGGCTCACAGCCATCTACAGAGTGGCCAATGACTGCAAAGTTTCCAACATTTTGCAGGATGAACAAACAATTCCTTGGGAATGATGAATACAGCAATTTTTTTATTGTTCTTCCTCAGAAGGTAAAATAAACTCCCCTAGATTCCATTTAATCCAGTACTATTAGGTCTTCCACCAGTGATCCCACACGGGGCTCCCTCAAGCTCAGGTGTGCTCAGCTTGACCTTTCACCTTTTGCAAATGTTCTAATTAGTCCAGATTTTTGGACATGAGGAGCTTTTCCCTAAAATTCCCCATTTGCAGATCCTAAGAAACCTATCTACCCTAACCCCCCACCCCACTGCCACGCATACATTTGCTGCATGACAACTATCTCAGTTCTCATTCTGCCCTCCACTGGCAATACCAACTTGGGCCCTGAGAACCCTGAATGTCACAACCACCAACACGTACTCTGAGGAAGCCTGTCCCCAGGGGCCTCGGAGGACCTAGGAGCTAGCTTTCCTGTAATACTTGAGTTTCCTCAGGTGGAGATGCGCGGTTTTGAGTGGTCTCTGCAGGTAAGGGCCATTTACATGTTGGGTTGCTTTAAAAGCTTCCATTTTTCAGGTCAGACTGTACCACAGCACTTAGATTAAAGGAGAGACGATTAGGAAGGGGTGCATACTTTTAGCAATTAAGGGCTGTATCAACATGCCCAGGAACAAGCTGTTACACCAGCCAGCACAGCTGCTCTGTGTAAGAATCACATCTCGAGAGCCTCTAGAGCATGACTGTTATTTTTCACCAATGAGAGCAGTTTGAGGAAGACATCTCTGTTCTCTATAATAAAAAAAAAAGTCCCTGCCTGGTGTCATTTTCTTCCTTTACATCATGAGAAAGTGAAAGCAAAAGCAGAAGTAGCTGTGCAATGGATGTTCTCAAGGGAAAGTGATTTGCAAGCCAGATGCCTGCGCCTCAAGTGAGGAAGCATCATAGAGACTCACAAAAACTCCACAGAAAGTCCCTTTCTGTACATTGTGGCTGAGGGGCTTGGGGTAAGTTACTTCCCTCCACACTGCCCTGGCGCTCTCACCTGAAATCAGTCATCGTAAAGACACTGCAATGAGACTGGACTAGATACTACACACAAAGAACTTGGCACACTGGCTGCCACACACATACAGTGCAGGCTCAAGCTACCGTGACTGCTTTATTATTATCAACAAAGATAGCTCGTGCCAATATTAAAAACACATTGAACCAAAACAGGGCAGGAGATTCCACTGGCAGCCATTTCCATCAAAGAGAGACTTGTAAATCCAGAGTTTCCATGTTGGGGGCGGTACATGCTACAATTTGGAGACTGTTAGGTTTAATTCAAGGGGAACCAATAAATACATCTCACAGAAAATGTGCTAATAAAATTGTCTCTCTGTGTAGAATCAAGGTGTGCCGTGTTAAACTCCTAAAACCCCTTCAGAACCCGCAAAGGTCAACATCTCAAGCTTTTTATCTAAATGTCCAAGCATAAAAAGGTAAGTTCTCCAATGATCATCTTTGGAAATCCTAAAGTAGGATTAAGAATGGTTAGGTCCTGGTATAATTTGAAAAGCACTTTGTTCAACTTGAACCTCAAGCTTCAGCTGGAAATCATCTGCACTGGGGCATGCTAAGCAAAACACTTAACATGTTCAATTGGTCAGCTCAGTAGCACTGTAACATTTTTTAAAGCACAGCCTGGTTTCTACTAAAAAGAACTCCAATAAACGGAGCTGTTCATCTTTGCAAAGGATTTTCTGATCAAATAATACTTTCATTCTGTCTCCCTTAAGAAAAATTAATAGCAAGGACATCATTTCCATTTTACAGGTTAAGAAAACTGAATAATTAGATAAAATGACAAAATGCTTTGACTAAACTTTTCAAACTCAAAACTCCAAATTAGTATTCTCTTGATAAGGAAAGAAATTCCACAGAACACTTCTAGAGAGGAAATGGCTTTTCATGATAGTTTCATTTCAGCAGCAAAAATGATACCAAGTGTCAGGCAGCATTCATTCATTTCTAGAAACTGAATGTGTTCAATGACTTTTTCTCTAGCTTCCTGGCCATGTCTACCTCTCAACTGTCTTTCTCTAAGTGACACAAATTCCATGAGAAGATGACTTGTTGCTGGCTCAACTACATGGATGTCTCATTCACGGACTTGCTTAATAGTTGTTGTTGTTGTTGTTTTTGTTGTTGTTAGGTGCCATAGAGTCATGTCCAACTCATAGCAACCCTCATACGTTTTCCAATGGCTGACTGTTTCAGGATTGCCTTGGGAGTGGATTGCCACATCCTTCTCCCATTTTTGTGATGCTGGGAATCAAACTCGGGACCTCAGCAACTGCAGAGCGGCGCTCTACCAACTGAACTAAATCCCAGCCCTACTAAACATCAGGTTCTGGTTAACCTAGAGGCCCAGGGAAAAAGAAACTGTCCCCTAGGGAGGAGGACAAGTAGGAAGACACACACTTCCAGATGCAGCACACTTAATGCTGAACAGAAAGACCACACAAAGGTTCAGGAAGGAAAGGAGGAGCTAACCTTCCCAGGGTCATTATCCCAGGTCTCCACAAAGTAAGTGAATTCCATCTAAGTATATGTGAATGAACAGAAGGTTGCCAGCTGGTGGAAGGAAGGAGAGGATTTTCAAAGCATTCTAAGTAGAAGCAACAGCATGCTAACAACCCAGAGAGGTGAGACATTCATGAGTAATAGTAGTGGTAGTAAAGATGACCCAGGAAGAATGATTAGGAGTCATTTAGGAAGAACAGTGCTTCAAAGCCTGGGATTTTCCCCACAGGAAAGGGAGAGGTACAGCAAAGATTTTAAACAGGAAACTGGTCTAATTGGATCAGCATTTCAGAAAAAAATAGTTCTACCTGTGGCTTGAAGGAAGCATGCCAGCCTACTTGCCAACAGTAAGAATACACAATTTACTGTGCTTGGCATGCTTCTGTAACTCACCTTTCGCCTCCTTCACTGAAAATACCTCCTAACCATGACTAGGGCACGGTCACTTCTTAAACTGCAAACGATGCAGATGCCTAGCAGCAGCGGAAAATATCTAATATCTACCTGAAAGGAAAAATTAAATGCAACCTTTCTGACAGAGGACAGTTTCTGAAGAATTTGTTTTTCACTTTTTTAAACTTGAGTCACTTTTAAAAATAGCCATCACTGACAAGCGTGTATCAGGTAGAAATTTTAAAACAACAACCAAAAAAAAAAAAAAAAAAACACTAAACTAAAAGCAGTAGCGATTAAACAACTGGCAACTACGGGGTTGAAAATCAAGATCCTTTATAAGACAAAGAAGCGGGTATCTGCTTAGTGACTATAGTGCTAATCACGGCAATCACACATCATTCAAAGTTATCACAAACAGATATTTTCTGCTGCAGTTCATCTAGTGGATTTTGTATAAAAGGTGTACACTTTAACAAGGCTTGTTATGTTCACTGAAAGCAGCTACTTAGTTATTTCTCTACCTCCCACAAAAGAGAAGGAAGCATTTTCCTAAATTTTGCTGATGTGCCCACTGCTGATCACACAATCACAGTTTGGACAGAGTTGAATCATGGCAACTGATGCAGCCACCAACTAACCTCGTGACATCGGCTGGTATTCTTGCCACATGCAGATATTTTGCTCTTCTTGGTCCTTAAAACAAATTGCTTTACTTTGCCATAGGAATTCTAAGAGGTCTGTTTAACTGTGACAAACTAACAACTCTTTTACCAATAACACTGCAGTATTAGCTACAAATTGTGGCCTATAGTTCACAACTGGACTTGCCTATGGCATCAGCCAAATTCAGGAGTGTTTTGCTGTAGATTACACCTGAAATATTAACTTCTCAGATCTTGCATTACTATTATTAAGTGGAGACAAACATCATACACTTAGTACGACCAAAAATATTTGCTTTTAAATTTGTTTTAAACATGCCTTCAGATGGGGCTGCGGTTTAGCTCAGTTGGTAGAGTGCTGCTGTGCACTCTCTAAGGCCCTAGGTTCAATTCCCAGCACCGCAAAACTAGAAGGACCTGCCAACCCATTCCCAAAAACAATTCCGAAACAACACCACCTTCAGATAGAGTCGATTCCCTAAGAACCATCTGATAAGGTTCCAAGGACTTGAAACTGGATTTGAGGAAGAGAGCGAGTAAAAAAAAAAAAAAAAAAGTAAATTGTAGCAACAAATTAGAAAAACAAAGGACACCATGCTTTTATAAAATCATGTCAAAAAATATGTCCATTACCTTTCTTCTCCTCCAGCTTCAAATCAGAAAAAAATGTAAGAGGTTTAATTCAGAGGCTTGACCAAATGAATCTACAGAAATGGTAGGAGTTGTAAAACTGCATACTGTGTGAAAGCACTGTGGAAAAAAAAAATGTCCTCTGTATTGGAACTTCCACATTGAGAATTCACTGAAGTCCTGTTTTAGTCACTCACATTCCAAACCAAGCACAACCAAAAACAAGGGTTTTTTCAAGGATGTGAGCACTTTTGTGCGCAGGCAGAATCAGGAAGGTCACATTGAGTGAACATTTTTAAACACTCTACCTGCCTCACATCTTCCAACTGGACAATGAGGGCTACAGAAATGGGCTTGAGGACTTGCTATGCACTGAACATCTGCTGACTTTGGACCACAAGACTGAAATCTCTCCTGGTCTTGGCGGTCATATTTGGAGCAGAGGGCAGCTCATGAGAAGGAAGTGAGAAGAGACTCGACTCCAAAAGTCTAAGGATCATTTCTGTTCTGATCATGCTACTATCCTGATCTATCTTAAAAGTTTGTCTCCCTAGACCAAAGCACCTGCTTGAAAATTAGATAATTTTACAGACATGATAGATAATCAACTACCTGCAGGTAAAGTTAAGTCTTCTAAAGAAAAATGTTTCTTTAGAAAAATTAAAGAAAGAAAGGAAGGAAGGAAGGAAGGAAGGAAGGAAGGAAGGAAGAAAGGAAGGAAGACTTAAAACCTAATACCATACATTTGTTGTCACCTACTCTGTGCTTGACACGCATCTGCTCATAAATGATGGCACAATTGGGCCCATGTGCGGTGTGCACACCTGTAATCCCAATAGCTCGGGAGGCGGAGGCAGGAGGATCTCAAGTTTGAGACCAGACGCAGTCTGAGTAACTTAGTGAGACCCTGTCTCAAAAAGTAAAAAAAAAAAAATGGGCTAGGGTTGCAGCTCAATGGTCCAGCACTTGCAGAGCATGCAAGCGCAAAGCCCTGGGTTCAACTTTCAGTACCACAAATAAATAAATAAACAAACAAACAAATAAACAAATAAATGATGGCACAATTGAGGAAAAGAAAGTTGCCATCTCTACATTTTTGGTAGATTGTAACACAGCCACAGTAATTCTTTCCCTACATGAACACAGTTGACTAGTCCCCTCTCTGACTGACTCTGGATTTGGGGACTTGCTTTGATCAAAAGAATGTCATGGAAATGACACAGCAAGACTCTCAAGCCCACAACTTCAAGAAGCCTCACAGTTCCCGCCATTGCCTTCTGGGGACACTGGGACCACGTGAGCAAGCCCAAGCTACCCTGCTAGGAGGCGTCCCCTACTGGATACTATCGTTACCCCTCTGCCACAGTGTCTGGCTTGTAGCAAGTGTTCATTAAATGGCAGTTCTTATCTAGAAAGGCATTGCTTGCCCTAGTGACAGAGAAGAATGAGAAAAGACAGAGAGGCAGGACAGAAGAAAGCTCTGTAGTGCTCAATGGCTGACCGATGGTTTAGACAGAGACTCTTTGCTCTCTTCCTGATTGAATGAATTCTCCTGGGCAGATAAAGTGCATAACAGAGCCTAGCTTTACACTGGACTGTATACACCACAGCTGACAAAAATCAGACAAAGACAAAAGTTCCGACCTAGACCAAAGCAGGGATCAGGTCGATACTAATTGGAAATAATGGCAATTATCCTCCCCCAATTACCAAAATTGCAAAGTAACTGTGTAGAGATCTTATCTCAGCAAGAATAAGGCCAGTTAAATGGTGGTTAGTTTTTAGAAATCGCACATTAAATCAGAGACCTTATCATAACACAGGCTACTTCTGCTAACGCTGTTTTAGCTTGATGACATTTGTGTTGATCCATGATTCATAAGCCCAGTGCTACAAGCTGTGCAAGGCTGAATCAACCAAGTGACAACTATCAAAAGGAAGTAACTCATTTATTTCCTGAGCATGGACAGTGAGCTTTGGTTACCATTACAAGTCCTAGCTATGGTGACATATTTTGGGAACATCTAGTATAACAACAGGCTGGGATTTAGCTCAGTTGGTAGAGCACTGCGCTGCAGTCTCTGAGGTCCCGAGTTCAATTCCCAGTACCATAAAAATGGGAGAAGGACCTGGCAATCCACTCCCAAGGCAATCCCGAAACAATCAGCCATTGAAAACCCTATGAGGGTTGCTATGAGTCGGATACCGACTCGACGGCACCTAACAACCACAATAAGTGTAACAACTGCAATTGTCCCTTTCTTACTACCTCAGATGGATCCCAGTCTCCATACACAGCCACAGAAAACACATTCTCATTTAATCTCCAGAACATTTTTCAGTGGAGAAGCTGGTCTCATTTTGCACCAGATAAGTACAGTCAGCAAGGCTGTCTAGCTGTGAAGCTTACTGTGTGTAAGCTCAACCTGGAATCTAACTCTATCTAACTCCAGGGTTCAAATTCTCAACAGTTCTTCAAATAATGTGGTCAGCTTCTTCTTGGTACCTTGAAAGAAACTCAAAAAAGTAGATATACATCTACATTGAAGAAAAATCACATCCTTTTTTTTATCTATATGTTAAATAGTTTGGCTAGTATAGTAACATTCAAGAGATGTAGAAAAGAGAATCAATAAACTTGACACCTGAATCTAGATAAATACTGTTTGTTTTTGCTGTTGTTGTTGTTTTTGGTTTTGTTTTTTTAGAAACAGACTGTCACTATGTAGCTCAGGCTGACCTGGAACACATGATCCTCCTGCCTCAGTCTCCAGAGTGCTGGGATTACACGTGTGTGCCAATGTACCTGGCTTAATACTGCCTAGATAGATAGATAGATAGATAGATAGATAGATAGAGGTATAGATATAGTAGATATATTCCAAATCCATGTGCCTGATAAAAAACAAACACTCAAAAAATTTAAAGAATCTTTAGTGGTAAATATTTTTGATACTCCAGGGACAAGTGATTTGCCTCAAGTTTCCCAGAAGAGTTGTATTCATTATTATTATTATTATTATTATTATTATTATTATTATTATTATTACAGTCATTGTTTGCTTCTGTTATTAGTTGTTCACATCAAGCCCAAGGTGGACTATTAAGATTTCACTGTTGTCATTTTGGGACAGTATAGCCATGTGAACAAATCCAACTTAAGGTGTCTGGGAAGCCTTCTCCAAAGTACCCCATCTCACTCTGGCTAACAGTGTCTGGCTAATGGTAATTGTTCTATGAATGACTGTTCTGATTTAAATGGATAGAACCTGGAGTAGCTGGAAGAAGCAAGTGGTATAAAGTAACAAGAGAGAGTGAGAAAGGACATGATAGTGGATTGAAGCAAGCTACTTAGTTCTTTGCATTTGCCCATGATTTGTCTTGATCAGTATTACGTACCAGAGGGCAACAGCATGTCATTTCTAGCTTAAAATTTCTTCAGATAGACCCAAAAGGCAGCCTCCTGCTTGGAACTCTTACAGTGTTAATCACTAATCTTTTGTTCCTCTGATTCCATTTCTTCCTCCCAGACACTTAACTACTGATCTCAGAATTCCTGCCAAAGGCCAATCTTTCAAATTCACTACCCTCTCCCTCTTGTAAATCATGAAATTCATAAAATTCTCCCATTGAGCAGATAAGAGAGCAAAAATTACACGTTGGCAAAGTGCAAATGGTAGGATGAATATTTGGAAGGACTAGAGAGTTGGAATTAGTAGAGAAAGACTAGAAAAGAAGGACTACAGGAATCAAATGGACACCAAAAAAGGCCATCGGAATGGCAAAGTTCACCTCCAGAAATAACTTCACACCAAGAGTTAAAAGGTACTTGTAGCAATGTCTCAGGTACTTACTAGGAAGTTTTGCTCTGTTTTTTTAATCCACTACTCTGCATCATGTACAGGGCTACAAGTTGATCGGTGGTAAGATACAGGATGAAGATCTGCCTCTAGTAATAATGCAGTGATAGGTTTTTGTAATGATTAGCTATGACCTGGGCCACTACAAAAATTTACAACAGCAATCCTGCAAACCAGGTCATCTCCTCACACACCAATGTTACTCATGTGAACGAGACTTTAAGCCAAAAGTGTGATCACTTTCATACTGTCACTGTTGTAACAGCAGGTGTATCTGATTATATCCAAGTTTAGAGTAGTTATAAAAACTCTGGATTGTTCATGAATTTTAGTAAACTCTACTTACACAGAAATGTAACCCTGATGGGGCACTTCTGCTCCCGAGACATATTTTTGAAAATTTAATTTTTCTCAGAGAGTTCCAAACTTCCTAAAGCACAGCATAAATGTTCTGTGTATGTGTGCATATCATAAATGAATGTGCACATACTCACATACTCACAAAGGGTAAACACTATGGCAGTTTAAAAATATATATCTTCTTTATCTCTATTATGATTTCTGTTTCAGTCTCCTCAAAATAAGTAGGGTTTGGCATAAGGATATTTTTAAGTTAATGTAAATTAAGATTCCTTTTCTTTTAAAATATCAGAAGGTAAAATTTTCGAGACTTGCTCAAGGGTTTTAAAAATCAAAACTGAAAACTGACATAAGAAAAATTAAAAGTGACCTCTAAAGAAAGGCATCACATCTGGGGAAGGGTTCTATTTTGGACTCCAGTACCAACACAAACATCAATAATAAATTTTAGGAGTTAATACAAAACTAATTCCTTTGTGACTGCTAAGTGAAGATGAATAGGAATTATATTTTATAGTGTACAAATAACACACTAGACTCACAAGAATGGTACTATTAAATACAATTAAGTAGAGAAGAAAAAAACAAAAGCAAGAACCTTCTGGAAATTTCTGCTGATATAAACTAAGATGAAATGACCCACTGTCAATGGAACCTACATGCCACTGTTCTCTCCAACCCAACTAGAAAAGAGAGGCTCACTCACTAAGAAGAGAAAAGAGACTTGACATAAAATGCCCAGTCTAAATAAAAGACCATATAAAATATTCAGGATACAATTTGAATGTTCCTGAGGCTGTTCTAAAACCTCCATTTGTGATCTGACCCTTTCAAAATAAACACTAATTTATCTGTTTTGAAGTAGCTTTTATGAACAAAGCAGCCTCTCATTTCAATCATGTAAGGGGGTGTAGTAAACACAGTTAAGCTGAGAAAGTGAGAACTTAAATAAATAAAAATAGTGTCAGTAAAAAGCTACTTCAGTCTGAAAATGATTCCGTCATTCAATTTCCATAAATTGGTGGGTAGACATTTCCTAGCATCTGTCAACATTCTCATCCTTAGGATTGAATAAATAATTGAAGAATAAATAATTGTGCCAATGCTTGGTCTCTGGGCCATTTTTATAGATTGTTACCTAATGATAGTGCTTTCTATGTGACACTATATAAATATGGGGTAAAATTACATAGTTCTTTGTGCTGACACGGTGATGTTACAGTGTCCTGTAATATGGTCTGGAATATAAGACAGGGATAATGATGCAGTTCATTCTTATCATCAAGAATCTCTAAGACAAGCGGGGTGCCATAGCACACACTAATAATACCAGCAACTTGGGAGGTAGAGGCAGGAGAATCCCAAGTTCGAGGCCTGAGGCAGCTTGTGAAACCTAATGAGACCCGGTCTCAAAATCTAAAGAAATGAATAAAAGAGGGATTAGGAGTGCAGCTCAGTGGTAGAGCACTTGACTAGCATGTGCGGGGCCCTAAGTTCAAAACCCGAGTACTGAAAAGAAAAAAATGTAAAGAAAAGCAAAAAGAAAATCTCCAAGACAGGAAGAGACAGTTTTGTTTGTGTTTTCAAAGAAAATAAGTCAGATACTGATCACTACCCTCTCAAAAATAGGTGGGGGGGGTGTTTTGTTGTTGTTGTTAGGTGTTGTCAAGTAGGTATCGGACTCATGGCAACCCTACATACAAACAAGTGAAACACTATTGTCAGTGCTTCTCTGCTATTCATAGGGTTTTCAATGGTGGATTGATTTTTGGGAGTGGGTTGCTGGGCCCTTCTCCCAGGGGAGGGGAGGGCTAAGAAAAAGATTGTTCTAATTAACAATGGATGGCCAAGGTTAAGGAGAGCTCAATTAGAAAATAATACCTCTTCAGCTTCTGATCCCTCTCCTACTCCAGCATTCCATTCTGCAAATATTCCACAAAGGACTCTTAAAGCTCTTGGTATTGAGCTTTAAAACCTTACCATGGTTTTAGAAATGTACCCTTTCTATACAATTTTACCAAGTCCTTTTGAGGGGAGAATGGGACAATAGTTTTATTAGTACCAATGCACTACAACTTCTAGCCTTTGAACATCTATAGCACAGAAAGTATTTCAATCCTTAAAGCCTGGCCTGTGTTATAATGGAGAAACTCTGAAAGGTTAGGCTACTTGCCCAAAGCTTAAGTACATAAGAAGAAGCCAGCACAAAAATTTAGGTTCTTCCCAGAATGCAACACCACCTCCCCTTATCTGCCCTCACCATAGGCCCAATAGACCAAAAGGGGAGGGAATTAATCAGAGCTCACTGTAAACCAGTATCAGCCTCCCTGACTTGGTTTCCTCATCTGTGAAATGAAGGGAGAATACTCACCTCAGAGGTGCCTGGTGAGGATTAACATAGTTAATATCTATGAAGTTCTGAGACCACCAGTCCCCTGGCATAGACTAACAAATCACAAAATGGTAACTATCATCATTTCAAGAAAGCAGGAAGGGCTCTGTGATAGTGAATGCCCTTGCAGTAGAGAAGAGATTTGTACCAAACAGTCTGGTAGTCCATTCAAGACACTGGAATTATTGTGAAAGTCATTTCCCCATTCTGTAGTACATAATCTGCTCTACATAATTTAGCACTTAATTATACATTTACATCGTTATCTAACTGTCTGAACAAGACTCCAGCTTACTCTGAGAGACCCTTTCTGTTTTTCTCCCTGTTTCCTAGCCTCCTGTGACCAGACTCTCAGTACTTGTTGACTTAACATCAATTAATATTTGCAGTGAAAGTCTATTTACAGAAAACATAAAGGAATGAGATCAACAGCAATGTGGAAAGTGATTTATTCTAGAGATGGGTCTGGCTGTATATTTTTTCTGTTCAGCCTAATCATATCAACAACTGCTCACAGGTGGGCCACAGTATCAGTAAGGCATTGAACAAAATTTTTCAAGACAGCTTCATAGCATAAAAAAGAAAGAGAGGGGAAAATAGTTGGTGGGAACTCTTTCCTAAAGGAACCTGCTAATGGGTCAACTCAAGGGAGGTAGGTCTAAAGAGATGAACCTAAGGGCTCTCACAGGATACTGCTCTATCAGGAGAACCATGAGAAACGCAGGTAGCATGCTTACCAAATCTGAGGGAAGACTAAAGGTGAGTGTAACCAACCTGATACTAGACATTGAGGGCAGAATCCAAGAGAATTTCATCAGCCTAAAATCTGAGACCAAATCTATTAAGAAGAATTTTAATATGGAAATATGTAAAGGTTGTGGTTAAATCCACCAACCAAGATAAAGGAGCACACATTCAGTTAGTAATCCTTGTAGAAAAGTCTTTTAAGAGATTTTAAGCGAGTATAACTGTGCTTAACCCTTTCCGTCACATCATACATTTCTGAAAGCTGGGCATTGAATAAGAGAGAGAGGAAAAGAAATGATGCTTTTGAATTATGGTGCTGGAGATGAATATTGAATATTCCATGGACCGCCAAAAGACCCAACAGATTGGTCCTAGAAGAAGTTCAATCAGAGTGCGCCTGGGAAGCAAGGATGGTTAGACTGCATCTTACGTATTTTGGACATGTAGTCAGGAGGGACCAATCCCTGGAGAAGGACATCATGTTTGGGAGAATGGCAGGTCAATGAAAAAAAGGAAGACTCTCAACTAGATGGATTGACACAGTGCTTGCAACAATGGGCTTAAACATAAAAAAGACCTCGTGCCTGGCACAGAACTGGGGAGTGTTTTGTTTTGTTGTACATAGGGTCACTATGAGTAGGGTAAACTGGATGGCACCTAACAACAACATAACTATACTATGAATTAGTGAGATACAATTACACATGAGCTAACTAAATCAATTTGAGGTTACCTGAAGAGAAATTAAATATACCTCCATCAATTAAGTATACTGGGATGGTGCTCAGAGAGAGGTGAGCACTTAAGAAGGATGTAGTAAAAACAATTCGAGAGAAAGGGAACTGGACCTGTTTCTCTAGCGTTTTCAGGTGAATAAGCTCCCAGAGCATAAATCTTAACTATGTTCCCATTCAGTTCTGTGTGCACGCATATGGTTAGTGCCTGATCTCACCAGGTAATAATTACCACTAACTTCACTGGAAAGCAAACAGAAGGATTCTACAGGAGACACTGATCAAATTAACATGGGCACCTATAAAATTTGTTTGGTGACTTTGTGTAAACATGCAGAATTTAGCACTTCTCTGTAAAAAAAAATAACTCCTTGATATTTCAAAAGTGTGACTTCCACATATGCACGGTTCTGCTATCAAATTTAAAACAATGAGTTTTACAAAGAAGACTAAAAGAAAAGTGGTGTCAGCTGAGAGACTGAAATGTAAAGGTAGAAGTCAAATGAGTTTTAACCATGCTAAGTATGGGAAGAGAGGGTGAGAGGGACAGAGATCAATGGAAGCTGGATCAAGGAGAAAAATGACTTTTGAGGCTTAACAAAACATGCTTAAATCACATCAAATGGAACTAAGCAGAAGGTCTGATCCAACAGGTAGAAAAGCAAGCAAAGCAGAGGCCCAGGATTCACGTACAAAATGAAAAGCCAAGACGTGAAAAAGAAATCCAAGATCACGATCCTTAGCTTTGTGCTTAAAAAATGCATAAAGCAAGCTAGCTGTATTTGTACACGTGAAAGTAAAAAGAATCTAGCTCAGTAACTCTAACATTATTCCACTCTACAATTAATTAAACTGGAAAGATATTCTTTAAATACATGAATTTAGGATCATACTAAAGAATCTCAGAAAAGTGAGCAAAAATGTTTAATAATAATAGTATTTGGCTAATATTTATTAAGTGATTTCTATAGCCAAATACAGTGGTAAACATCTTTCCTTTGTCTAATCTTTGAAACAATCCTTTGATATCCAAGCAGATTTTACTTCATTAGAGGAGAGAGTTCTAGGCTGGAATCTTCCTTCTCAGTTAACACTTTGGCTCTCCAGTTCCCTCTTCCAGCCTCGCCTTTTTCCACTCAAAAGTAGACAAAGCACAAATGAATAAAGAAAATCCAGAATGGGGGTTGGGTGAGGAAGGGGGTGAGCCAGAAATGGGTAAATTATAAATGCTGAGATGAGAGGTAGGAGAGAGGGGGAATGCGAGATGATCCAAGCTACCAATGGGAAAACTACACTTTTCTAAGATAAAGGCCACAAAAGTTCAGAGGTTGCTCTAGACAAGGTAAATCTTTGATTGTCTTCAAAAGTCATTTTCGGTCCCAGACATTCGGCCTCTTTTCTGTTACAAAGAGAAAGGAGGCAGCGACCCATGAAGTGTCAGGAATGCATCCGAGGGAGCCCCTGCTAAATTGCAGCGAAGCTATTGTGCATTGGTGAAGTTCAAAGGAAAAGACCGGCGGGGCGGGGCGGGGCGGGTGAGTGGCAGCTCTGGGCCCGGCGCGCGGAGACCCTGGAGAGGCATAGCCCCGCCCACCCCGGACAGCACCGCGCCACACCGCCCTAAGGGCCACCACTAGCGCAGCTGGGAGAGACGCCTGGAAAAGGGGGAGAAAAGGGGTGCAGGCTTTCGGGGAGGGGAAAAATGTGCCCGCCAGCCAGGCTAAGAACTTTGAGAACGGAGTGAGCCCGGCGCTGCTTTGGGATCTGGCCGGAGGGTGAGGGGCCAAGATATTTACATTTCTCCAAGCAGGCTGGGCAAGGGGGAGGGGGGCTGGGAAAGAAAATAAAAGAAAACAAACTGTTCTCGCCATTAAATATTCATGACAGCAGCTTTGGTCAGGCTAATGGGAAGCACATAAATGCCTTTACAACTTTGTTAAATGCAAAAAAGAAGAAAAGACGGATGAGGGTCACAGCATGCTCTGGGGCAAACTGGGAGGAATATGAAAACGTGGACCACAGGATGCTGGAGACTCGGGTTGGCTGCAGGTTCAGGGGGGCTCGCTGTGGGTGTTATTCAGAAGCATTCCAGGAGGTGTGGATTCCGGTGCAGTTCATTTCTCATCTCCACAACAAAACGCTACGCAGAAGCTGGGTTTTTCGATGATCATACTCTCGGAGGCCATTTTTTCTTTCTCTTGAAACTTTTATTTTTCTTCCAAGTATGATGCCATGGTAGCGTGTGACAGATGTTACTGTTTTAAATCTTGCAGGAACTTAAGCTGAGTTCTTGAAACAGACCAAGAGAAATGGAGATCCAATAATCTTTGGTCAGAAACAAAGCGCCCAAATCCCAGACCAGGCTGAGTAGGGAGGTTTCATCCAGCCAAGGACAAAAAAGCCAGGGAACTCTAGTGTCAGGGCCTGACTCACCCCAGGACTGTCTCCTCACAGGCAACTGAGTGCCTCGTGTTTTCACTGAGACTTCAGCTGGTCCATTGTCCTAAGGGAGAATCACAAGGGACCATACCTCCAGGTACAGATACATTTGTAATGAGATCTGTACTCTGTACATCTGTACAGATGAGTACTCTGTACTCTAAATAAATTACTAAGGAATAACACATCTCATTATTTAAACAGAGGAATAAGTTCTTTGGAAGGAGGCGTTTGTATTGCAGAGGTAATTATTTTGGGTGTTGGGGGATCTTGTATTTTTTGTTTACATTTTCACACTGTATATGGGAAAGAGAAAACAAGTACATACAAGGTTATGTATCAGACCAAGGGTAGATTTATATATTCCCCTATTATAACTAACAGGAAAGGAAAACATAGCCTTGAAATAAAACAATTTCAAAAGTTCCTCTCAAAAAATCCAAAAGTTAATAGTATGTCAAAGGCCACAAAACACAAACTGGGCTGCTTTTAAATGTAAATGAGTATCATCTTTGATAAATTTCAAGAACTAATTTCACTTTTTCTATTGGATTCCCATTCCAGAAGGAAAAGGGATGGTGTCCATTGCATTGTTTTGAAGATCAGCCATTGTAATCATTTTGTGCTTTCATTCCAAGGAATATAGATGTAACTGGCTGCTTTGGATAATTTGTGTGTGTGTGTGTGTGTGTGTGTGTGTGTGTGTGTGTGTGTGTGTGTGTGTGGTTTTGGGGAGTGAACTCAGGGCCTCAAGCATGCTAGGCAAGTGATGTATCACTAAGCTACATCCGAAGGCCACTTTGGATGAATTATAATAGCAAATGTGAACATTAAAAAGTCTTCTCGGGTAGGCTGCTCCTTCTCTCCCTAACCCTTTGCAGACACCTCTGTTATCATTCAGTCAGTAGTCATTCCTTTTGAGGATATGTCTGTCCCAGCCCTTCCCCCCACAGCACACTCTACAGCTTGGGGTCATGGGGGTCAAGGGTGGGGCCAACAGTGTAGGTGCTCTGGGTCCCTCAGCAAGCCTAGTAAACTGGCACAGAGTATGTGCTCACATAATCACAGTGCCCACACAGTGAGTGACCTACTAAGACATGTCTGCTGAATGAATGAATGATGGCATTTTCAGGAGATGGAGACACTTTTCTTTAAGGTATCAATCTTTTGCTTAAATTATTTTGTGTGTGTGTGGTACATGGGGGTTGAACCCAGGGCCTTCCACATGCTTATACAAATGCTCTGTCACTGGACTGCATCCCCAGTTCATTTTTCTAGTTTTTATCTTGAGACAGAGTCTTGCTAAGTTATGCAGGCAGCCTCTGGCCTCGAACTTGGGCTCCTCCTACCTCCACCTTCTGAGTCACTGGGATTACAAGCATGAACCATAGCACCCAGCTCTTAAATTATTTTTTATATGTGGTATTTAGACTACAGAATTGACCATGCAACCAAATGGAAATTAAATGGTAGGTTTGTTTGATTTCATACAAGCGAGAAATTAAGAAATATTAACAGAAAAATAATAATAGTAAAAGAGTAATAACAGTAAACGATTGGATATAGATTTTCCCTTTTTGGTTTAAAAAAAAAAACTTGGAAAACAATGTTCCAGTTTCCTCCCTTTTAAAAGGAGAGATCAGTCTCTAGGCAGAATTTTCAATTAAAGAAACAGCACACAAAAAAGTCCAAGCTGTTGTAAAGAAATAGGTTCATTTTTCTTCCAAAAAGTGCAGTTCAGTTTAAAAAAAATAACATAAGCAAATAACTTCTACAAAGCCCAGCATTCCTAGGAAGCAATAAACTATCCTTTCAAGGTAGTATGCAAGGAATGTCAGTCAGGGGCTTTGCTATACATGGAAAAGGTCACCAATACCAATGAACTCCCAGCTTCAGGGGTTTACAAGCCTGTGAGGACCTCACCAGGCTTTCCACAACCCCCAGGACCCAGTTCCAAGGCTCTCTCCCTGGTGGGGGCTCTCTGTGGGCCCTGAAGCCTCTAAGACAACCCTGGCCAAATTCCCATCAAAAAGGAACTAAAAGCATATCTGAACCAAAGGAAAAGAAAAATTGTATTCCCCAGCAACTACAGTGCAGACAGCTCTCCATAAACTTCTGTATCAAAAATGAGTCCTTAGTATAGGACCCTATCTTGGGAGATCCTTTAGAGTAGTGTTACCTTGCTGTATCTTTCATCATGTTGTTGCTGGTGTTAGGTGCTGTTGAGTCAGGTCCTATTCAGTGACCCTAAGTACAACAGAATGAAACGCTCCCAGACACTGTGCCGTGCCCAGCACTATGTCTATGCCTCTCTGCTGTTCATAGGGTTTTCATTGGCTGATTGTATTGGAATTGTTTCAAGAGTGGGTTGCCAGGTCCTTCTCCCATTTCTGTGGTGCTGAGGATTGAACTTGGAGCCTCAGAGAGTGCAGACTGACACTCTAACAACTGAGCTAAATTATAGCCTTGACAAAAAGGCTTAGTACAATGAATATACTCAATAATGTGTGGACTGAATGAAAAAGGCAAAAGCAGCAACAAAGCAGATTCAGCCAACTTAGGTGTTAATTAATCCAAAAAGCAATAAAAACATAATTAATACACAGGGACTATAGCAATAAATACCACACAAAGTAATAATAAATTTATTTCATAATGTTTAAAACAGTTTTGTGAAGAATCACCATTCTACCTAGTATTCCCAACTAGGTCTACATTTCAGAATTTTTTAAAAAAATATTTTTATTAGTAACAGCACTTTAGCTATTAGTCATCTACACTGATTTCAATTATAGTTTATTTAATAAATTAGAGAACATTTCTGTCATAATCTCAGTGTTCATTCTATGTACTACTGACATTTATAAACTATCTTAATACCAATCATATTTTGCATGTCTTCGTGGTTTTATCCCTCAACCATGCCTCCCTAAACACTATGACTAAAGTCTTGCCCATTTTTGAAAATAAAACTTGTTATATATTTTGCGTCATTTGACTCTACAGTGTCCTCTTCCAACTTTTCTTTATATAACTCACGGGTTATCTACAGAATAGCAAGGGGCATTTGACTCAATTTTTCATTTTTAAATTTTATTAAGGTGCTCAAGATCGTTTTGGAAAAATTCAGCCCAGAAAGTCACTATGAAAGACATTTTACATAAGAAATATGTAAGTAAATTTTCTAAAAATCAAGCAAATAAAGAGTTAACAGGAAGCCACCTCTGGATACATATCACACAACATTAAGTTGGAAAGAGTTAAATCACTGTTATCCATATACAGGGAAATGCTGAGTGACAGATGTGTTTAAAAACTTAATCAGAAAGTCAAGCATAATACATGTACATATGCACAGGAAAAGCAACAAAGTGACGGACAAATTAAAACATTTTGAGAACACAAAGAACAGTCAAACAGGATTCAATTCAAACTAACAGCCTACTATGTGCAAAAAATGGCTACAAAAACATGCATTGAGATTTTAAGTTCCATTAAAGACAAGTTATGGTAAAAACTGATTCGTGTTTTTGCTATAAAAGTTGTCATATGCCCTCAAAATGTTATTAAAAACATGCCCCTCATAATCAAGTTTTTTGGAGAGTAAAATTAACCAAATTAGATCAATTTGCTGCTGTTGTTGTTAAGTGCCATCATGTCAGGTCTCCCTCAGAGCAACCCTATGTACAAACAGAACAAAACACTCCCTGACATTGTGCCATGCCCAGCGCTATGTCAGGGCTTCCCTGCTATTCATCAGATTTTCCATGGTTGATTGTTTCAGGATTGTTTGGGATTGTTTCTGATTGTTTCGGAATGGGCTGCCAGGTCCTTCTCTCATTTTATGTGGTGCTGAGGATTGAACCCAGCGCCTCAAAGAGTGCAGACCACCATTCTAACAACTGAGCTAGACCCCAACCTCTAGATAAATTGGTGTGATCAAAAAAATTATAACCTATGCAAAATCGATTTTGCATAGGAAAAATAATTTTAAAGGTATTAACAGCAATACACTAAAATATTAGGGAAACTTGACATCCCCATCTTAAAAATTAACTATAGTCCAAATTAACCAAGCAAGGAGGAAGATAGTCAGTTTTCATCGTGTCCACAAATTTGATGCTAATTTCACTCAGTGCCTTAAGAATATTAATTACTTGAATAAATTTTTTTTGGTAAAGCCCAGAATTCCTTCTGATAACAAAAGCACAGAAAGTTCAAAGGTTAGACTGCCATTTAACACTATGGCATGTTCAAAGCCTGAACTGGAAACCCATTTCCAAACTTACTCATATGAGGTACTGGAATCCTAATGCGAGAGTGGTCGGGCATTGTTTAGTCCACTGGTGTTTTTCTACTTTGCTTAAGGATTTATTCATAAGGGTGACAATGCCTACCTCATCACCAAGGAGAAACATTCTTTTGGATACAAAGAATCTGGGGTCATTTCTTCCAACACAGCTCCCACCCCATCCACTAATTACTTTCTCTGCATTCTGGAAGGCTAAAAGAGTCTACTAGTAGAGTTCAATAGCCCTGGATTTAGCCCACATTACAGTCTATCTTGTACTTCACACCCCTCCAAAAATTAAAAATGTAAAGAAAAACATTAGCCACATTGATTGTATGAGGAGAGGGAGAGGTGCAACAAGATTTCCATGGAAATAAAAAATAACTTCAGTGGATGCAAAGAATAGAAGTGTCTATCATATAAAAATGGTTTCATTTATAAAAGGTTACCAGGCATATAAACTCAAAAAGCCAGGTTCAGTCTGAAAGCCAGTCATTCATTTATTCAATGAACATTCACTAATGCCTGCAGGCGCCTGCAGGTGCCTGATGAAAGAACAAAAGCAGGCCCTGTCCTCAAAGAGCACAGCGTGACAAGAAAGAAAGGCCACTAGCGAACAGTTATAATACAATTACAATATGGCGCCCTACGTGCTAGTAGAAGAAGCCAAAGTGTATGCTATGGAAGGAACCCCAGGGTTGACTGGGGTTTAGCTCAGTTGGCAGAGTGCTGTTTTGCATTCTCTGAGGCCTTGGGTGTGACCCCCAGCACCACAAAAATGGGAGAAGCACATAGCAGCCCACTCCGAACACAATCAGCCATCAAAAATCCTATGAAGAGCACAGAAGCACTGACATAATGCTGGACAAGGCACAGTGTCAGGGAGTGTTTCGTTCTGTTTTCCATAGGGTCGGCTCTGAGTTAGACCCTATTCAGTGGCACCTACAACAACAATGGAACCCCCAAAGAGGGGCCTCTGACCATACGGTCAGTCGGACAGGAGAAGCCAAGAAGGACTTTTTATGAGGTGATGTTAGGCTACAGTTGAGCCTTAAATGAGATAAAGGTGACTGAACAGGGAGGTGAGGTTGAGGCAAATGCTGTGATTACAACTGGAAATGTGAACACCCATGTATGCCTGGTAGAGATCTCAGATCATCACTAATACAATGCAGAACACAGTATGGAGGATGCCTCTACTCTCTCCAATCATCTATGCTTCCAGAATTATTCAGCTCAGTAAATGCCACTTGCCTGTTTTGAGTGAGAACTTCTTGGTACCATCTTGAAATCTGATCTTACAGCTGTTTTTTTTTTTTTAAGTACAAGGGATGGCATACATTTTCTAAGCATTCAGGCATCTCATTTCTATTATCTCTTTATAGATTTAATGTATCAAGTTTGGAAGCTAATAGATGAATTAAGTAAATAATTGTCTTTTCTTTTACTTCCTCATAAACTGGCTCCAGCTATCAACAAAACACATGGAAGTTTCCTTGAAGAAGTTGTGATGGAGACTAAAATATTAGTCTTATTTAAAGGAGACTGGCTCTAGTCAAATACTTGCCCTTTTATCACTTGTAGTTTAAACGGTATTCTGCAGGCTTCAGGCATGATCAAAAAGGATACATTTTTCTCTGAAGGTAGTTCTTTTAAAACTCAGCCAATGATCATGATTTTTGGCACCAAAAGAACTTGAGCAATGGAGGGCACATGAAACTACATTCTTAAATTTTAGAAAGCATAATTTATATATGCCTGGAGCCGTAGCACTGTGGAGTCCTGTCCTGTCAGATCTCGGAAGCTAAGCAGGGTGGGGCCTGGTTACTAGTTGGATGGGAGACTGCCTGGAAACACCAGGTGCTGTAGGTTTGGGAGATGGACCCAGCAACCCACTCCCAAAAAATAATCAGTCATTGAAAACCCTATGACTAGCAGAGAAGCACTGATGATAGTGTTTCACTTATTGTACGTAGGGTCACTATGAGTCAGATACTGACTCAAGGGCACCTAACAACAACAGTTTATATATAATAACAGGAGATGAAGAGTGTTACTCCTTCTTTATTAAATGCAGAACAGTACTATACTGGGAGAGAGCCCACGATCAAAAGGGAAGTAATTAAGATGTAGATTCTAGCCAGGTGCGGTATGAATGCCATAATTCCAGCACTGGGGAGGCTGAGGTGGGAAGATCATGAGTTCAAGCCCAGCCCAAGCTATATGGCAAGATCATAACTGCTCCTGTCCCCGCTGCCACTTCCCTGTCCCCCTCAAAAAGGATGTGGATTGTAACGCAGGCTCTTCCACTAACTACCACATCCTCTCTCAGCTTCCCCATGCTTCAGCAGACAGATGTTGTTCTTACTGTTGTTAGGTGCCCTAGAGCCAGGTCTAAGCTCATTAAATCATTGTGTTTTTTGTGGGAAGTGAAGGAGGACCTAAAATTATACTAATATTCTGAGGGTACTTATAGCAGACATTGTGCTAAATGCTTCCCATTCAGTATCTCATTTAATTTCAAAGAGCAGCACTAATAAGATAAGATACTAGGATCCCATTTTACTAATAAGGAAATGGGGGCTTAGATGGCTAAGTGACATGAAATAAAATGACATTGAACACTTCACCACTAAGCTCAAAGGCTTCCCTAAGCACTGAAATTCTCAGGAGGTCCTGCAGGTAATCTGATCCCAATTGATGTTTTTCAAATTCACTGTTTTCCACAAAAGGAAGCATTTTTTGCAGTTTTTTACCCAAAACTGCCAAAGGTGAATTCCATAAACTTTTGAATAAGAAGATTCCAATCCAAATTTTTTCCACAAAACTCATTGTTTTATCTCCAAACAGATTCACTCTGCATAGACATCTGCTTGTAAAGCCAGAGGCGGCTTTGGAATGGAGTACCAGATCATCCCCGGATGTCTCATTTCTGTTCCCAACGTCTGCAGACAGAACAGGTCCTTTCCTTCCATAAGCTTGCCATCAGAGAATCAACCCCAAAGAAGGCGGGGAGAAGCAGACAGCTAAATAACTGCGCCTCTCCCTGGGGGTCTTCCTGGGCTGTGCACATCTGGCTTTCATCCCTGCACATACTGGGTCCCAGGAGGAGAAAGAGGAAAGGGATTTACAAAGAAATCGCCACTGTCATTTAATGAATTGAAGCTGGCCTGCTTTTAATAGCACCATTTAATTGCACTGTCGTATTTTCTGCTGGAGCCCTCCTACCACTAATGTATTAACAATCTCTTACCCCGTCCCCAGGGAATTAAAACCGGTCCATTTTCTCCTCTTTCAGCCCACCCCCTACACTACCCGCCTTCCCCCTTAACACCCTCATGAAAGCTGAGAACAAAACAAAAAGTGACAGGACTCTAGCCAGGTATGGCTTAGGTGTTATTAAATTATAGAACTTAACTTCTGGGGGTGAGGGAGTGGGGGGTGCTTATAAAAGAGGCGTGTGATTAACAGTATAAAAATAATAGAGTGCTGCAGCCACCATCATGGGCACAAGAAATGTTAATTTTCTGTTATTTTAAAACCATAACATCATCAAGTCCATTACAGAGAAATGACAGCTATGCGTGGCCTCCCACTAAGGCAAGGGGATGGCTTTTTGCACCCTAAGATAACGTGCTGGGTAAAAATAGCAAAATACATTAAAAACAGCAGATGTTTTAACTGGGCCGGTTGTATCCAGAGCTGTGTTTATTTCTAAACCTTCACATCATGAACCATAAACACAATGTAAAAAGGACAATTCTCGTGTGATAAGTCTCACCATTGTCCTAAAAAGCACCGCTCGTCACACCTGGATAAAAGAAGTATTTCTAGAACCACACACCATGAAAAGACATCTTCAGATTACAGGTGGAAACTTTCGACTTTATTATTTGGAAAATTCTGAAATTCCTTCTCCAATATGATCTGTCTATGCCTTTCCAATCAAACCAATGTGAATAAAACTCTTCTGAAATAAAACCGTTATAAAGTTCCAGTAAGATTGAGTCCCTAAAAGTAAAGATATTTTCACACATGCCCATAGTTTCTTTTAGCAAGGAACATATGGGCAATTTAAGAACACACAAGGTATCAATATTCTCTAGGAAGAAGAGAGTTCCAATCTTACAGATAATGCAACTGAAAATACCAGATCAGGCTAACCATAACTACATATTGAGCCAAGCACATTTTTTAAAAATCCAACTTCAAATCTTTTTCTCACAAGTCACTCCTATCCACATCCACAGTGGAATCATTGCTGTTCTTCCCAACTTCATTTTAATTTCCCCCACTTAGTCTAAAGTTCTTCTGAAGTTGAAAATGAGAAGAAAGAATTAAGCCTGTGATGAGGGAAGAGAAACCTGAAATCTCTGAACAGCGAGGGGAGCGCTAAGTGATTTTACTTCTCCAATCAGCTTCTCACTCTGTGTCACCAGGACATGTCCTGGAGTATGTACTTAGGACCCACAAAATTTCTACAGCTTTTACAGCTGACGGACGAGGCAGATCAATAGCAGAGCTGGGGGGATTTGGGAGATGGAGAGCCAGACTTTTCCCTTTATTTTAAGCATATAATTGGATAATATCCCTTCTCAAGATACAACACTGCTCTTAGCTATACCCTGAACTTGAGGAATCTAAGAACTGAGTTTGAAATTCAGTCATATGAATTGGCCTGGCACACAAAAAGCATGCAATATATGCATAATTCAACATATAAATGAATAAATCCACAGAATGGTTCTTTCTACAAGTAAGACACATTTTCTAGATAACACTACACTATTTAATACTCTCCATCTAGTCCCTACTGCTCCAATTAACTATTATGAATACATCATCTTATGTGGCTAATCACCTACCAGTCACCGTAAGTGTTTAATGATTCAGACTGTCAAGGCCACCCTGGCCCCAATCTATATTATGAATATAAAGAATTCAAGAACCCAATTCTGTAACATTAGACAGAGTGTCTATGTCTTTATTGACACCTCAACACTTATCCTAACCTAGTTTAGTTGGCTCTGTTCTCAGTGCCCAGCACCCATAGTAGGAAGCCAACACAGATTTTGTAAACTCCAGGATCAAGCACAAGCATTTGGTCCCTGGACTTCAGTAAGAATCAAAGAGAGCCAGGTGTGGTGGTGCATGTCTATAATCCCAATGACTCGGGAGGCAAAGCCAGGAGGATCTTGGGTTCAAAGCCAGAGGTAGCCTGTGTAACTTAGTGAGACCCTAACTCAAAATAAAAAATAAAACATGGGCTGAGGGAGCAGCAAAAATATGTGCAAGACTTTGGGTTCAAACGCTAAGTATTGGAAAAAAAATTAAACACCCCAAAGAGACCACCACCAACCAGCCTGCACAGTCCTTATCAATGTCTTATCCTTGACTAATAATCCCATTGAGGTGGACCCTAAGGAACATACTCATTAGTTCAGAAGACAACTGACAAGTCACCAAGCTGTCTCAGACACACTGAATGGGATTCAAGATCCCCTATGGAGAGCTTCATGAGAACCCAGACCAAGATTATCTGCTAATTACAGGGTTTACAGAATAAGGCCAGGAACTCTTCTAAGCTAAACTAAACAGGACTCACCAAAGTGACTATGTCCCAGATAATACCTCCTCTGATCCACTGCAAGCCTGTTCACTAGAATTACTACAGAGCAAAAGCCTGCACTGCCATAGAACTTATCATAATGCTCTCACTCATGTTCGGTTTTGTGCACATCTGTCTCTTTCCTGGACTGTGATTAACTAGGCTGAGCATGTGATAAAATTCAGTTGCTCTCCAGCCTGCCCAGCAGAGCATCAAGTGCACCTGTGAAACCTTTGGACCATGGATGTCTAGAGCCCCTTTCCTGGAGATGCTGAGTTCATGCACATCAGGGTTCAGCAGAGTCTCTGGAAGACCTTGAAAGTGCATCACTGGCTGAGACTTAGGGAGTGGCATCAGGCACGTGTTCAGGTTCCGGAGACCAATCTGAGCTGGGCTCAACTCTTAACTCTAACTCTTATTCTTTGAGTGGCTCTAGGAAAGCCATCAAACATGTGTAAGTCTCCTATTGCACATGTGTAAAATGGAGATTAGCCTAATATACACCTCATGGAACTTTTGCAAAGATTAGAGGAAACAGTATGTGTTAAGTACAACATGTTCCAAATACACAGTCAGTAGCTAATACATAAGAGAGATTTGGGCCTAAACACTGTGCCTAATGCAACTCATATTGCATTGTAATAGCTCATTAAAAGGAACGGGGATAAGCCTTTATGGCTAACAAGTCATAAAAGTTTCCATTGTTAGGCATTTTATATCATCAGTTAGCACTCTTCTTCCAAAGAATACTGTAACAAATGGGTAAAGGGTTAGTTAAAATGTCTAGAAAGAGTAAATTCAACTTTTATATTTAAATTAATAAAACAACACAGATATC
The DNA here is from genome assembly GCA_007922755.1 of Pedetes capensis. Classification (NCBI taxonomy): domain Eukaryota; kingdom Metazoa; phylum Chordata; class Mammalia; order Rodentia; family Pedetidae; genus Pedetes; species Pedetes capensis. The sequence goes on along the minus strand of VMDO01000142.1, from coordinate 96,610 downwards.
AAGTTTATATGGTTTGAAGACAAGAATGTTGAAGTTATTAAAAGAATCTATTTGTAGGGCTGGGGATATAGCTCAGTGGTGGAGTGTTTGGGTTTCATCCCCACCACTAAAAAAAGAAAAGAAAATATGATAAAATAAAACAACCTATTTGCTAAAGCCTTGGGGATAGTTCTCCTTCCCATGGGAACAATGGGAGGAAGGGTGAGGAGAAAGAGTGATAACCTCAAGGTTATGATACGATTATATTTTGCCATTTTATAATTAAAGTCAAATATACCATAGCTTAAGTGTGGAAGGGGCCATATCTTTAATGTCGTCAGAAGCTTCATCAAAAAGTGTTTCCTTTAGATTTATGACATTTACGAGGGATTACCTTTTTGTTTGTTTTTTGTTCCTGATTAGGAACATATTACACTCACAGCCTAGTTGAAGACAATGCCATTTCTACAGAAATCACTGGGGAAAAATAATTCACTTACCAGACACTCTCTTTCTTGCAAACTTTAATGGAATGAATCTACTATACAAAAGAGAAATAAGAAAGAGCCACATGTTCACATACACTTATCTATCCAATGGGGTGTGTGAGTGTGGGGGGGGGACAGCCAAAAAAAAGTTTTGCTGAAACAAATTGGACGTGTTTTGTTGCAGAGCATAAAAAAGAAAGCTTTATCCATTCTGCATTTTCATAAGCAACCAACTTTGAGCTCCTACACAAAATAATAAAATAATCTATTTTAAAGGAATATTTCCAACACCAGAAAAAATAAAATAATAATAACCCTTAGGTGAATCTGACTTGTAAATAAGGAAAGCTGTTAAGTGCTCAGTGGTTTTGGTCTCTTTATCAAAAACACTAGAAATAATCTCAGAATATATAACTCACCTGGTCTACCTCATGAGCCTTCATTTTTTAGTAGGGAAGAACATAGTAGCACTGACAAATTCCCTGGGACTCAGCCCTCATCTCTTAGTAAAAAAAGAAATACATTTAAAGGGAGAGGAAGGAGATTGTTAATTAGAAAAAATAGAGAACCTGGGAACTTATTCAACTCTTATATAAGGTTATGTATTTATTGTCCATCACTTATATAGCTATAGTTATCAACTGCCTGAGATTTTGTGAAAGAATATCCTCAAAATTTCTTCACACCATCCATATTTTACTCAAGTTGGGAGCCTCTTCGGGGAAATCATTTTAGAAGCAAGAGTACAGAAATAACCCATCCTGGAAATGCCTTCTATTTGAAGCACCTGGCATAAAGCTATTGTGTCCAGTGATTTCATATTATGGCCTTCCACACAGAAAGGAAACACTCTGAATCCTAAGGACTAATTGCACATCTACAGATTTCCTCTTTCCACAGAGGTTTTTAATTGGTCGCTTTAAGTTGCCAAGTTATGTTCAAAAATGGCATTTCAAATAAGCAGGCAGAGTGACTGCTGATCTAGAATTGAAATATTCAGCTTCCCTTTGGATGAAGAACTGATGCATTTATTTTAAGAGATTCATTCTCCAGAAGATGGCAACACCCAGAGGGGGAGACCAAGTGTCTTTGTCTAGTTCATTCAGCTTGCATTCAACAACAATATGAATGGTGCCCCATTACTTCAATGTCAAAAGTTAATGCAAAAAGGTTAGAAATCTAACATCAGAAACTCTTACTAAAATGGGATACAAATAGTAAGATACATGTGCTTTTACTTCCTGTAAGCAATTAGTTTTGTAGTAGACAGAATGGAATAACTATGTACAGGCTTCATGTTGCAAAAGACCCGGTTATTTCTGAAGCTTTCCTTCTCCAGTTCAACCCTGCACTTTGATTCAAAAGAGGAGGGTCGATACCACATACACGACTCTGCAACATCACAAAACCCCATAAAACTGTCACCATGAAATACATCGCTGCGTGGTTCTGCTACTGCTTCTTTTATTCCTGCAGCAATGGACCCACAACCTCAGAGGATGAATTCACCACTTCAAGGCTCGTGCCTACTGCTGGATAGAAACAATGACAATGTTCTTGGGGACAGGAGCCCTTGGGGATATGTGCAGGTCCTGCCATCCAGTACAATAGCAAATTCACCTCTGAATTAATAATTTTTATACTTCCCACACTCTGCATTTTTCCCCAGTTAAAAATATTCCTCTATTCCTAGAAAGGAGCCCAACCCTGAAATTAAATTCAGTGCTACAAAAACATGGAAGGAGTTTCTTTCAACAGACGGTCATATATTAAAGCTAAAACCTTAGCTTGAGATTAAAAGCCCAGTTTTCAAAATAATTATCAGACACTGGCAGACATCATTAATCAAGGATGAGAAGGTCCACGAACCCCATAAAACCATGTAAAAGTTTGATGTGTAGTTTCCTGAAAGGAAGTTTCAGAATCCAGAGTGGTCTGTGACCTAAAAAATTCAACAGCCAGGTAAGTATAAAATTGCTTTTTTAATTGTGCTGAGGGAAATAAATCAGAAATGAAGCTATACCGATTGAACAGAATATAGAACAGGAAATAAATATTTTCTTTCAGTCTAATGTGTTTACACAAAAGGAATAGAATGACAATCTTTTACCATGTACATTGTAACAGAAAAAAAAATTGTTCAATAAAAGTTGGATTCATGCATGTAATTGTGAAGCATTGGTTGCTATTGTTGTTATATATTAATGTACAAAGAGATTCTTTATCCCATGAGTAGAATTTTAAAACCTGATAGAAACAAGCCCATTCTCAGGCTTATAAAACAAGCCTTTACAGATAATTATGTTTTATTACTCTTCATTTTATGGGGATTGTGTTATACAAAACAAATACCAGATGCCTATTTGTTTTATTCATTTCTGGGAGAAAAAAAATCCTACAAGTGCCTCTGCGAATAGAACTGCTTTTAATTAAACACAATGTACAATGAGCACATAAAAATTAATACTGTTTGAAGCCAGCAGGTAGAAAGTAAATGTATCAAACAGCAAATGCTGAATACCCCGTCTTCTCCCGCCTGGCAATGAGAAGAGAACATTCCCAAGCTTATTACCCAGGAACTGAAATCAGCAAGGGATACTTGATCAAGGTCATTCATAGACTTGTTTTGGGGTAATTAAGGCCAATGTTCATGGAAACATAAAACCTGGAGGTGAGAAAAAAAAGCAAAGTCAATATGTTTTAATGGCAGCTGTATTAACCAGACCTCATATGAGACATTATTTACAAATCAGGCAGGTCCCTTCTGAGCTATGTGGGGAAAGCTGTTGAGAATGAATGAACCAGGTCCATTTCTGCTACACCAGAAAAATGCAAAGTGAATTCTGGCATAGTTCAGACGCAATCGGCAAACACAACAGAAGGATATGTCAAACAGTGGAAGCTCTCTGATTAATACAGCCATGGAAAGGAAGGGAGGGAGGGAGGGAGGAGGGGAAGGAGGGAAGGAGGTGAAGAGAAGGGCAAGGGAGGAATAGGAAGGGAGGGAAGGCGGGAAGGAAGGGAGGGAGGAAGGGAGGGAGGGAGAGAGGAAAGAAGGAAGGGAGGAAGGGAAGAAGGGAGGGGAGAGGAAGGAGGGAGGGAAGGAAGTGAAGGGAAGGGCAAGGAAGGAATGGGAAGGGAAGGGAGGAAAGGGGGGAAAGAAGGGAGGGAGGGAAGGAAGGAAAGACAGAGGGAAAGAAGGGAGGGAGGGAGGGAAGGAATGAAGGAAGGAGGGAGGGAGGGAGGGAGGGAGGGAAAGAAGGAAGGAAGGAAGGGAGGGAGGGAGAGAGGGAGGGTGAGAGAGAACAAGAAGCCATGATAAAAAGAACATTCAAAGTAAAACTGGACAGTTTTACCTAACCCCAAAGAAATAAATCCTATCTGTTCAACTGTCCTATCTAATCAGAAAATGAGAATTCAGCATACAGAATTTTAGCCCCACAATGAGAAAAATGTGGCTCCTTCTCTTACTTTTTTCTTCTGCTTTTGTTCTCCTGTTTGACTTTGATCAAACCACAGTATGACCCACTCACCACCCTAGTCCTAGATTTTGATATCATCTAGCCAGTTAGGATTCGTACTTCATCCTGCCAAGGCAAAAAATACAAAGATATTTTGAAAGCACTGCTTGAAGTAATGTGAAACAGCCCGGAACTGTATCTGGCAACCCACTTTCCACCAAGACTATTGATATACCTTCAGTCACAGGTATTTAAGGGCTCATATTTCAACTTCCACCATCTGCAATTCTGAATCTCATAGGAGTCCTGATTTGAGGAAAATATTTATTTTATCCTTTACATGAAACTGACTGTCTTTGCTTAGAGGACTTTGGTCTTTCGGTTAAATGGGAAAAAAATAAACTATTTTGTTTCCAGATTAAAAAGTATAACATCCTAAGGGTTTTTTAGCCTATAAGACATTTTTTATCAAATGTGGGCAACTGAGAAAATGGCATTCAAATTAGATATCACCCTCAGAAAATTCATTTTGCTAAAAAAAAATTAGGATATATGCCGGGCACAATGGTGCATGCCTGTAATCCCAGCAACTCATGAGGTGGAGGCAGGAGGATCACAAGTTTGAGACCAGAGGCAGTTTATGTTATTTAGAGAGACCGTAACTCAAAAAGTAAGAAAAATGGGCCAAGGGTGCAGCTCAGTGGTTCAGCACTTACAAAATATGCAAGTACGAGGCCCTGTGTTCAACCTCCAATACTGAAAAAAAATATATATATAGGGTATTACTTGTTCTCAAACAATTGGGGTGTAATACAGAGACACTATAATCAAAAGTCAAATTTATACTCATTATAATCTAATCCAAGTACTATTTTCACAACATAATACCTTATAGCTCTTAAAATAGAATGAGGAAAAGATCTATATGTACCAGTGTGAAATAATACTTGATCCATAACTGATTAAAAAAATCACAAATGAATATGTATAAAATGATTCTATTTCCATGAAAATAAATAATACATGCTTAGACAAGAAAGAATACACACTACACTGTCAAAAGTGGTCATAGGAAACATTATAAAGAACTTTCACTTTCTGTAATGTTAATGAAAGTGTTCACAATACTCACGCTACTTCCACAAACCAGATTTTTTTTCCCCAAAACACTCACCTAACCGTGGTTTTTGCCATAGCACTTAAATGGCTCTCTCTTAGCTATTGAGTGTAAAAATCAAGATGAGATGTGAAGTCTTATGTTCTAGGAAAGCTTGACTTGATTGCCAGTAGGAGGCCTGGCATGAGCCAGCACCAGGAGACAGGAAGAACGTGAGTGAGTGAGTGTGTGTGTGTGTGTGTGTGTGTGTGTGTGTGTGTGTGTGTGCGCGCGCGCGCATATGTGTCTGGGGGGGGTACATACACATGTGCAAACACAAACTTTCAGAGGAAGGAAGGAGAATTACTGAAAAAAGTGTCACTGAAAGGAAGAAACAGAGTAAAGTGATATGACTCAGAAGGGCTTTGCAAAGGGCCACCAAGCCATGCCTCTGATGGTCCCTTAGAAACTGCTGGGGAGTCCCTAGAAGAAGTGATGAGTAAAATCCATCCTCGTCAGGGGAAGGCAGAGGTACCAATGCCTTGAGTAAATCTCAAGCACAGGCCTGGAAGAAAGAACCAAGTAGCCTAGGGATGAACCGTGGAAGCTGCAGCCAACCTCTGGAGAAGAGGCCCCTGCCAGATGTCACCACAGAATCACAACCCTGGGCCTTCCCAGGGGGTTTTAAGCCCCAAGAGGAGCATCAGGGAAAGCTGTCCCCAACAGTGAGGACTGAGTTCTGATCCCAATGACATATTCTGTCCCTTGAGAGTAACAACCAAAGCACTGTTGGGGCTTTCTGTCGTGAAGTTGCCAGTGAGTTCCACCTCAGCTGTCTTCAGTGGGTTCACCGGCCCTCAGCCTGCTGGCCAGGAGGAAGCCAGCTTCAGAGCAATACAAACTGTACCTGGCCAAGCCCTAAGGCCCATCTTAGACGATACTGTACAGCACAAGTCCCATAAAGGAGGTTTCTGGGATATTACTGAGCTACAGACCAGGAACCTACTTGTAGCTAAAATGACAACAGCTCAAGTTACTTTAAAGCTGCAAATCAGCATTGGATTTTGATGTCTCTAATTTTACTCCTGGGAGAAGGACCTGGCAATCCACTCCCAAGGCAATCCCGAAACAGTCTGCCATTGAAAACCCTATGAGGGTCGCTATGAGTCAGTTACCGACTCGACGGCACCTAACACCAACAACAATTTTACTCCTAATATCTTGAAACACAAAGTGGGGGGGGGTGTAAAAAGAAACTCTCCTAGACTTATTTTTTTCTATTCAACATCTCCCTTGGGTTGCTTATTTAAAAACAAAAAAAAATGGAGTTCAACAATTCAGTTCCAAAGGTCTTTCTTTCTGCACCAACAGGCCACCATGACCAGACACTCATTCAACAAATATTTCTTGAGGATCCAATATAAACTCAGTGCTATACTAAATGCCAGGAAAACAGACTAAAACAAATACACACCATCTCTGTTCTCACGGAGCTGACATTTGAGGTTATAGCCAACATAAGACTTAACATTCTGAGCCCAAGTAGAGTATAAAGTGTGAAACATCCAAATAACTTTGCAATCAAACTATATTTGCAGGCAACTGGTAGGAAGGAAAGGCCTCTCACACACATTTTTGTACCATGAATGGATTTTTTTTTTTTTGGTCTGGCCCCCTTGGTCTATATTTTGGGGGGTGAGGAATATATACATATACATACATACACATACATATGTATATACATATACATATACATATACATACATACATGCATACATATATACACACACACACATATGAAGCGCAAGCGCGCGCGCACGTGTGTGTGTGTGTGTGTGTGTGTGTGTGTGTGTGTGTGTGTGTGTGTAGACAGGCATACACCAAAGAAAATATTTTAAATAGATGAAAAAGTCAGGCATGATGGTGCAGGCCTGAAATCCCACCAACTCAAGAGACAGAGGCAGGAGGATCGCAAGTTGGAAGCCAAGGCAGCTTGTGTAACTTAGTGAGATCCTATCTCAAGATAAAAATATTTTAAAAGGGGGGGCTGGGGGCTCAATTCAGTGGTAGAGCATTTGCAATGTATGCACAAGGTCCCAGGTTCAATGCCGCAGTACCACCAGAAAATATATGAAAAAGTCCAGAATATGCCATATTCTTGCCTTTTGTTTTGGTCCTGAAATTTCCACACTGAAGAAAGGACTAAGAAGGGCTAACCAAATCTAATAACCTATACTAAGCACCTCTCAGGTAAACTACTGCTTTGGCAGGGGATTCCAGGATCCAGAGGAGAATAAACTAGCTTTACCCCTCAAGGTGGGTAAACAGAGAGAGATTAAAAACTAAATAATTATAATGTAAGGTAGAATGATCTAAGAGTCAAAAAGAGATTCCAGGGCTATGGCCCCTTCACCACAGCCCTTAGTCTAAATTCCAGAATTTAACTGGGTCCTGAATGACATAAGGTAGCCCCTTAAGCTTGCATGCCTAGACCCACAAAGTTACGCAGGGTGAGAGAATAAAAGAGGAAGGAAAACGTCAGAATCCCTCAATACATGCTGGAACCAAACTCTTAGATGACTATCTCACCTCCTCTGTGTGGACAGAGAAATGCTTACTAGAAGCTCTGCAGATGAGGCTGGTGATTAACACAGAATGCCCTGGGCTAAAGGACAGGCCAAATGGCCTGCTGATTTGCACCTTACTATCTGAAAAATCACTACATCATTTTTACACCCCCGAGGGGACTGAAATGACAGGCTTCAAATGATAGTTCTTCTGTCATGTCCTGAATAGGAGCATACTGAGAAAGTTCCCAGGTCACCGTGCCTAGGAGTTCTAAAAGCAAGCATTTTCTGTTTTCAGAGATGTGTCCAAGAAATCCAATTGATGCATCTCACCTAATTAAATGAATTCCTTATAAATACAATATGGTATTTTTATTACACTGCTAACTGACTCAAAAAGCCAGATTACTAGAAGAAAGAAAGACAGTTTTTATTTTGTGGAAAAGACATAAGGGACCTCGGGACAAAGAAACGGGAACTGCCCCCTCCCCCCAAAAAAGGTGCTTTTTAAAATAGACCCTTGATTTTCAGCTTAAAACAATACCCAACTCTGGCCCCAGGAATATTCCCAGAAAAGAAAAAAAAGATATTTGTACTTTAAATACAGGTTCCACATACAAACACAGACCTACAATCATCATTGTGCATAAAATACATACCCTGCTTCTGGTCTTAAGCCAAACAGTATCAAATTTGGGATAAGAGCAGGAAGATATCACTTTACTTATATTTAGTGAACCACCCACCAGGCTCTTCTTAAAAAGTCTATGTTAGGGCACACTTCACATGAATCTGTGATTTATAGGAAGAATATAATTCTGTCCTAACTTGCTTTTTTGACATGCTCAAGTTCCAAGGGACACAATGACAGCAAAGCCTCCTGCAATGTGAAATCCTGTAGGAATCAGATCACTTCTGGGTTTGGTGGTAAAACGGTATTATAGAAAAGCTCTTACGATGTGTATGTTCGTAACTGCAGCTCTGTTTCCCAGGAGAGAAGATGAAAATTGAAATTCCAATGTGTCTGAGTGCTCCTGGATCTTCAAAACACAGGCTAGAATTTCCTTCCTAACTTCCACCTTGGCTGCTGTTATAAATTTACCATGAAGGCCAGGTGCACACTGCTTAAACATGCAGAAACAGCATCTAGGTTTTGGTCCTGCAGATGCTGCCTAATGCCTTCCTAAAGGAGAAAGTTCATCAGTCATTAGTAGCCACGCAAATGGCTAAAAGTAGAACACTATTCCCTGTTACAGCTTCCTGACTTGCTAAGTGCCCCTGCATGATGGGATCTCTCACTTGGCTACTTGGATTGCTAGAAGGGGGAAAAAAACTCATTTTACCTCCTCAATCTTATACAGATTTATCTTGGAGAGTCATTTCAGGTGATCCCACTGTCACCTCAGCCACCAATTTTAATGGTTTTTTGACAGGCAGGAACAAGACCTGTGTGACTGATCAGCATCACAGAACTGGTAGGAAACATGTTGTTGTTGTTAGGTGCCATCAAGTTGGTATTCGACTCATAGCAACCCTGTGTACAACAAGCGAAACACAGTTTCTCTGCTATTCATAGGGTTTTTAATGTCGGATTGATATTTGGAAGTGGGTTGCCAGGTCCTTCTCCCAGGTGGGAAACATAATACTTTTGTAAAAGAAGAGAGGATTTTTTTTTTTTTTAAGACACAAAGTCATATTAGTGATCTGCACTCTTGGTGGAACCACTTTGGGAAAATGAATATCTACCGATTTTGGCAACAATTCCAACAGGTGGTTGGGATTCTAAGCACTTGCCAAACCACCATGAGCTTTTCTGTGACTGGCAAACTACTGTATCATATTGCACACTACAATTATAATGAGCTGTAAACAGATAGGTCAAATGAAAGAAAATGAAAGCAATGATAAACACATACAAATAGTAACTCTGAAGTTATAGGAGTCTAATGTCCTTCAGCGGTACAGACAGATTAACAGAGACGGTAACCATGGTTCTTTATTGAGTGTTTACTATGCACCAGCACTGTTTTAAGCATCTGACATGGATTATGACCCACTCAACCCTCATAATAACAACCCTATGAGGTAGGAATTATTACTATCCCCATTTTACGAGTAAAGACAGAAACAGAGAGGTTGCCCTACGGCTCACAGATAGGGACAGAGCCACCACTGGAATTCAAGCCACCAAGTATACAGAACCCATCTGGGTAACCTCTATGTGCTGGACGTCAAGAGATAAGTGTGCTCTGTTTCCTATTCTGTCTTAACTAGCATGACCTTGGGCAAGTTGTCCAACTTCCCTGGACCACCACTTCCTTATCCACACCATGCAAGACTTACACTGGGTATTAAGAAGTTCACTACCGTTTTTTTTTCTTTTCCTTTTTCTTAATTTTTCTTTTAATTTTTATTCTGAAACATGGTCATGCTACGTAGCTCAACCTGGCTTCAAACTTACACTCCTCCTGCCTAACCCTCTAAGTGCTGAAATCACCAGCATGCACCACCATGCCCCACCACTTTCATAATCTTATTGCTCTTCTCTCCAGGCAAATCTATCTGACCCCAAGTAGTTAGGGTCAGCTGAACACTGTGCTCCCTTCCCTAAGCACCTGTACCACGTACAAACAGACATCCTCTCTATATGTGGACCTGATAGCCCCAGTCAGCAATCGGCTCACACGTCTCTGTGCAGGAACACCAGAGGAACAACCGAGGCCCAAAGAGGCTCTGTCCCTGACCAACACTCCCAAAATTATTGCTTCATTTTTTCAACTTAAAAGAGTGCTCATTTCTTAGCTTATTTTTATTGGAACCTAAATTTTATTTTGGCATTTAATCCTCTTTGCCATCTTTTATCCCTGAGTTACTCCTTGTTGTTAGGTGCTGTCAAGCTGGTGTCCGACTCATAGTGTCCCTACATACAACAGACGAAACACTATTGTCATGCTTCTCTGCTATTCACAGGGTTTGCAATGGCTGATTGTTTTTGTTGTTGTTGTTGTTTTTGGGAGTGGATTGCCAGGTCCTTCTCCCAAGCCTACAGCACCTGGTATTACCAGGTGGTCTCCCATACAAGTACTAACCAGGTCCAACCCTACTTAGCTTCTGAGATCTGACAGGATCAGATGCCACCATGGTATGGCTGCAGGCAGTTACTCCTTAGACATAGCAAAATCTAAAATAAGTGTAAGAAAATACTACTCCTATCTTTTAACTGTACTAAACATTGAGGTACTTAAATTTTATCTTAACATAAAATATTGCATTTTTTAAAAAAAATAACATGTAGAATAGCCCCACAATTCAAATTCAAAAAATATTGCACATTTCCACTTTTTGAATCAATAAAAGATGACTGCCTTACATTTACAGATTTGCAACATCACACTTGCACACTTAAAAAGGCAGTCATCACAAAAAGGGTTGCTTAAAGGTAGCCTTTTTAATGCAATGTGAATTTTAAAGGGGCACGTACCACATAAGAAAGGGTGTTTTCACAAAAAATTTATTCTCTGCCTCTCAGTAAAGCAAAAGCATTGCAGGATCAGATTCCCTCTGATTGGATTTGCAGATTGCTTCAGAAATATAGACCTAGCAATAATTTTGGAAAATAGCCTTACCAACCTTTGGACCAACACAAAACATAAATCATACTTAATCATTATATGATTGCAACCAAATCTGACTCATTTTTTAAGATCTACTAAGTCAAGTAATTATAATACAGTGCATCATTCATTTGACCTGTGCCGGGTCCAGATCCATTCATGATGGGTAGACAGAGTCCCCACATGAGGAAGAGTATCTTTAATAAAGGCATTGGAAGGAAAATCCACCGAAAGGGGAGGAGTTCTCCTAGCCTCAGAGGGAAAGTCTGCCGAGAGGGGAACAGTACCTCCAAAAAATGTCTCTTCATGGAAAAGGACTTGGAACCCCATCTTTTCTTAAATTTTAATTGGTCACTATTGTAGATTTCTAGAAATATTAATGAAAAATAATCTTCTGGCTCTGTGGGCTATGCTGATGCAGATTGGGAGTTGACAAACCTCAGGCTTTCATGTATGGAAATCCCTGAATGACTTCCAACAGCGGTAAACTCCTTATACAAAAGCCTTTGTACAGATAGCTCTACAGTAAGCAAAAGCACCCATTCTTCATTAACAACAGACTCAGTGGGGTGACACACAGGTGGCAGTTAACCACCATAAATTCCTGCATAAAGATTAAGAATAGTCAATTGTTACAGGAGATGCAGATGCTCAGGTCATCTTGGTTTATTTCTTTAAAATAATCACACTTTGTCTCTAAATTCCTCTTCCACTTTGATTGATTACCATTTGACACTCATGTGACAACTGATCAGGTGATTCCATCAATGCAACCAACTTCCTTGTCTTTTTCTGACCTTTCATAAGATTTCATGAATTGTAATTCTGTATAAAAAGGCTGGATAATCTGGAAATAAATGGAACAAGATCACACTGCCTCCGAGCTGCTGTGTTTGTTACCCACCACCAACTCCTCATCCGCCTTTGGGAGACCCTGGATTCTATCTAGGCTGCAGCTGGTCTGTGGCAGACCTGTACACCTTGAGTACTTCAATACAACATCCCAGATAATCATGATCCAGCCAGGAGACTTTAAATAAAGGAAATGGAGGCTAGTGGGAGAAGCAATTGTACACCTTCCTTTTGCTTTTTCCTCTCTCTGCTTTTTAATTAAATGATAAATCTCAATGTGAATTCATTAGAAGCCTGATAGCTCTATTAAGCACTACCATTACTATATGCCCTGGGGCAATGCTTCAGTATCAGTTAACAGAGTTTGGATGGAACCTAAGCAAAAATAAGTAAATAAATAAATAAATAAGCCAGAAGTTTAATTCAAGCAAGCTTTGGGGAGAAAAATTGAAATTAAAAGGGAAAGCGAGTTCCAATATCTACAGGCTGTTAAAATTCAACGATAGTAATGATTTTTCTTGCAGCAATAAATTCTTTGGATTTGCGTTATGTGGCAAATGTTGCCTTGGTTCATTTTAATTGGGTTTCACTGATGCTCATATCCAACACAATAGCAAAAATAAAAAAATGAAAAAGAAGGAAAAGGAAGAAAGTAATTTTAAAAAAATGAAAAGGCTTATCAGAAGAAATTTCCCATTTGAAAACAAAGAGAAACCCTGGGTGAATCAGCAAATTAACAAAAAGAACTTGGAGGGACCAGAGAGCCTACGTTATAACCAAGCAGAGTACCACTGGCCAACCTTATACTTTGAATCTGTGGTCAACTGTTAATATCCCCAGTGGTTCAATAAATGTAACTTTCTTTTTCAGTGATGCAACAAATACTGAGGGCCCACAATGAGTCAGTTGGGCATGGTGCTCAGGCTCTGAAGACACAGTGGTGACAGAAACCATGTCCCCAAAGAGACCTTTCTTCCCTCTATGTTTAAAACCCCACAACCTTCCCCCAGCTCCACTCCCCCTGAGCATTCAAAACACTGGGTGAGCTTTTCAAAACCCTGAAACTGCACCCCTAGAGAGTCTAGTTTGTCACTTCACTGGGCCAGGACCTATTTTCAGAAGCTCCCCCACAGATCCCACTGCACAGCCAAGAGAAAATGGCTGAGACTTACTGCTTGAACCCCTTTCCATATGTGGCACTTCTTCACAGCACATAGCATCCTCTAATATATGCCAGGATTTGTATGGCATCAGCCTGCAGCTACTAGACTGGGCATCTTGAGGACAGGAGATATGTCTGTTCTGTTGGCTGTGGAATCCTCAGTGCTTGCACAAGGTAGGAACTCAGTAAGTATCTGATGAGTACATTAATAAAAGTATTTTTAAAAGACTGAATCCCCCTCTCAGATCTCAAGACCTATACAATTTTCTGCGGTTTGAGGGAGAAGAGAAAGAGAAAGAGAGAGACAGAGAGAAAAAAAAAAAGAGAAGAGAAGAGAGAAGAGAGGAGGGGAGGGGCGGAGGGCAGGGGAGGGAAATGGAAATCCACAGCCGGGGTAAGTATTAACTACTCTAAGAAAGCACAGGGTCTGGGATTTAGCTCAGTTGGTGGAGTGCCACTCTGTACTCTCTGAGGTCCCAGGTTCAATTCCCAGCAAGGCAGAAAATGGGAGAAAGACATGGCAATCCATTCCCGAGGCAATCCCAAAACAATCAGCCATGGAAACTCCTATGAGGGTAGCTATGAGTTGGACAGGACTTGATGACACCTAACAACACACACAAGAAATCACAGACCAGCAGAAGTTGGCCTGCTCTGAGACAGGAAGTGACTCTGGAGGTGAGGTGGACCTGGGTGCCAGCCCTCTAGAAAGAGGGGAAAGAGTCCGTGGGGAACAGGAGCAAGGAGAGTATGGCTCCCCCATGGGGATGGGAGGCAAGCACAGCTGGACCAGCTGCCTGGATAACACGTGAATTAAGGATGGAAGCTCCCAAGGCACATCCAAGCAGGATGGTGGTAGGATCATATTTTCCAACAGTGACACTCACTACAGATGATTTTCACCCATCTGTCAACATGCTGGAATGTACATAGGAAACATGAAATTTATTCTCCACCCTCCTGGGCCCCTCTAGAAGTGGGAGAAAAGCAAGTTGGTGGCAAGTGCCTCAACGTACCTGTCAGGAAAAACCCTGGGCAATAGAGTAGATTATCTCCTCATGGGCACCTCCCTTCTCAAAACCTCATACCTTGGGCAGGCAGGCCAGCCCCAGAGCAGGCTCTCTCTCTTCACTGAGCCCATGGCCCAAGGCACACTGTGGATACTAACCAATCAAGACTAGCTAGCTATATCACTAGATGTAGTGATATAGATAGCTATATCACAATATCATGTCTCCTGAGTTAAAGTACTGATATATGTCATAAAAACTAGGACATCCAAATTGGCCGCACACAGATGAAATCCAATGCTACACCAAAGGGGACCTCATCTCTCTAGCACTTCTGGGGAACTAAGGTGGGTAGAGAGTTTTCAAACGGAGAGCTTATTCTTAAGAACACCAGAATATTCTTTTTATCACCTGTTATGGCTAAAAATAAGTTATATTATGGGCTGTTTTTCTACATTTTTAAACAAAGGACAGTGAACACAAATGATGCCTCAGGATAAACATAAACCACAGGGCAGTTCATCAAGTACTTACTGCATGACAGGGAAGGCACTAGGAGCTGGGACTCAGAGGCACATTCACTCCAAAGGCTTATGCAGGATACACTCTTGGGCTCTGGGTCAGCAGATGCTAAATTGCCACACTTCTTTACTTCCTCTGGACATTACATGTTTTAACTTCCAGGCCCTCTTCTTTCTATTTGGGTTCCCAGACTTGTCTGCAAAAATCTAGCTCTCCTCTTTAAATTTACTGCTTCTTATCTATTGTAAGCTTAGAAACCAGATGACCAAACTGGTCAGAATTGTCTCTCTAAAGTAAACTTGATTAAATAAATGTTAGGTGAGAAGCCCAAGTGATAACTCCATATGTCAACCACACAAATGTTCGTGAGTATGTGTCTTGTTGACATCAGAGCACGCTGATCAAAAGCAGTGAGATGCTGGGGTTAAGGGCTTGGAAGTCAGACCACATCCATTTATAGCTTAAGTGTGTGAGCTCAGCAAGTGACTTTTAAAGACCCTTTGCCTTCTTGTCTTTGTCTGTAAAATAGAGATAAAATGAGTATCTAACTGCTTCTTGTTGTTGTTGTTGTTGTTATTGTTAGGTGCCATCCAGTCCGTGTCAGACTCATAGTGACCCTACATACAACAGGCAAAACAGTATTGTTAGTACTTCTCTGCTATTCATGGGGGTTTCAATGGCTGATTGTTCTTCAGGAGTGGGTTGTACCCACAACATACAGTACCTGGTGTTCCCGGGGCAGTCTCCCATCCAAGTACTAACCAGACCCAACCCTGCTTAGCGTCTGAGATCTAACGGGATAGGATGCCACAGTGGTACAGCTGAAGGCATCTAAGTGCTAGGTAGATTTAAAAAGATACTGCCCATTACCTGGCACATAGTACACCCTCAATAAATATCAGTTGCTGTTGCTATTACCATCACCATCAGCTGGGCTCACAAATGTTAGTGCCAACAAGATACGGCTTCGGCAGTACCTGCCACAGCCAACTTCCCCTAACCATAGTGCTCTATTCCAGGAAGAAACTTTAGGCTATTCTTTGCAAAAGAATATTCACCCACTAAATCAGGAGTAGCAATGTGGCAGGGCAGACCTTTCACCAATCAGGTCCCCACCACACCTCAGATGTTGGCTTAATGTGAATGGTTCATACTGGTAGGTGCCATGATCACTAAAAATGTCAGGTAGACTGGCTTCCTCCATACCCTGGACAAGAGAATTCAGGACAGATTGGCCACTGGTTGGCAAACACACACGGGGACAGTGGTGCTGGCCAGAGAAGGGACAGAGGACCCTGTCCCAGGTATTGTGCTGAGTGCTGCGAACATATTGGGGCAGTTTCAGTTCAACTTCTGTCCCTCTTATAATAAATCGCGGGACTTAAATTAGCCTGATTGTTTTAAAATTTTATTTATTTCTCATTGCAACCTAGGAGCCTGTTGAACCAGCTCAGGGAGGCAACAAAGTAGCTCAGCTCCATTCACACAGGTGTCCATCCAAATCAAAGGTCACCCTCAACTGGTAAGGGTGCACAACTCAAGGACAAATTGGGTAACTTGCACTCCCAGAGTGGTCAACCAGGGAAGGTGAAGCACATGGAGTCAAGGAAGTGCCTGGTTAACCCAGAGCCCATCATCTGTCTGCTCCCACCTGCACCCCTGGCCCCAGCAAGTGCCCCCTTGAAGACCCTATGCAGACCCCTTTCCAGAGCCCACAAAGCAATGGCTCCACATCTAGGGCACAGACCACAACCGCCTAGGGATTAAGTTTTAAGGAAGAGAGGAACAGAGTTATTTCTGGGGCTTGGTTAAAAAGCACTGTTATGAAACTGAGTAAACCACTATGGTGGATCAGAAAATGGGAGGAAAATGGTTTTTAACATTACCACCACCCTGTAGTGCCCATTAACATGTACAAGGTACATTCACACACACACACACACACACACACACACACACACACACCCTTTTTTGACCTCTTAATGACTCTGTGAGGCCAGTATCATAATTTCTATGGCCAGATGTGGAAACTGAGGCCAAGAGGTTAAAAACCTAGTCAAGGAATCTTTGTGAGTCAGTTACTTCCCTGGTCCAAGGTCCAAAGCTCTCTGTTCTCAAAGGTTTGACAGAAGACAAACGGGGCTGCGTATCCCTGTAAATCTCTCAATGCTATTAAACACAATTAGATTGCCATTTAAAAAAAAAAAAGCCTTAAAAATAAGCATAAACCGTTGGTTCACCTTGTTTTCTGCCTGGTCTTTAAGTCTCTTAGAACAGCGCACTTACATTTAGAACTCCTTAATTGGATGCCTGGAAATAAGGGGACCTACCCAAATTCACCTCCTATTGACCATGGAGTCAACAACCAGAGAGAAAATAGGAGCAATGGCCTTGATTAATTGATATAAGTAGCTGGAAGGATGGCACCTCCCCAGGTAGGGCATGCAGACTCTGAAATCCCAGGCAAGGAAGGAAGGCACTTGGAGAGAGGTCTTGGGCTGCCTGCTCAGTAACAGACCAGGGAGGTTTTTGGCTGGAGCAAAAACAAAACTTCAAAGGGAACAGAGCAGTGGAGCTTCAAAGACCCCCTGCAGGACCAATTAACACCTACCACTGTTTATCTAAGCAGTCATTTAATGATGGCTACTTCCCTAAATGGGTGCTCAGTCTCACCTTAAAAACAGTGATTGCCCCAGTGAGAATGGGATGGGGGATAAGGGGACAGGAGAGGAAGTTCTTTGTTGTTTTTTGAAAGAAAGAAAGCTCAGTCCAGAAGCAAACGCTCAACTCAATGAAATTCATCATACTTATTTCTGACAAAAAAAAAAAGATAAGAAAATAAATATTTAAGAAAATACAAATGATTAAACTATGGTACAGCTATGAGATAGAAAAACATCATGACTTAAAAATCCTATTTTCAAAGACTATTTTGTAGGACAGGAAAATGCTCTTGGATAATGGTAAGAGGGCGGTGGGGGCGGGAACGTCTAAAAGTACACTTAACATCTAACTTTGACTTTATAAAACCAACAGACTGCTCTGGTGGAGAGCTGAGTTTCCTCACTGTAAAAGACTTTAGCTCGCGCACATGTGCAACTGTCCAAAGAAGGAAGGAAGTTCGTAACTGCTATTAATTCAATGGTCACTATATCTGCGCAAGGTATCTGGACCTGCAAAGATAGAACAATGGAAGGTAGGTATGCATTAGAGTAGACCAAAAGTTAACAACACTGGCCAGCTCTTATCATGGTATCAGAAAGGAAATTTAGTTTCATATTCATATTTAGTTTCATATTCATATTCATATCTTTTGTATCTTCCCAATTTCCCATGAAGGCAACACAAAATTTATCAAAGTTTTTAAGCACGGTTTTATTTTTTCCTGTGTGTGCTGGAGGCTGACCCCAGGGACTCAAGGATGGTAGGCATGTGCTCCTCCCTTGAGCTATAACCTCAGCCAGCAGCACTGCTTTTCCTTCAGGAGACTGAGCCCCTGGGAGCAATGGCTGCCCCTTGTTCCACAAACAGAATCTTCCAGTGGGCCTTCCATTGCTATGCTACTGGGTCACATTATTTACCTGGGCCAACAGTCACCCCAGTCCTCATCTCATGGGTCCTCTTACCACTGTGGAGGGAAACCCTGCTGGGGCCTGTGGGCAATGACAAAAGTCACCTAGAGGATCTCTAGGAGAGAATGAAGAGCAGAATCCATGCCGACCAAGTTGCAATGTGTCTTGAACAGGAGAGTTCAAGGGGGCCAGGGCTTCCACGTCAGAATGAGAGGCCCTCCTTAGTACATCTCTAAGCCAAATATTTAATTTGGGAAACAGTTTTATAAAAGTAAAGCAATCAAAAAACAAAAACAAAAACAAAAAACAAAAAAACTCTGATACATAAACACCTGGACTCACATTTAACTTACTAAAATCTAGCATGTAAACAGGCAGAAATTTTGATTCTTTATTAAGATGGTAACATTTTGGAGGAAAGAGAATGGACTTGGGAATCTAAGACGCCTTGTTAGAGGGTCATTCACTCACCAATGTGGCAATGACCTACTTGTTTTACTCTACGGAGCCTTTATTCTAATTGGTAAAACATACACCCTGTTGTTGAAAGGCTTAAATGGCACTATGTTGGTATTTCTCTGCCATTCATAGGGTTTTCATTGGCTGATTGTTTCAGGATTGCTTTGGGAGTGGATTGCCAGGTCCTTCTCTCATTTTGGAACTGCCAGGGTTTGAACTGAGGGCCTCAGAGAGTGCAGAGCAGCACTCTACCAACTGAGCTAAACCCCAGCCCCCCAGCCCCTTAGGAAAGGTAAATTCAAGCCACAATCACTCAATAAATCTTTCAGCTCAGGAGGAGGCTGAATTCAGAACTCAAAAGTGGGAAGAACTCTTTAAGTGAAAACAATTAGTCATGAAGCTCACGGAAACAGGAGGGTCCATGTTCAGTTCAAAGAGTGCAGAATCCAATGACCACTTCACCTCACCCGGTTCGTTCTGAATACCCTGCTGAAAAGTGAATGTCATGAAGTCGTAGTATGCCTCAGTGAACAGACACAGAACTGGGAGCCAGAAAACCTGGCCTGTAGCCCAAGTTCAGTGACTTTCAATCCAATAGCCATAGGCAAACCACCCTACTTACCATTGTTGGCCTCAGCTTACACACTGGCAACGAAATGCCTTATAAGGTGGTGGTGAGCAAGGCACCAGGTCCTATCAAGCACCATTTGCAGCATGACAGTGACATATTCAAAGTCATTATTGGCAGAGGTTTCTAGAACTGTGTTCTGGGGGTGCAGATCCTCAGGGCTCTGACCTAAAGAATAATCACCAGCTGAGGGTGTGACATCTCCCATTTTTGCCAGTTCCCTCACTTCTAGCTGCAGTCACAGTCAGGGGAACCAAAAGTGCCCAAATAATCTGAGAAGTTGGACTTTACGAAGAAGAACACAGCATCAGGATTGGAGGAAGACTCATTAACAACCTGCGTTATGCAGATGACACAACTCTGCTTGCTGAAAATGAAGAAGTATTGAAACATTTACTGATGAAGATCAAAGAACATAGCGTTCAGTATGGATTGCGACTCAAAATAAATAAAACAAAAATCCTTACAACTGAGTCAGTATGCAACTTCACGACAAATGGAGAAAAGATGGAGGTTGTCCACAATTTTGCTTTATTTAGTTCTATAATCAATGCCCATGGAAGCAGCAGTCAAGAAAGCAAAAGATGCATTGCTTTGAGAAAAGCTGTGGCAAAAGATCTCTTTAAAGTATTGAAAACTAAAGATGTCACATTGAAGACAAAGGTTTGTCTGACTCATGCCATGGTATTTTCAGTCGCATGGCATAGTTGTGAAAGCTGGATATTGAACAAGGGAGAGAGGAGAAGAACTGATGCTTTTGAATTATGGTGCTGGAGACAAATACTGAATATGCCATAGACTGCCAAAAGAACCAACAGATCTGTTCTAGAAGAAGTGCAACCAGAGTGCTCCTTGGAAGCAAGAATGGCTAGACCACATCTTACATATTTTGGACATGTAGTCAGGAGGGACCAATCCCTGGAGGAGGACATCAAGTTTGGGAGAGTGGCAGGTCAATGAAAAAAAAGGGAAGCCCTCCACTAGATGGATTGACAGTGTCTGCAACAATGGGCTTAAACATAAATAAGATCGTGTGCCTACCACAGAATTGGGGAGTGTTTCATTCTGTTGCACATAGGGTTGCTATGAATCAGACCCGACTCAACGGCACCTAACAAGAACAACGTTGCCAGGACCTACCAAAGCCTTAGCAGCAAGCCATTATTTGTAGGAAAACATCCTTCAGGCAGCTGAAGTTACAGATTCCACTCAAAATCTTCCTTTGCTAGACTGGGCTCCGACAAAATACAAATGTCCCTAGAAGTAGCACATGACACCCCAGCCTTTCTTTGGGGATTCCTTCTGAGTAAGTTTCTCAGGTGCTCTCCAGAAAGTAGGTTCAGAGAGAGGTGAGAAAGAGCAAGCAGAGAAAACTAGGACCTCGCTGTCAGAAAATGCAATTGCCAGATTCATTATTTTGTACAGTGCTGGCTCTGCCTTTATGTTCAATCTGTCTTCATGAAGGTTATTTTAGAAATGCTTTTGGGCTATCATACAAATGTGAAGAGAAAGGTGCTAATATTTTACATTTGAAACCTGTGAATCACAATTCCCATCATTCATTTTCAGGAAGGAAAACATTCACCTAAGATTCACTGCTAGATCATGAACTTGCTCAAAGTGTCCCTGAATACAGTTTAGGATAATGGAGGGAAAAAAACATCCCGAAAGTCATTTTACATCATTTTGTATTGTTCCCATTTTCTTTCTCCCATAAAGGCATCTGAATTCAACTTATTGTTTGGTCAACTCACAGTCCATTCTCTAAACCTCTTTGGACCAAACTGAAAGGTTCAAAAACCTACTAACGCAAAGCAACTCCAGAGACCCACCAATCTTAGTTAGCAATAAAAAGAAAATGGAAGCCCCAAAGCAAAAGTTGTATATGTCTCAGGATGCCCTTAGTAGGGGGTGCCTAGGCCCTTAAAACTACATGACAAATTGTATATGCATGTGCTTCCCCACCCCAAAGTTTGTCCAAGTTTGCATCAAATTCCCAAAGGATTCCAAGAGAACCCTCACACAAAACACCACCAATTAGGACCTCCAAGTAGCTGGATTTGTTGTTGTTGTTGTTAGTTGCCATCGAGTCGGTATCCGACTCATAGCGACCCTCATAGGGTTTTCAATGGTTGTTTTGGGATTGCCTTGGGAGTGGATTGCCAGGTCCTTCTCCCATTTTTGCGGTGCTGGGAATTGAACTCGGGACCTCAGAGACTGCAGCGCAATGCTCTACCCACTGAGCTAAATCCCAGCCCAGTAGCTGGATTTAGTAGTCTATAATTAGCAATGGAACACTATAGATCAAGGAAAAGTTCAGGAGGCCAGCATTCTAGGGCTACTCCTGGCCCTCACCAGATTTCTAACTGGTCCCTTAAGTATTCCATCCTTATTTTCTACACCTGTGAAATGAGGGTGCTGGAAATTGAATGATCATCTATCCTTAAGGGGATCAGCACAATTCGGGGTACAGCATTAGCAAACATAGGAAAATGGAGATGCCCAAAAGACCTGCATTGAATCTTGACTGTTACCAGAAGAGCTGCTTAAAAATAATTGCCACTGCACTTCTTGGAGGGGTCAAAGATGATGCCACTTCTCATTTCCTACGCTTTCTTCTATTTCTGGTAGACAAACTTGGAGTTTCATAATAATGCCCTTTGAAAGGACTTTAACTATTAAATTCATGCAAAAATATAGTAATTCTGTAAGGATGCATAAGAAGCTCAAAGGATGAAAAATAGAGAGAATTTCTCTGAGGCCTCATTACAAATCATCTAATCAGTTCAGTGACTTATTTTAGCTGGTGTCATCTACATCTGTTAAAAATATGTAACTGATGAAAATTAATTATGGGTGTCACAACAATGGATGTTTTAATATATCCTGGAAGTCTGGGTTAAAATTTATAGGAGATATTTATTTTTTTCTCTAGTACAAGAGAACAGTATTTTCATTCATTCCACGTAGTTCTTCTGTACCTTTGTAATCAATGTCTCATTTTCACAAAAATGCAAGTGAGACAGAAGTCCTTGACCATTTAGTACCAAACCTTTAACCTCACATAATGTTAATGTCACTAAAAGCAACTATGTTTTTTCTTTTCTTTCTTTATTTATTTATATAACGGTACTTGTAGGTTAAGCCCAGGGGTGCATACATACTTAGCAAGTGCTCTACCACTGGACTGCATTCTCAGACCATGTTTTAATTTTTTCTATTTGGAAACAAGATCTCACGAAGATATGCAGCCTGACTCTGGCCTCAAGCTTGCAATCCTCCTGCCTCGGGCTCCTGAGTCACTGGGATTAAAGGCATGGGCCTCTGCACCCTGGCAACTATATTTTTCTTTTAGTTAGTATGGTATCCTAACTTGGCCATGATGCCATAAATTTTCAATCTAATTATCAGATCCCATAAGTCCAAAGCAAACTTATATGTGGTTGCTTGCAGGGGCAAATTAAATGGAAACCTTTTCAGAGGCGCTTGCTAATAAAGAAGAGAATTAGATGAAAATTGATTGTATTTTTACAAGGCATTACCAAATGAACGCTTAGAGCACTCTGAGAGCAGCCTAAAACCCATTCCACAAAAGGATAAACATGCTCATGGTGCAAATCAACTCACAGAGTCCATATAAGAAGCCAACTTTACAGGCTCTATTTGCACACACCTGACTTCAATATCCCCTCCTCTCTTAAAGCCTTGCAGAGATCAGCACCGGAGCTGAGGCATTCTGCATCTTCCAGATGTGAGACTTCTACAAAGCATCAGTATAAGTAGTATAGTAATTGTTCTCACTCCACAGTGCAATACACTCTTGTTCACTAGCCTAGGGTGTTCCTTCCACATACAAGAGTTCTTGCTTGATCTTCATGTGTTCCAAAGTCAATAGCAAGAAGTAATATTTGCAAGCGCTATTTCTCAAGGCAAAAATTCTGGTAATCCAATGAGGGTAATGAGCTAAAACTCCAAGTATTCCAGGCTGATGAATGTAAACAGTCTGCAGCACCATCCTGTCTATTAAGCAGGGTTACAGCTTGAAGGTATCCAAAAGGGAAACATAAAGAGAATCCAAAGGCAATCTTGCTCAAGATATCCTGCTCAGGAGAAAGAGCAAACTTGCTTTCCTTCCACATGGCCACTTTTCCAAAGAGACACAATCCTGAGGCCCTAACCCCTGGTGGTTTTTAAGCATGAATCAAAATAAGGGTGTAGGCCCAATCACAGAGAGGTCAAAAATTAGTTAAATTTAACTAACAAAAATTAAAATTGCAAGGACGGCAACCCCATCTTCATTGCTGATCTCTAGAAGTCTAGAGTTTTCAACCAACAGAAAATGCGGATATTTAATATTTACTTTTGGAATAAGAAGGTAAACAAGGTATGATTGTTTTATTGGATTGAAAGTGGTTCCCAAATCAATATAAAATTGACGTTTCCTAATGTAAAATCTCAGCTCCTGCTCTTTCAGAAGAATGAAGAACACCATGATCCTCCTATTAAATTTGGTGGGATTACCTTAGAAGACACTGAAAGGTTAGGCTTCATCTCAAGTTACTCTACCACACACCAGACAAAGAAATTCCTGAAAGGCTATAACCTTTTTTCCTTACAAGCACCCACAGGAATAGGTCAATGCAAATGTCCAATAAGCAGAGCAGGTTCATTACTAACTACAGTTTAAGTTTCTTTTGTGAGAAAATTTTAATGCATTGCCACTGCACCCAACATTCACACATAACTGCCCCCTGAGTAAAATACGGATTCAGAATTGATCCTAGCCTCGGGCTTTTCTTATGCTTGAAAAGCAAAAGGTGTTAGGGGTTGAGGAGCAGAATCTGAGTGCATTTTACTTCTTCCTCCACTCTCTATGATCAAGTCTAGGAGGACTTTAATTTCCCATCGAATCACTCCCCCAGGGGCCCAAGTGGCTGAGGAAATCCACACGCAACAGATCAGCCTTTCCTTTCAGGACCACTTTCCCACCATATCCCCTTCCTGTTCTAGTCAGGTTTGGGAGGCATTTCGCCTATTCTGCATTTCATCAATCAGTTGCAAAATCTGCCAACCTCTGCCAGTTCCTCTTGTACTCAGCTGAGAGGTTCCCCTTCCTTCCCTGGGTAGCACAAGGCTGCTCCGGGTTTTTAACTGGCCTAACGTGGAAATGCACTGTAGGAACTCACTAACTCTTTCAGAGCCAGATACAAGTGAGAGTCTGGGGCGCTGACCCCATCTATCAGGAAACTGACCTGCCAAGCTCAGGTTAAAGCAGATTTGTGGATTCTAGCTCTGACCTCAAATCCAGCTTGTCACTTACTGTCACTGGGAAGGAAAAGGAAGATTAAAAAGGGCTACAAAGTAACCAACTCAGTTACTTAGCAACTGGATAAAACTTGCCTCACTACAGAGGCTAAAGAGGCATCTCACGCCCATTCAAAGAGTAATAGTCTAAGATTTACATGCAAATAGATAAAGACAAAGAGGAAAGGGAAATCTAAATTAGCAAGCACAGTTTTCCAGCAGAGAGCCTGAGGCCCAGATTTAAAGTTTCCCCAAGGAAAAGGGACAGGATACATACCTATGAATGAATGAATGGTCAAATGAATGCAAGGCCTGACAAACTTACAGTCTCGCTTAACAAAAGTGAATGCCATGTAGAAAGGAGAAGGCAGGCATACAAGTTTGTTGTTGTTGTTGTTAGGTGCCATCGAGTCGGTATCCGACTCATAGCGACCCTCTGTACAACAGGGGAAACACTATTATCAGTGCTTCTCTGCTGTTCATAGGGTTTTCAATGGCAGATTGATTTTTGGGAGGGGGTTGCCAGGTCCTTCTCCCAAACAAGTTTAGTTGTTATAAGTGAAATACTCCCCCAGCTAACACGAATATAAGGCTCACAGAAAGATGAAAATTTGAGGCTGGGAAACTCCAGGGAGAACAGTTCCACGTGTTCATGAGAAAAGCAAAGCATCAACCTAAGGGGAATGATCTGCAGACTAGAGGGAGATCAGAGCCTCTACAGGTCTGTACATGCCCTCAGAGACACCCTCCCATACCCCTGGCTGAAGCCCGGTTTCCAAACCTGGATCAGACCCCTCTGCACAGGACACGAAGCGCCCTTACAGTTTCCTAAGCAAGAGAGAGACACTGTCACCTACTTGGCACGGGAAAGTGCTCTAGGCTTTTTGGTTTGCCCGAGGAACACACACTCTGTTCCCAGCTTCCAGCCACACACAGGAACCAAGTTGCTCAGTCCCAGGCTCAGAATAGGAAGGAAAAGAACAGAAAAGGACGGAGGGCTTCTCTGTCCCTGCCCCTCATCCCCCAAGCTCACACCTAGACCAAGGCAGGCAGAGCACAGGGCTGACTTGCAAGGGCACCCAGCCCAGCCACTTACTTCTCATACTCGGTGTTGTCTCGGTCACAGCGAGAATCCTTGTGCTTTTGCCAGTCTTTGCCATGCTTGCAGGTGGTGAGGAGCAAGACGTCCTCCCCATTATGGACGTGATATAAGGCATTCCTGGTGTCTGACCCTATCCCTGTCAGGTACCTCTTCCCCTTGAATACCAGCATGTACTTCCTGAGAGGAGGGATGGTGTTAAACTTCAAAAACCCCCTCTCCCCTCCTGTCCTGGGATGATCCTTAGAAAAGAGGGGAATAGAAACATCAAAGTTGGGTCGGAAGTTTTCAGTACTGATGCTGGCTTTGGCCAGCATCGCCTGGCCGATGTCAAACCCCACGTCCTCGGTGTAGTCAGGCCAAGTGCCGGAATATAAATTAAAAATTAAATGATTCCTACCATTGTTCCACAAGTGGAGACTCTGCACTTTCGATCTCAAATTGTGCACATACTGAGGTGACAACTGGTCTCTGTCTAAAGTATCCAGACTCAGGACAAAGAGGCACGCCTGGCTGGGGTCCGAGGTGTAGAACCTGGAGCCCTCGATGGCCGCTAGAATGTTTTGGTAACTTTCGGCGATTTTCTCCCCTTTCTGCTGCGGGTACACGTAGACTTTGAAGCCGTTTTTCTTGCAAAGGGTGAAATCGAAGCAAGACTCCATGCGGCACTTCTTGCCTTTGTAGATGCTCGAGTTGGCGTCTCGCTTCTGCCGGGGGGAGATGTGCACGCTGGAATCCTCATTTTCCAATTGATCCCAAGGAAAGAAGGGGCGCAGAGCGTCCGGGAAGCGGGGCCAGAAATGATCCGGACTGGGCTGGTGCAAGCCATTCCGACCGCTGTGCTCCTCTCTCCGGCTGTGGCTCCTCGATGCCCTAAACTGCAAGCCTCCGAAATAAAACAAAAGGGCGAGACAAGAGCCAGCTGAGAGCAGGATGAAATAGCGTTTTTTGGCCTGCATGTGTCCTGCCTGGGTCAAGAGGATTGTAAATAAACACAAGAATCACCCAAGTTTCCCAATCAACACTTTCAGCTCCAGTCCGCCATCTTCCCGCCTGTAAAGACTTCAAACTCTCCGCTCCCACCTTCTCTGGATGCCTTTCCCCAAGCCGTGGACTGATCCAGCGCATGTGGGCGATTTCTTCAACTTTCTCCCCTTCGGTCTTTCATCTTTGGGTTGCACGATGCACGGGAGAGAGCGGGGCTGAATATTTCGCACCCAGGGCGGGCGAGCAGCGGACTGTAATTTTCTTGCATGCAACAAGACGGAGGAAAAGAAAGAGAGGGGGGAAAGAAAAAGCTCCCGATGCCCAATCAATGGCAAGACTAAGTGGCTGCCTCGCCTCTCGGATGCCTCCCAGCAGCGTGGAAGACGAAGCCCGGGAAAGCAACTTCAACTCATCCGCACTCCCGCACGGAGCACTCGGGTTCCAACAAGTCAGCCGATCGCAGATCCGGCCGGCTAGTGCATCCTGCAGCCGGGGCGCCGTAACCTCACAAATCCCTGCATGTCTCTTTCTTCCCTCCTGCAGCGGCTCGCGGACTCCGGCGGTGTTTACTCCTGCGCGCGCGGGGCCGGCCCCCGGGGCGCGCAGCGGCCGGGCAGGCGGCGGCGGCGGCGGCGGCGGCGGCGGCGCTGGGCGGCAGCGGCGGCGCGTCCTCCCCGCGGGCAGTGCCGGCCCCGAGCGGCGCTTCGCAGGCCCCGCGCGATCCCTGCCGACCGCCGCGTTCGGTCGCCGAGTGTTACCCGGTTCTGAATGTTACACTTACACATTCCATTCCCGACACGACAGCGCTGACCTCATCCATCCACGCAGCCCGCACTGCCATTGGCCGAGCGTCACGTCCGGGGGGGGCGGTGCTTCCGCTGCGCCCATTCATAACCCCCGGCCGCCAGCAGCGGCGCCGGCGCGGCGCGGGGGCGCGGAGACCCTGGGGTGCCTTGGCAGCGGGCGGCCGGCGGGCGAGCGAGCTGGCGAGCGAAACGCGGGGCCTCGGAGTGTGCGACCCGCCGCCCAGAGGCGCGCCGGGCCCGGACTCCGGCCTGCGCCGTGCGTGAACCAGCGCCGCCCAGAGGCGCAGGCGGGGACGCAGGGCCCCACCGGGCCCCGCGCCGCTCTACTCGCTGCTGCTCTGCTCGGGATGACCGGGGCGCCCTCCAGACTCCGGTGTCTTCGGCTGCCTGCTGGGAACGCCTCCCGGAGCCAGAGTCCGGGAGTGTGCGGGTTCCCGGAGAAGGATGCCTGAAAATGGAGCGGAGGGGAGAGATCGAGGGAAGGGGGTGGGGACTTCATGGAAAGCTACCGCCCATCAGAAGGATGCCTCTCCCAGCCCACCTCGACCCTCGAGTCCCAGTATTTTTATTTACTATTAAGCGTTAAAAGCGTCTCCTTTATTCCCCTACATAGCCCATCCATTTTTCTTTCTTCCTCACGGAGACACCCTGATCCCCACGAATAAAGAGGAATTATCATAATCAAGAGGAATTGTTACAATGCTTCATGCCTGCCTCTGTGTGCTAGGAGACACCTATTCTAAACCCTCATTCTCTAGGTATCCTTTCCACCTTTCCTGAACCCCTTTCATCTATTCTATTCAGTGACACTAAAGGGAAAAATTCTAATTTTGGGCTTAACTGGCTAAAGAGAAGCCAGTTAAGTTTGACCCCAGTCCTCCGTGATGTTTTTCTTGTGGTATGGGTGGTGGTGGAGGTGGTGGTAGTGGTAGTTCTTTTTAGATGTCTCTCAGGGATGGATGGCTAGTGAACTTGCAAACTGCCCCACTCTGTTGAAAGGAACTTTGAAGCAGAAAATGGCCTTATATACAATTAGTGTGAGATGGTCGGTCCTTCCTTCAGTTGACCTCCGGCTCCCTGGCCCCAAGTCCTTGCCATCCCTGGTAAACTTCATTGGATAATTCAGATAAAGGAATTCCTCTGAAGATTTTCCAGGACCACAGAGATGTGCTAAGCTCCCAAAGAGTATGTGCAAAGTCAAGCGCCCTGGACTGAAAGCCTGAATGCTGGTTTAGAGAGAACACGTCCCACCCTCTTCTGTAGCTGAAGTCTCTGGGCCTGGCCAAGCCTGACAATCAGTTGCCAGAGCAGCAAGCTGTTTAGTGATTGTTTATTATGGGAGTGACTGAGAGCTGGGAGCAGACACTTCCCAGCTTTCCTCAGGCTGCAGAAAACCCCAGCGGGGTGTGGAAGATGGACAGTTATAACAAGGCAGGGTGAAATGATAGCGCGGAAAGTTTTAGACCTTTGTTGTTTCAGATTTGTTTTAATAAAGGGGGGAAGGGATGTGAGTGGGATGTTACTGTGCATTCCTGACGCCTCTCCTATTTCTGACCCACCAAAGATGAGGTAGCTTTTCCAGTTTTGATTTGTACCCCCTGCACAATTCAGAGAGGCCTGGGACAAGAATAATGATTCAGTCATGTTCCAAATAGGATGACGATGATGCAGATAAATGCAGCAATTGAAACCACATGTGATCCAGTGCTCCGGCCCAGCCCAGAGTGCTAACAACCATTCAAGGCAAAGACCCTTCTGTTCAGATCTGGGTGCAAATGATCTCTACCCTGCGGAAGTTGGGGCTGTGGAGGTTGCAGCCCCTCTATATCCTACCGCCTGCATGACCTCCGGGGAAGCTAGCTCCTCTCTGTGTTCTTTTGTGTTCTCTTTCTGCTTTAGCACCAGTTCCTTGCCTTGCTTGCCTAACCATGGCTGGCTCCTTCATCCCACATTGCATTTTTACCCTCACATTCCATAGTGTTGTATGTTATGAGAAAAACTCTGGTACCAAAAGTTAGAGAAAACTTGGAATCAGTCCACGGATCTTCCATTTACTAGTGCTTTGACCATGTGGCTTTATCTCAACGGAACTTGAGTTTCTCATTTAACTCAATAATACCTTTCTTGCCAGCCTATCTCAATGTGAACTACAAATTGTTCTACATGTATAATGTCATTAGCTCAAATTCCACATTTCAAAATCCAACTGGAATCTAAAGTAAGCTCTGCAATGGCATCACTATTGCATCTCTCTGTTTTATCTTTTCCTAGCCCTCTTCATTGGCTGAAATCTTGATGATGATGATGATGATGATGTTCATTTAAGGTCTATGTTATTTAATCAGAGCCCTATCTTACTCCTTACTCCCTATTGCCCAGAACAGTTGCTACACTTGTTGCTGTTAGGTGCCATGGAGTGGGTCGGTATCTGACTCAAGGACTCTAGGTACAATAGGTGAAACACTATTATCAGTACTTCTCTGCTATTCATAGGGTTTCCAATGGTGGATTGATTTTTGGGAGTGGGTTACTGGGTTCTTCTCCCAATCCTGCAGCACCTGGTGTTCTCAGGTGGTCTCCCATCCAAGTACTAACCAGGCCAACCCTGCTTAGCTTCCGAGATCTAATGGATCGGTTGCCACAGGGCTACAGCTGCGGGCTTGCTAGACTTGTTGTTGTTGTTGTTGTTGTTGTTAGGTGCCGTCAAGTCGGTATCCAATTCATAGCAGCCCTCATAGGGTTCTCAATGGCTGTTTCAGGATTGCCTCAGGAGTGGATTGCCACGTCCTTCTCCCATTTTTGTGGTGCTGGGAATTGAACTCCGGCGGACCTCAGAGACTGTAGCACAGCGCTCTACCAACTGAGCTACATCCCAGCCCTTGCTAGACTTAGGTGGCACTTAATTACTAATTTGAATGAATGAATGACTAAAATTTTACTTCACAGCACTTGAACAAGCTTAAAAAGAAAGGTCCCATAAGTACAGAAAACAAAAGCAACAATAAGCGATAGACTAGATCAAACTAAAAATCTCTTGCACAGCAAAGAAAACAGGAAGATAAAAAGGCAACCTATGGAAAGAGAAAATATTTGCAAACCATACATTAACTAAAGGGTTAATATGCAAAATATATAAGGAGTCCATATATATCAATAGCAAAGAAACAATCTATTTAAAAATGAGCAAAAGATTCAAATAGAAATTTTCCAAAGAAAACATACAAATGCCTTCAATGATGCTCACAAAGATGAATCATGAGGAAAATACAAATTAAAACCACAAAATAATGCCAAATCGTACCTATTAAAATAGCTTTTATCAAAAGGGCAAGAGGTAACAAGCATTTGGAAAGGTATGGGGAGAAGGGAACCCCTGTACAGTTCGTAGGATTGTTCATTAATGCAACTGTTATGGAAAACAGGACCTTAAAAAATTAAAAGTAGAACTACCATATGACCCAGCAATTCTACTACTGGGTATATATCCAAGGGAAATGAAATCAGTATGTCAGAGAAATGTCCCATGTCCTTTGTGGCATTATTCACAATAGCTAAGATATAGAAACAAGCTAAGTGTCCATAGATTAATGGATTAAGAAAACATAATATATATATAAATTCATATTATTCATCCATTAAAAGGAGGAAATTTTTCCCTTTGAGGCAATATATATGAACCTGGAGAATAGAATGCTAACTGAAATAAGCCAGATATAGAAAGACACTGCATGATCTGACCTACATGTGGAATCTAAAAAAGTTGAACCTGGGCTGGAGGTATAGCTCAATGGCAGATCCCATTGTCTGTAGGCCAAATAAGAGGATATTCAATGCTGGAGTCATATTGTAACACATACATGCGCACACACACAGCTGTGCACACACATGAAGCTAAAGCATGTTAATCATTCAAGCTTTGCTTAATTTCTTTTCTAGAGTAATTCTTCCCCAGCGGACACTAAACACTTGAGCATGGCACGCCAGAACCTCAAGAAGCAGGTTCTTGACTCTGCCATACACTCTATAAGCATGAGTGAGTGGCTTCACCTCCCTAAACTTTGTTTCCTCATTGGTAAACTCAGAAGTAACTATAATATATACTAAGATTAGCTCACTGGGTTACTGTGGGCATCAAATGAGAACAAATGGATAATACACAAGCGAGCCCTTTGCAGTCCACAGTGCACATGGCAAGTGTAATAGCTGATCATCACACTCTTTGGTAAATATGACCACAAGCACATGAGATCATGTGTGCAAGTGGACAGTATTAAATATGTGGAATATCACCCACCCAACACTCAATGTTTTCCAGATGCGACCCAAATTCTGGAAAGGTCCTTGACTTAGTATAACCAAACAGGAAAAGAGAAAATGGAATCTCATCAATGACAGGCAAAGGAGATTTTATTTTAATATATGCAGCACCCTAAGCACAAATTCTTCTCAAGGTTCTATAATTGTATTTGGTACAGGAAAAAACTGTCTCCAAAATATGAAAACAAAATAAAATGTCAAAATTAATAAGTATAAAATGCCTTAAAATATAACTGATCAATTTTCATAAAGTTACACAAATTTTTTATTTGACCTGGGCATAATTTCATGTGTTGATGGTATGTTAAGAAATCTCTAACAATAAGCATTTCCAGCACCTAGAAAAGCCAGGGAGCTGCTGGGTATGCACTGAATGGATGTAGATGGGGGAAAAGCAAGAAAGTTAAGGAACAGTAGGGTATCCTGGAGGAGTGGAGAGATTCCCTGCCAGGAAACAGGAGCCCAGTTTCCAGTTCTTTCCTGCCAGGATCTTAGCAGAACCAAAGCAGAGGACTTCTGAGTGCTAGGCCTAAAAGGCTTCATCTGAAAGATGCAAAGTCGGGCTTGTCCAAATCTGTCCAGCTGAAACTATAAGGGACACCCTGTGTAGACCAAGTGGATGCAGCAGGGAAGGATTTTGAGAGAGAAGAGGCAGGAACCCCACCAAGAAAGGAAGGAAAGCAGTGGAAATGAGAGGCTCCATCCAGATTCCCCAGGCTGGCCAACTGGGAGAGCCAACCAATGGTAAAGCAAGGGGAATTCTACCCACCGTGTATGTGTCAAACCCTGGGCCAGCGCTTTACAGGCACTATCCCTTTCATCCTCACAAGGTTCCTAGGACAAAGTTATTATCCTCATCCACTGAAATAAATGAGGAAACTGAAACTTAGTCCTAGGAGGGGGCTCCCCGAAATTCATTCACACCTTCCTTAAACAAATATTTATTGAGCAGCTACTCTGTCCCAAGCATGGTCCCAGACTGTAGGACTGTCTATGTCATTCACAATATGCATGCATAAGGATTTGCTTCAGTGTCAGAGTGTTACATGAGCACTTCAAAGTAGGAAGCAAATACGATCCCTTGTTTTACAAATGAGAAATAGGCTTAAGGTCAGAATTTCTGAATAGGGCACCATATTTTGTTCTGGTAAGAGGCTGTCTTCCACATTGTGGGATGTTTAGCCACATTTCTGGCCTCCATTCTCTAGGTGGGGATAGCATCTGTGGCCCTAGCTGGGACACCAAAATTGTCTCCAGATATTGCCAAATACTTGTAGGAGGAAAAAATCATCTCCTGTTAGGATCCACTAATCTAGTTCATTGATTAGCCCAAGGTCAGCTGATTTTCTTAAAGTGGTGAATTTAGAATTTGACCTTCATCTTCTGGTTCCATGCCAGACATAGCTACAAGACCACTGCTTCCTTTAGAGAATCTAATTTATCTTCCTTCTTCAAGGCAACCTGATCAAACACTTTCATAGGCATTAATTTAAAAAACTTTTAGTGTCTATACGCAAGACACTATTTCAGGTACTGAGGATCCATTGGTATAAAAGACAGGATGTATTTGCTATCATTTAAATTGAGGGAGTTAGATAATAAAATAACAAATAAATAAATGAGCAAGATAATTTCAAATACTTGTATGGAGAAATTTAAAAGATAATGGCATGAGGAAGAATAGGGAGGCTCATTCTAAATAGGAAGAATTTTTCTCAGCAAAGTTCTTTCTTGAGTTAACATTTCAGCTGATACATGATTGATGAGGAAAGAGCCTTAATAAGGGTATTCCCAAGGGCTGGCACATGGCTCAGCAATAGAGCACTTGCCCAGCATGTATAAGGCCCTGGGTACTAGCCATAGCACCCTAAAAACAAAACAAACAAATAAAAATGAAGGGTTCACCAAGCCAAGAGTCTAGCCAACTCAAAGGCAAAGGTCCTATGGCAGAAATGAGTTAGAAGAATCAGAACAGTAGTTTTCTATTATTTTCCTTCTTTCTTTCTCTTTCCTTCCTTCTTTCTTTCCTTCTTTTCTTTTCTTTTCCTTCTTTATTTCCTTCCTTCTTTTCCTTTCCTTCCTTTCTTTCTTCCTTTCTTCCTTTCTTTCATGGTACTTGACCAGGCTAGCCTTGAACTTACATTGATCTTCCTGTCTCAGCCTCCTCCATGCTTGGATTATAGGACTGAACCATTATACATGGCTAGATCTATGGTTTTCAAACTTCAGCAGGTGTCAGAATCACCAGATGGGCTGGTTAAAAAAATAAAATTGAGTCCCACCACAGAGTTTCTGGTTTAGTACATCTAGGCTGTGACCCAAAAAGCATACCTTGAGAATCTTGGAATTAGAACATCAGCAGAAGGCTGCTGTGGCCGGTGGACAATGACGATAGGAATAAAGACAGGAAATGAGGGCAGAGAAGTTACAGAAACCCCACATGCACTGGCACTGCAGGCCAGTGATGTACTGGGATTTTATTATGGAGGTGGGAAGGCCTTGGTGGATTTTAAGCTGGGGAGTGATAGGATCTGATTTCCATTTTGAACAACTTCCCTTGCTGTTGGAGAAGCTTGTATATCTAATCCATAGTTTTGAAAGTCTTTACTCCTTACAATGAGGACTATTGTGAGCTAGGATAGTGGCAAGACAGGAAGAGGAGGGAAACTTCAAATCCTATTTTCGTGATCAGAAAGTGTGACAATCTGAGTCAAGCCAATAAGTGCTAGTCGCTGGATAATTGGCCACTAATGAGGCAAGATAGCTTGCCTTAGTGTTTTCCCAAACTGCACTTGTAAGCTGAGAATTCTCTCATATGCTAACTCCAGTGCTTGCTATACTGACATGCTAGTCCAAGTCACATTTAGCTGTGTTCTTTGTGTGTTTGACAACTTGAAACTGGCTGCTATTCCCAGTGAGATGACAGACTCTTGGTGAGTGTTTTCTGAGGGACAAATGGTGACAAAGTAGTTGCCCTTCTCTGAGTCTGCATGTCTTCCTGGGAGCCTCATAAAAGTTGTACTGACCCCTGGTGGAAGATACAGAAGTTCAGCCCTGCTTGTTTGGGTAGCTTGTTTTCTCCAAAGACTTGCATTCCTTATGGGAGGTGTGTGCCATACATTCCCCTTCGAGGGGCTCACGTGCCAGGAGGAGAAAGAGGCATGGAAAGAAATCATGACAATAAAACTGGCTGGGCTATAATTTACAAGAGGAGGAAGTGACTCTATTTGTGTGGGTCCATATGAACATCCACAGATCCACTTATAGATGGAGTGTTGTTGTTGTTAGGTGTCATCAAGTCGGTATCCGACACATAGGGACCCTTCGTATAGCAGATGAAATGCTATTGTCAGTGCTTCTCTGCTATTCATAGGGTTTTCAATGGCAAATTGATTTTGAGGAATGGGTTGCCAGGTTCTTCTCCCAAGCCTACAGCACCTGGTGTTCCCAGGCCATCTCCCATCCAAGTACTAACCAGGCCTAACCCTGCTTAGCTTCTGAGATCTGATTGGATCGAATGTCACAGGGCTATGGCTGCAGGCATAGATGGAGTACCTGAAAGAAAATGAGGAATGAAAACATCAAGTATGGAAGGTGCTGAAATCAGGACATTGCCCCCAAATCAAATCCACTTTCCTCATTAGATTTGAACAATCTTTATTTTGAAATAGTCTTTCAACACTTCCTTTACTTTTTTTCATCTTTAACTTCTCATACACAGGGGAATCAAGTTCTTACATTCTATCAACTTTTTTTTTTAATCATCCAGCACTTCTTTGCTACTATGGTACAATAATTATTAGTGTTCACAATGACAACCATGAGACCCTGGAAGACCTTAAAGTACCTGCCAATTCACTCAAGTGAAGTTAAATCACATCCAGGCCTACTTCAGTGAGTTAACTGCATTTCCCAGTTGTGCAGATCATTTACAGTTGGTGATCCGTGCATAGTATATGGTGTTACTTGTTATTTTCCCACTGAGAAGATGGACTGTAGTTATCCAAATGATCCTTGGATGTTCCAAGGTTGTTACTTTGGCTGAATTTCTTCTTTTTCACGGAACCCTGAGTTCTTGAGGTCTGAAGGGCAAGTCTCTAGGTTATTTTCACAATACCTGGCACCTTTCTAAATGGATAAAAATACACTCATTTACCAGCCAGATTCCATGTGGCTTAGGGACTCTCCTCTGGCCTAGGAAAACCATCATTCTGAAAACTCAGAATCTGAACAAATAGAACCAGTCCTCCAATTATAAATTCAGCATAACTTTACATTCACCCCAGTATATCAAGTTCTCCGCTGTTCTACCTCTATGCTTGTCTCTTCAAACAGTTGTTTTCTTTATTTCCTAGAGTCAGATCAGATGGTGGAAGGGCAGGCGGCCCAAGAACCTTAAGGAAAAGGCATGAAGATGACTAATAATTAAATGTGTTTGATGCATTTATATATAAATTTCAGTACAGGGCCTTATCTCTCTGAAAATCTGAATATTTAGATCTCCCCAAAGTAGACTAAAAATATACCTATGTGGCTCTAAATAAGCTTTGAGAAGGGAATTGACTGCAGAGGCCTAATTCATGGTTTCCTAATTGTTCTCTCCTACCGAGGATTTTAGCCTACAATAGCCTACCCTAGCTGCTGGCCCAATAATTCCTTGTTACACGGGAAATACACGGGAAAAATGCAGGCTTCAGTCTTGTTTAAGACCAGCTAAGCCTGGCTCCTTTCTTCTTTAGGGCCTGTGGAGACTTGTTGCTAATGGGAACTCTCAATCTAAGCTGCTGCAGGCACAAGGCAGAGGAATTGGCTGCTTTGTAAAGGCTCCCCTCCTCTGCATTGCTTCCC
This sequence comes from Pedetes capensis, assembly GCA_007922755.1. Lineage (NCBI taxonomy): Eukaryota > Metazoa > Chordata > Mammalia > Rodentia > Pedetidae > Pedetes > Pedetes capensis. The sequence goes on along the minus strand of VMDO01000142.1, from coordinate 59,839 downwards.
CCACACCCCAGCCCCCCTCAACACCTTCTGCATTTAAGCTCTGATCCGACCTGTCACCCCCTTGGCTTGTCTGATCTTAGAATTCCTTGCAACAGGAAGTGCCAATTGCTGTAAATCACATGCTGCCCTGACAAAGAGAATGCTAATCCTTGGGGGCTTGGGAGGAGCCCACCAAACCTGTTTTTGAAGGTGAGAGCACACCTGTGGATGGGCGACGATGAGACCCTGTACTGCACCCTGACTCCTTTTCTTTCAAGCATCATGGGACCTCTGGGAGGGAGAAATGGCCACTGTGAATAAGTGACCATTCAGCCACGGTCCATGTTGCACGTTCCTGGGCATCATCTCCTGGCTATAACCTTGAGAACCCTTTCTGATATTTCCCTGTCTGGTGTGGTGTAATAGTGTCTGGTTGTTCAACTGTGTGGGTACACTGCTACTCACACAGAATATTTACTATTTACTCAATGAGCTGCACACCACTGGATGCAGGATAATATAGTGCTTTGGAGTCAGATTTCCTGAGTTCAGCTGTAGCTCGGCACCACACTGGCTATGACTTAAGGCAAAACCTCACTTTCCTCTTATTCCTTGCTTCCCCAAAATGATGATCACTATTTCAGATGTTTATGCATTTAAAGCACTTAACATAGTGCTTGCAGCCGTAGCCCTGTGGCATCTGATCCCGTCAGATCTTGGAAGCTAATACTTGGATGGGAAACCACCTGGGAACACCAGGTACTGTAGGCTTGGGAGACGGACCCAGCAACCCACTCCCAAAAATCCATCCACTATTGAAAACCCTATGAACAGCAGAGAAGCACTGACAATAGTGTTTCGCCTGTTGTACGCAGGGTCACTATGAATTGGATACTGACTAGAAGGCATCTAACAACAACATAGTACTAATACTTAGGAGGAGGCACTGAGTGAATGCTGAGTGGTCTAAAGGCCCTCAACTCTCCCATCCTTCCCCCGTTCTCTAGCAGTCCCTTAGGTTTAAAGTGACTTGGTTTCATATTCTGTTTACAGCAGTTATAGCTTCCAGAATTGGAATTAATGTCCTTCATAATTAAGATTGACATTTCAGTAAACCATACTGAAGTACTTATAAAAAACATGTTCATTCATCCATTTATCTATTCAAGAATAAATATTTATCGAATGCCTACCACCTCTCACAGGGTGAGCAAAACAGACTGGTGCTACCCCTCGGAAACTGTGAAGTCTACTCAGGGGTATAATAGCAAACAGGTAAATAAACAAATTAAGTGCTAAATGCTCAGGAAGTAGAAAGTGCTCAGAGCTGGAGGTGCTGTTGGAACAAAGTGATCAGGCAGGCTTCCCCAAGGAGGCATGCCAGCAGACATATGAAGGATAAGAAGGAGCCAACCTTGCAAGGAGTGGGGGAAGAACTTTGGAGAGAAGGAAGGGCAGGTGCTAACACCCTAAGGCTAGCCCAGGTAGGCTGCCTGGTCTGGAAGCAGAACAGCAGCAAAAGAAAGCCCAGAGGCTAGAGACCTATGGATTAGGCACCTAGGCCCAGGGTTACCACAGCTCCTGTCTGAGGAAGTTGTTGGTGACAATAGGTTTATCTGTTGTCCATATGAACAGAAAGCTATAGACTTAGAACAATTGAGGTGGGGTGTTGGGGAAAACAAACTCTTTTTTTTTTTTTTTTTTTTTTTGCAGTACTCCTGGGCTGCACCCAGGGCCTCATGCATACTTTGCAAGCCCTCTGCCACTAAGATGTACTCCAACCCCACTTTTATTATTTTTTTTAATTGAGACAGGGTCTTGCTAAATTATGCAGGCTACCTATGGCCTTGAACTCCCAATCCTTCTGCCTCTACCTCCTGAGTGTTTGGGATTACAAAGGTGCACCACTGGGCCCTGCTAAACCTATATTCTTTCCCAGCCCTCCAACTACCCAAGAAAAGGGATCCAACTGAATGTGGAAACTATCAAACGGTATCATTAATATTCCATGCAAGCAAAATTTTACTGACCATCATTCAAAAGTGACTGTAGCAGTATATATAGAGGGAACAGCAAGAAAATCAAGCCGGATTCAGAAGAGGGCAGGGAACCAGGGACATCATTGCTGATGTCTGGTGGATATTAGCCAAAAGCAGAGAATATCAGAAAGATGTCTATCTATGTTTTATGAACTATGCAAAGGCATTTGACTATGTGGGTCATGACAAATTATGGACAACATGGTGAAGAATGGGAATACCAGAGCACCTAATTGTACTCGTGAGGAATCTGTACATGAACCAGAAGGCAGTTGTTCAACTAGAACAAGGAAACACTGCCTGGTTTAAAGCTGAGAAAGGTGTGCATCAGGGCTGTATCCTTTAACTATATCTCTTCAATTTCTATACTGAGCAAATAATCTGAGAAGCTGGGCTTTATGAAGAAGAACATGGCATCAGAATTGCAGGAAGACTCATCAGCAACCTGCATTATGCAGATGACACAACTCTGTTTGCTGAAAGTGAAGATTTGAAACATTCACTGATGAAGGTCAAAGAACATAGCCTTCGGTATGGACTGTGACTCAACATCAATAAAACAAAAATCCTTACAACTGGCTCAGTAAGTAACTTTATGGTAAATGGAGAAAAGATGGAGGTTGTCCAAGATTTTGCTGTACTTAGTTCAACAATCAACACCCATGGAAACAGCAGTCAAGAAATCAAAAGACACATTGCATTGAGAAAAGCTATGGCAGAAGATCTCTTTAAAGTATTGAAAAGTAAAGATGTCACATTGAAGACAAAGGTATGCCAGACTCATGCCATGGTATTTTCAGTCACATCATATGGTTATGAAAGCTTAACATTGATCAAGGGAGACAGGAGAAAAACTGATGCTTTTGAATTATGGTGCTGGAGACAAATATTGACTATACCATGGACTGCCAAAAGAACGAACAGATCTGTCCTAGAAGAAGTGCAACCACAGTGCTCATTGGAAGCAGGGATGGCTAGATTACATCTTACATATTTTGGACATGTAGTCAGGAGGGACCAATCCCTGGAGAAGAACATCATGTTTGCAAGAGTGGCAGGTCAACAAAAAAGGGAAGTTCTTCAATAGATGGATTGACATAGTGTCTGCAACAATGGGCTTAAATATAAATAAGATCATGTGCCTGGCACAGAATTGGGGAGTGTTTTGTTCTGCTGTGTGTAGGATCACTATGAGTCAGACCTGACTCTACAGCACCTAACAACAACAACAACAACAACAACAACTATGCATTTACTAAGTTTTTCATTAATACTTTCATCCAGGATCAAATCAATCTCTTCTGGGATCCACTCTGTTCTGTACAGAAATCAAGCCTAGCATCTTTAACCTGTTATTGTGTTTATTACTTTATATGCCTGTCTCCCCTAAAGGACAATAATACCATGGGAAGTGGACTATGTCCTATGAATCTTTGCAACTACAGCATCCAACACAGTGCCCACCCTTAGTCAGTGCTTTATAAATGTTTGTTGAATGAATGAATCATCACTAAATTTATTGTGTTTGCTGTTGCCAGCCAATATGCCAAGTGCCTAAATATATTAGCCCAGTTAATCCTCCTTACAATCCTAAAAGTATGTACTATTATTAGCAATATTTTATAGAAGAAATTAAGGCTCAGAAAAGTAAGTAGCTCATTGAAGCCTTTACAGCTGAGAAACAGTTGGGCTAGGATTTGAAACTGTGCTGCCCAAGGCCCTCATTCTTAGTCACAAAAGTTGCTTCTCAACTCCCTGCAGTGAGAATCACACATTCCAGGGCCCCACTTGCAGAGTTTCTGATTCAATTGTTGTATCAGCTATGTGTTGCTGCATAACAGACTAACCCAAATTAGTGGCTTGAAACAACAAACATTTACTACCTCACAGTTTCCATGGGTCAGGAGCCAGGGCACCGCTTGACTGGGTTCTGTGGTTCAGAGTCTATCCCAGGCTGGATGTCAGTGGCTGCAGGCAGCTCAGGCTTGACTGGGGAAGAACAAGTTCCCTGATCACTCACATGGCTGGTGGTGGTCGTCAGGTCTTTGCTGGCTGTTGGCCTGAGGGGCAAGGGTTTGTGGCCACACAGGCCTCCCCTAAGGCTGTTCATCATGCAGTGCTGGCTGTCCTCATGAGAGAGAGTATAGTCAAGATGATACCCAAGTCCTTCTGCAACCTCATCTCACATTCACCTAATCTTAGAGACTGCCTACTCTAGCAGGGGTAGGGTACACTCAAGAATTTTTGATGTTGTTGCTGTTTGGTTTTGTTTTGGTTGTACTAGAGGCTGAACCCAGGGCCTTGCACATACTTTGTAAGCACTGTGCCACTGGGCTGCACTCTTAGCCCCTTTTATACTTTTTATCTGTAGGGTACCCTGTGGGGCACCTGATGAGGCAAGGAGATAAGGAAAAGGGGCACAACCCTGAGTCCACATGGCTTGAGGCTTATCTACCCCACCTCGAGTCCTGAGGCACAACTGGGACTCCCTTATGGCTCTTTGCAGCACAACCAGCTTGAGCCCATGAGGTCGGGTAAGATGGCCCCTGCCTCTTTCTGCCAGGTCATGTCCCCTCAGATTCTTGCTGAGTCAATGCCACCCAGTTAGCTAACCGAAAATGCCCTTTGCTCACTCTCTTGATTGGTTGTCTCTTATCACACTCCCTCACCTCATTGGTTACAACCTAGTCATTAGCATCCCATCCCTGATAGGCTACGCCCTATCCACCCTATGTCTTCCTATTGGTTGAGTAATGCTGTCCTATGATTGGTTACGCTCTGATGGCATCCTTGTTCCTTATTGGATGTACTCTGTTCTGCATTTTATCCCTGCATTTTATTTCAAAACCTATATCAGTACAGTGAAACTTGTAACATTGTTGCTGTTGGCCCAGGCATAGATCTGGGGCTGAGTCATTGCTCTGAACTGTAGCATAGACAGAACTGCAGCCCTTTTAAGGGTACCCATAATAAAGAGCCTTTGGCCATCATCAGCAAGTGGCTTCCCAGAGTATCATTGCTTCCTTCGTCATTCTCAATGCAGGTGCTCAATCCTAGTAGGTTTAATGTGGGGATTCCGATTCTGGGCAACAGGGACCACCCCATATTTATCTTGACACAGAATCTCTCTAAGTTATGTAGGCTGCCTCTGGCCTTGAACTTGTGATCCTCCTGCCTCTACCTCCTGAGTTGCTGGTATTTAGGTGTGTGCCACTGTGCCTAGCAAGAATTTGTGACATGCTTCCAAGTGACAATGGTGCTGACAGGACCACATCCTGCAGAGCAGTGATCTCCTATAGTCAATGAATGAATGAGCAGACAAATGAACCAAAAAACCAATCACCATCCTTCCCCGGATCATATATTAATGTGGGCCTTTTTCCACCCTGGTTATCTTCACTGCCACTTGCACCCCCAAAGCTCCTGTCAAAAATTGTCAAGAAGGGGTGTTGGGTGTGGTGGCACATGCCTGTAATCCCAGGGACTTGGGAGGCAGAGGCAGGAGGATCCCAAGTTTGAGACCAGAGGAAGTCTGTGTAATTTAACCAGACCCTGTCTCAAAAAGTAAAAAAAAAAAGTGCTGGGGGTGCAGCTCAGTGGCACAGCACTTGCAAAGCATGCAAGCGTGAGACCCTGGGTTCAACACCCAGTACTGCAAAAAACAACAAGAACTACAAAAAGAAAAAGTCAAGAAGGAAGTGCTGGGCATGGTGCTGTGCACGTGTAATCCAAACATGTGGGAGATGGACCAAGGGGGATGGAGAGTTCCAGGTCAGCGTGGGTTGTACAGTGAGACCTGTCTCAAAAAACAAAACAACAAAAAACTGTCAAGAAGGTGACTGAATCTTGGAAATCAGGAATCCGCCATGTCATTCCTTGGAATGTGATGGGCTAAGGGAAAGTGCCTCCACCCTGCCTTCTGCTTCCCACAAGTCTTACCTCCAGGAGCTACACCATCTTTCCCTGAATAGCCTAAAACCTTGCCTCATGAGTCATAGACTGAGAGAACAGGGAGGAATAATTTCAAGAGACTCACTTTCCTGCTTCCTGCTTTCCAGAAGGTGTAGTAAGAAGAGTGGGTTTTCACTCTTTTGGCATCCTTAAGAGGCTTATAATAGAGTGACTACAAATTAAAGATGGTTTGCTCTTCTTGCCTAAATGAAACAGGACTCTCCAGTGGGTCTTCCCTTGCAGAAACTTCTCTGACCTTCTCCGCCTAATCACCAGCTGTATTTGCCCCCTGCTGCTTAATAGGGAGGAGAGACCTCAAAGGGCTGGTTCCAGCTCTCGCTGGAAGGCTGGTCTTAGCTCTCCCCAGCAGCCCAAGGGGCTCCTGCCCAACACTCTCCCTCTGCCCTGCCTGGAAGGAGGAATGTTTGCTGGAGCTGAACAGCTGCTCGGGGTGCAGGGAGATGAATGTTTCTAAATATATGTTCTTATTGTACATTGGTGTGTCAAGAAATATTACATCTCCTTGTCTTCCACGTGGGTGTGCTTTAAAAAAATCTTCCTTGCACAACCTCAGAGCACCTCTCCACTTCTGGCCACTGACTAAAGAATCCGGTTGCAGCCTAATTTATTTGACTCCCCAAACCCCTTTACATAAATGGCCTTTTGCCATATTCTGACAGCTTCTAGCGCATTCTATTCCTCCCGCTGCATACATGCTTGGGTCTCCAAGTGTCTTGGCCTCCCAGGCTTGTGGTCAACACCAGCCTCTCTCAGCGTGGTGCTCAGGGTGGCATGCTTGAGATGGCCGAGGGAAGAATCTCTTTACCAAGTAGGCAAATTATCACAGGGTTACCTTTCTGTCATTTCTGGTTAAACCATAAATCGATCTCCAGGAATCTGTAAATATACGCATTATGTGTATATCATGTGTGTGAGGGTGCAAATGTATGTCTCTAAATCAATATCACATTGATTGGAATGTTTCCATCAGGAAACTTGATTAGTGGTTGAAATGTAACATGGAGAGCCTTCTCTTAATTGAGAAGAAAGTGGCTTACACTACCTGGCCTCTTAATCCAAGGCGAGAAATTGAATCTGAAATTTATGAGGCCCAGACTCTAAACTTCTCTTAGCCTCCAGCATGGAATTGACCTAGGTCCACAACTGTCACTTTCCTTCCATTCAAGCCCCTCCTTGCTTCCTCTCTCTTGTCCTCATATTGAGAGCCAGAATTGCCCTACCTACCTGCCACAACAGGGTATGCAATACATTTTTTTTTACAGTGAATGGCTAAATAAATAAAGCCATATTCTCAAGAAAAGCTAATTAAAATAAGATAGAGTACATACATTGTCTAAGCCAAGCCCTACTTTCAGACAAATTGGCTTTTTGAAATCTGACTAAAATGGATCACTTTGGCAAGGGTTATTAAAGTTGCAAAGAAATCTGTTTTGAATGAAGGCTTTCTTCCATTGAATCTTTCTGTGTGAAGCTGGTCACTCTATCTGGTGTGGCCCGTAAGCCTTGTTCATGCTGCGGAAGTAACGCTGCTCCTTTCTCCCTCACTTACTCAATTGTTGATCAAAGTGGTATACGATTATATTTCATAACTCTTTATTCTCCACTTAGGTTCTCTCATTTATTTTTTCTTTTTTTGAGGCAAAATCTCACCACACCTGGCTTTGAGTACTCTTAAAAAATTACTTAAAGCCAGGCACCTGCCTGTGATCATAGTGACTTAGGAGGCAGAGGCAAGAGGACCGTGAGTTCAAGGCCAGAGGCAGCCCATGCAATTTAGTGAGAACTTTTCTCAAAAAAAAAAAAAAAAAAAGCAGGGGGGATGGGGGTGCAGTTTGGTGGTAGAGTACTTGCAAAGTATGCACAAGGCTCTATGTTCAGCCTCCAAGTACAAAAACATTTAAAAATGATGGATCATGTAACATAATAACATAATGGAAATCCCAGGAGAAACAATAACTTCTTGAGGACCAGGATGATCTATTTAGCACAGTGCCTGATATACTGTAAGTGCTTATTAAATACATATTGAATGAACGATGGAGTGAATGAATCCCTCTAGGAATGCAATACAACATAATACAAATTGAATTTTGGGGGAAAGTTTGAGAAAAGAGAAGGAAAATTTTAAGTTAAAGGTTGAAAATAAATACTACCTGAAAATTAATCAGCCTGATAAATCATCTGTGAAATGTACAGGCCAATAGGCAAATGGAAGTTTCTTTACAATAAATTGATTTTAATTCCTATTTCAGTGCTGCTTATAATCAGTAGAGAAAGGCACACCTTTAGAATTGCTATATTATTTCTATGAGCCCGTTTGCCTTATTCTCTGTAGGTTTGCTACTGGCCAGAGCTGATTTTCAAGGCTAGATCCTTCACCTGGCTCTAGGGAGAGGTCATTAGCTTTCTCAGAGTAACTGTCCCTGCAGTAACCAAGTGGCGCCATGGCCGAGAAAGCAGCATCAAGTCGTGCATTCCAGCTGTCTCTCTAAGCCTGCCCCAGGCCTCCTGAAGTGGAAGGCTTGGAGGCAAGCTGCCAGGGCCCAAGGCTGTCTCTTCTGGCTTCATGGCCAATGTCATCAATAAAGTGCTTCCCATGTTAGACCTTTTAAAACAAAGGTTTGTCTTGGAGACAAGAAGAGAGAAACCTACTATAAAATTATACTGTTAACAAAAAACCAGTTTTACGCTTTAGGAGTTGGGATGATTGTTTTCCTTCCATAAGTCTGAAGTCTAGGAGTGATTCATCAGTATTGATACCACCTGTCCGCACCACAATAAAAGGTAACCTCATAACGACTCCCCCTTCCAACTTCTGGGATGTCTAACCAACCATAATGGGAGCAAAAGGTCATACGTGGGAGGCTTGTATATATTTCCTTATATTTTATGTCTTCTTGAAAGGAAGACTTGCAGTTTGCAGGCAAACAAGAAGTGACATTTTTTAAAGTTTCTAATTTAGTGCTTATAAAGAGCAAATTTTAGAAAGCAGATTAGAGCCGGAGGTGGTGGCCTCTCATTGTTGCAGCCACTATGTTACTTCCCATTTTGAGTCGTGCCATATCAGCAAAAGGAGATCCCGGGGGCTTTACTTTATTCCTGTCATTAAGGTCCACTCTGCTTTGAGGAGGCAACTCTTCCCCAGTTATTTCCTGAATACCTTCCAGCCTCAGGGGCTCATCTTCTAGTATTACATTTGACTGTGCTTCTCTGCTTCTCTGCTGAGTAAACCCAGCAACCAGAAGGCTGAGACAGGAGGATCCCTGCAAGTTCCAGGCCAGCCTGTTCTACATAGCAAGTTCCAGGACACCAGCCGGCCTACACAGCAAGATCTTGTCTCAAAAAACCATCAAAACACACACACACACACACACACACACACACACACACACACACCAAAAGACAGACTAAGCTGAGGCAGGAGGATCACAGGTTTGAGGCCACAAGCAGGCTGGACAACTAAGCAAAACTCTGTCTCAAAATAAAAAAGGAGCTGGAGGTGTGACTCAGTGACAGAGACATTGCATAACACGTGGGAGGCTCTGAGTTCAACTGCCAGTACTGACAACAACAACAAAAAAAAAAAAAATGAAGAAAAAGAAGAAGAAGAAGAGGAAGAAGAAGAAAAGGAATAGATTAATAAAATATAATAAAGGAGAAATGAACTTTTTCTCTGGCTGGATTCTGTTGCAAATAGTAGCACATCCCAACTAAAAGTGATTTAAAGGGTCTTATCATTAGCCTGTCAACCGATGGTCTAGAGAGTGGCATTTGCTAGTGAAACCGGTCAGCGATATTAAGAATTCAGGGTTTTGAACATTTCCCACTTAGTGGGATTGTGTGTGTGAGTGTGTGGTGTTGGCTATTAAGTCTAGGGCTTCATACACACTAAGCAAGTACTCTGCCACTGAGCTACACTCCCAGCCCATTTTCCAACTTACTGTGATGTGCCTCCAAGCATCTTCTAGCATAAACTTGACCAAATGCAGGGAGAAAAGGAAGCCACAGTGGCTTCTGTTTGTGCCATGCTCTTCTTATCAAAGAGAAACATTGGCCCCAAACACCCACCCTACAGCATTCCCCTTACATTTCATTGGCTGAAGTAGGTCACGTGGCTGTCAGCAGCAGGTGAGAAGACACTGATCATGATTGCCTTGTTCTGTGTTCTGTTGGGTGACATTGAGTCAGATCAGACTCATAGCAAACCTATGTACAACAGAATGAACCACTACCCAACAGTGTGCCATGCACATGATCTTTGTATGGTTGAGCCATTGTTGTAGCCACTATGTTACTTCTCATTTTGAGTCATGCCACATCAGCAAAAGGAGATCCCGGGGCTTTCCTCTATTCCTATTATTAAGGTCCACTCTGGTTTGAGGAGGCAATTCTTCCCCAGTTATTTCTTGAATGCCTTCCAGCCTTGGGGGCTCATCTTCTTAGCACTGTATTTGACAGTGCTTCTCTGCTATTCATAGAGTTTTCAATGGCTAATTGTTTCAGGAATGGACTGTCAGGTCCTTCACCCTAGTGTGTGTCAGTCTAGAAGTTCAGCTGGAACCTGTCCACCATGGGTGCCGTTGCTAGTATCTGGACTACTGTGTCATAGCTTTCTGCATCACAGTAACATGCAAGCCCCCACAGCATAGCAAGCTGACAGACATGTGGGGGATGATTGGCTTAGGCTAAGCATAATCCATCACAGCTGAGTCTGCTTTCTCCCACGTGTTGTAGCTCAATCAAAATTTGGATTGTGTTAGCAATGAAGAAAGGTGGGATATCTGATAGGCCACAGATGGCTTTTCTTCACTGTTTGTGACAATTAAGCTTTTAAAATTTGATTAACAACAAACCAAAACAAATTTGGATGACAATCATACCACTGTCTCTTTGGGGTAACATAAAACAAAATGGCATTTCAGGAGGATCATTTGGGATGGACATGCTTGAGGTCTCTTGGAAGATCTATTATTTGGGTCTAGTAGTGAGTCCTGGGTTTATATGGCACTTAATTTTTTGAGTATATTCTACCACAACCTTTTTGTATATTTAAACTAAAATAAGGACTAGGGTTTAGCTCAGTTGGTAGCGTGCTGGTCTAGACTCTCTGAGGCCATGGGTTCAATCCCCAGCACTGCAAAAATGGGAGGAGGACCTAGCAGCCCACTCCCAAAACAATCAGCCATCAAAAACCCTGTAAATAGAAGAGAGGCACTGATATAGGGCCAGGCATGGCACAGTGTTGGGGGGGTGTTTTGTTCTGTTGTATATGGGGTTGCCACGAGTCAGACCCCACTTGATGGCACCTAGCAACAGCAAACTAAAACAAAGGCATTTCTTTGAAATCAATTTTTGTATTAACCATATTGCTTCCATTTGCTTCACTTAGAAAAATCTCCTTTGGCCAAGGAAATTCAGACTCTGGAATAAGTATGAACATATAGCTATATGTATATTGTTAGTCAAGGCTGAGATTTAGCTCAGCTGGTAGAGTGCTATTCTGCAGTCTCTGAGGTCCTGAGTTCAATTCCCAGCCCCACAAAAGTGGGAGAAAGATGTGGCAATGCACTCCCAAGGCAATCCCGAAACAGCCAGCCATTGAAAACCCTCTGAGGGTCACTATGAGTTGGGTATGATTCAATGGCACCTAACAACAATATCGTTAGTCATTGTTTTATCTTTGCCACTGTGCTCTTCCTCAACTCAGCTACTTACTAATTTTATTGCCTGTTTCCAAAATAAAGTCTAGAGGAAGAAGTCAGGCAGAGACCTGCTTCCAGATGACTGAGCAGATGTAAAAAGATATACCAAATTCTACAATTAATGTGTGCCGGATGCCATGGGGCACACCTATAATCCCAGCAACTCAGGAGGCTGAGAAAGGAAGACTGTGAGTTTGAGGCCAGAGTCAGCACAATTTAGCAAGTTCCTGTCTCAAAAATAAAAAACAGAAAGGAGCCGTGGGTGCAGCTCAGTGGTAGAGCACTTGCCTAGCATGCGCAAGACCCTGGGTTCAGAATCCCCAGTACTGCAGATAAAACCAATAACAAATGATGATTCATGTGGTTCCTTGTGGTAACACCTCCTCCCATAAAGATCAGTATTGTGAGAGGAAAATGGCCTAACAAAAGCAAAGCACTGCAGTGGAATGCACGCAAAGAAAGATTATTTATTAGTTTGATGATAATAACAATAACACACTTTCAGAAATATTTTTTTTTCAAATTATATGTTATTATAGAAAATTTAGAAAACTGACATAAGCAAAGAGAAGATAAAAATGACCTGATCTATTATGAAGTGATAACCAACGTTAACATTTCTATGTAGACACTTCCAATGTTCTTCTGTTGGGGATTTTTAAAATAATATTTCTCAGCTAGGGTCCCTCATAACAGCCTGAGGGGCTGACCCCTAGTTGACCCCAGGGCTCATCTCATTCACTCAAAACAGCCCCTCCCATGGAGTGAGCAAAGATGGCCCCCGGCCAGCTTGACCAGCCTTAACCACCTTAATTTTGATTGGCTCCCCTCACCACCTTGCAGGTAATAACTGTCTCCACTTAGCAGTTATGTCCGTTTGCCCCCTGTACCTGCCAGCTGTGTGCCCCGATTGGCTGAACCCCACCATGTGACCCCTCCAGGACCCTATAAAAGCAGGGCTCCTGGACCCCATATCACTCCTCTGATCCTCACCTCTCTGACCATCTCCTGAACCTCCTCACCTGGACCAGCGCTCCCTACTCCAGCAAGGCCATCTAGCAAGCCGGCGAGATCAAGCCCAGGGGCCCCGAAGAGCCGAAGGCATCTAGCAAGCCACGAAGAGCCTCCCAACTCCTCCCATCCTTAGGAAGGAGGGGGGTAAAGAAGGCGAGCCACGAGAGTCAAGACCATCGGACCTCAACTGAACACCAGCGGCTGTGGCTGTGCCTTTCAGGCTGAGCTGTACCAGCACTTAGCCTGCAGCATTCGATGCTGCAGGCCTAGAGCCAGCACTTAAAGGGATAGAGCCTTGCTCTATAGGGGCTGCTTGCTCCTTGCTCTCCATAAGGGGAGCACCCCGATAAACCTTCCCTGTCCTTTTCCAACCATCTGAAGGTCTCCTGAGGTCCTTCTTTCCCGACACCAATCACATGTTTATGTTGAAGGTTTGGCCCTAACTTTAGCCAGGCTAGAGCTAAAACCCCGACATTCTTCCATTCATATGTATACATTTTTAAATAAAAATGAGACCACATGGCACAATACTGCTTTGTAACTGAAATTCTTCCCTCCCTATGACATATCTTGTACATTATTCCAGATCAATATACACAGTTCCATGGCATGGCTTTTTGTGCTCATATCATTGCTCCCCATTTTACTCAAGCAATTTCCCTATTGCACATTTATGTTATGAAACTGTTTCTATATAAAAAGAAACTCTGTAGCTGAGAATCTTGCAATATTCAGGGTTTTTCACCTTCTGGTTAGTGTGCCCTATGCATAGCAGTGTCCCTTGTTCTAGCAACTGAGAAATGCACATCTCTGAGTGTTCCATTTTTTCAGGTCACTTCTTCCTCTGTGTGAGCGTTGTCTTGTGTTGAACTGCTCTTATCCTCAACACAGCTTCCAGAGCGTTCAGAGGATTGGAAGACCCACTCCCCACAACGGTGGGGGCATCTGCAGGCATTGGCACTGTTCATGGAGAGTTTCTAGAACGAGTACTTCTAGAATCCTGGACAGAGTCTCCTGAGCTCCAGATTATAAGTGGCCAGTTCAAAGTGACAGCAACCCTTGCTACATTCAACAGCTCTTTGCAATAACTTCCCAGAGCACTCTACATTCTCTAGGGTAGTTCTATACACCCCCTCCCGTCTCAAGCACTGGAGCCAAGTGTGGGTTTCTAATTTCAGGAACCTTAGTAGACTGGATTTACTTAGTAGACTGGATTGTCATTCCATAACTATAGTGTTTGTTTGGGTGATTTCAGAACTTGACCACCTATCAGGCAGACAAATATCCACCATTTGTTCCAGGCACGAGAGAGGATACCCATGTATCCAGTATCCCATATCATAGTACTTGATATGAACCATGCAATTTTATCTGAATCATTTCCATATTGACAAAATTGGCATTTGCATTACTTGTGTATTACATTCTCTCATTTATATTTTTATTTCCTTTTGAAAAAATTTTTATAGATATTAAAATATGATCATATAAGTCAAGCAACTACATCAATGGAAAGGTACTCAATACACGATACTTCCCTTTCTTCCTCCGCTTTTGTAGGGTATTGTGGTTAAAAAAGCATTTTGCTGTCCATCATTCCTTTGGTCTTTTTAACCCTGAGAGGGAGGCAGCATGCTTTACATCTATTTTGTATATAAGAAAGCATTTAAATCTGCTCAGCCAATGCTACTTTCTTGTTTAAATATACCTATACCTATATCTATGTCTACATCATGAATTCTTTCAAGACAAATACCCTCCTTATGTTTCTCCCTACCAAATAATCTACCATATCAGGATTCAATAACTGATATGTGGCCAACAGTGAGAATTATTTTCCCACTGAAGTCTACCTTACAAGGGGATAGTGGCTGTTTTTTTCTTTTTCTTCTAGGAATTTTGCTGCCAATAGAAAAAGACTAAGTACTCTTTCTTATGCGAATTTATGGAATGATTGCCTGCTCATAAAAAATGATTCTCCAGCTTGGAGCAATTAAAGTGGTCTTTCTCCTCTCCAAATTAATGTAATTAATACTAGAGTCTTGGTTGTTTATCATGTCTTGATAATATCACAAGGGAATGAAAATATTGGCTCTTTTATCCCCTTAAATAGCTGAGATGAAACTGTTCGAGCTCTAATGTTACAACAGCTGTTTCTCATGTCCCAGAATATAATTGGTTGGTACTGAGGTTACTAAATTGTAAGAAATTGGCTTTGGTTTTATGCTTGCCTTCTTTTGGTGGAGGGAGAGATGGGAAATGTTAGCTTTCTCTCATAATGAAAAGGCAGAACCTCCCCCCAATGAAATGGAGCTTCTGGGTCTCATCTGTATAATTTTCTTCCACAACCCACTGTCTGCGCCTGCTGGATAGCACGCCTGGGAAAGCAAGACCGTTCTCGCTTCCCTCCTAATTAGCTCTCAACCCAAGGCAGTGGCCTGAAATGCATCAGGGTTTTCCCACGAAGGGCTCTTTCTGGAAGTCACTGTAAAGTAGTCTGGTCTCCAATGGCAAATTCAATAGGGGATTCGAAGCCATAATTATCCCAAATAATTTGTAGGAGCAAGATTCTTTCATCTGAATATCATTATTGCTCCAAGCAGTTCTCAAAATGTCACCCCTGGACCAACACCATCAGCATCGCCTAGCAACTGGTTAGGCAGGCAGGTTTGCAGTCCCACTCTGGACCTATTGAGTCGGAACCAGGAAAAGTGGGGAGGGCCCAGCAATCTGCGTTTTAATAAGCTCTCCAGGTGACAATAATGCACACTAAACTTTGAGGATTTTGACACTTTTATGAAACTACAGATAGTGAAACAGAATGTGTTTTATTTTTTTCCTGTTACTGAGGATTGAACCCAGGTCCTCATGAGTGCATTGGAAGCGCTCTACCACCGAGCTGCACCCCCAGCCAACTTTGAGAACTGCTAGCTGAGGGTATAGCCAGGCTTTCCTTGTGTGTGACAGGTAAATACTCATTAATCTGCTCCCAGCTCAGATGAGTGCTTCATCTTCATGAGTCTCCCAAAGAACAGAGCAAAGCACACACCTCCACACCAGCCTCCTCAGAGCAAACTCACTCCTTCACTATCACTCTCTCTTGTTTATTTCTGGCATTTACAGGGCAGGATTTCTCATTTTTAAGGTTCATACACATCACAGGGAGAACTTGGTAAAATGTTGATTGTGATTTTGAGCGGCCAGAGTGGGGCCTGAGACTCTGCATTTCTAACTAGCTTGCAGGCGACATTACTGTCCACATACAGCGACCAGAGGAGTTCAGCATTTTTAAGACCAAATATACCTTGGAGAAAATGACAAGTATAAAAGGCTTGCCCATTGATCAGAACACAACGAGAGATCTAAGCAATGACTGCTGAAAGGCTTTGAAGGAGGAATGCTCTTTATCTCTGCTTTCCCACCCCCTGGGCTTCCTGTGCTTCCCACTCTTCCTCCCCCATCTCTAACACAACACCTCATCCTTCCTTTACTCCCCCTCCTCTATGTTGTCACACACATTCTGCACCCACCTTATCCTTTCCATCTGAAGTCTTTGCAGGCTTCTTTGTTGTTTAAATTCTCATGAACTGAAAAAGCTGGTGCCAGTACCCAAATTTTGGAGATGGGGGGAAAGTCCTAAGGCCAAATTTAATGAAAAGATCTAACTTTACTGTCTCCTTTTTTTTTTCCCCCCAGTACTGGGCGTTAAACCCAGGGTTTCATGCACACATGCTTTGCAAGTGCTGGACCACAGAGCTGCACCCCCAGCCCTTTTTTTTTTTTTTTTTTTTTTCACTTTTTGAGACCCGGTCTCGCTAAATTATGCAGACTGCCTCTGGTCTTGAACTTTCGATCCTCCTGCCTCTGCCTCCGGAGTTGCTGGGATTACAGGCATGGGCCACCGTGCCCAGCTCTAACTTTACCTTCTAAAGAGACTTTTCTCCAGTTGCAAATGTAAACGCTCACCACTGAATTCTGAGTTTCCTGTTCTCTCCACCCAGTGGGCTACAGCTTCTCTAGCCTTTGGCCTCTTCTCTGTAGTCAGGAAAGAAGTTAAATATGTATTGGATAGCAGTTTCCAGACTGGCAAGTTTCCTTTAACCTTTGAAAATGGCTTTGAAGTCTCCCTTTGCAGAGCGCTGGTAAGTATGCACAGCTGATAGTTCTGCTCCTGAATCTGGCTTCCCCCGTCCAGCTGCTCACGTGTAAATTGGGGGAGGGAGAGTCACTTGGACGTCTGCTGTAAAAAACAGCAGAAGGAGATTCTAGAAGATATGGAGAATAAAGGAAAAAGGTCATCGGTCAGCAAGGAAGAAAACCCAGAGCTTCCTGGGTGGGGAAATTCCTAGATAGTGTCTTTCTGCCCTCTCCTCCTCCCCCAGTTCTTTCCCAATAGAGATTCCTCTTCTACTAGAATGTACATTTCCATCTTACATTGGTGCCTGCAAGTGCCCTGCAGTCATTGAGACATCTGGTGTGGAGGAAAAGTATCAGCTGAAATCGAAGATCAGACATTTCCCGTCTGAACTATGTTCTTATGCTTTACGGGTTAGCACAGTGCCATCTAACAAATAACAAGAATGCACTTGAGAAAGCATTCTTCTTACCCACAAGAGCTAACTTTCGTTTTCTTTGTCATCTCTTTCTTTTTGTGGGGCTACGATTGCAGGAGAAAATTAAATGTCAATATTAGGAAGGATGAGTCAATGCAACGAGGTCTGGGACAGAGTTCCATTTCGGAGTGGAGAAATCAGGGACAAGGGAAGAAGGGAGGGGAAACTTGATTGGGATCTTAAAGGATAAGGAAGGAAGCAACATAGAATAGAAATAAGAACAGGGGCCTTGGAATCTGCACTCTGACTCCGTTGCTGACTGAGTGACTTTGAACAGGCTGTTGAGTCAGTGAATATCTGAGTGAGGTCATGTCTAGAAGAGAGGCAAAAGTGCCCAAAGTAGAAACCACCCCAGCTATCTGCTTGGGTCTGAACATTGGTGTGCTCTAAGATTCATTTGCTGAAGTCCCACCCCCAAGATGATAATACTAGGAAGTGGGGCTTTTGAGAGGTGACTTGGTCATGGAGGCAAAGTCTTTCAAGTGGGATTAATGTCCTTATAAAAGAGGACCATTAGAGACCCTTGCTTCTTCTACCATGTCAGGACATTTCTTGTTGTTGTTGTTGTTAGGTGCTGTCGAGTTGGTATTCAACTCATAGCGACGCTACATACAACAGGGGAAACATTATAGTCAGTGCTACTCTGCTGTTCATAGGATTTTCAATGGTGGATTGATTTTGGGGAGTGGGTTGCTTGGTCCTTCTCCCAAGCCTACAGCACCTGGTGTTCCCAGGCAGTCTCCCATCCAAGTACTAACCAGGCCCGACCCTGCTTAGCTTCTGAGATCTGATGGGATCAGATGACACAGGGCTATGGCTGCAGGCCAGGACACGTCTAGAAGGTACTAACTGAGAACCAGAAATCAGGCCCTCACTAGACACTCACCTTGGACTTTGTAGCCTCAAGAGCTGCGAGAAGTAAACCTTTAGTGGTGTATAAGCTACTGAGTTCATGGTGTTTTGTTATAATCACTGGACAGATGAAGACAGTGTTTCAAGTAGAACAGAGTTTAAAATAGTGAAATAAGTGGTTACAAAATTATAGGTAAGATGGTAGGAACTGAAGAGATGGGGCCACCAATAGCCTTCAAGTCTTCTCTCACAGCTGACACCTCAGTTCTAGAAGCTGCTGGAAACCACATTCAAGGTCACAGCTGCCTCATGGCCTTCGATCTGTTTCCCAGCCCTGCTTCCTGGTCCCTGCAGAAGCTCCCATCTGATGAGTGTGGGCATCAGCCAATGCCAATACTGAGGAAGGCTGGCCCTCCTCCTTTCTACTTGCCAATCTTATGAAGGCACAGCAAGGGAATGTATGTTTAGCTTTCTGGCCCGTGTGACATAGGACAAAATAGAGACAGAAGTGGTAGAAATGGATGTTAGTAATATCTACTAGAAGGATCAAGTGCAATAGAGAGAATCAAGAAATGCTGTTCTGTATGTTGTTGTTGTTATGTGCCGTTGAGTTGATATCCGACTCATAGAGACCCTGCGTACAACAGGGGAAACACTATTGTCAGTGCTTCTCTGCTGTTCATAGGGTTGTCAATGGCAGATTAATTTTTGTGAGTGGGTTGCTGGGTCCTTCTCCTAAGCCTACAGCACCTGGTGTTCCCAGGCGGTCTCCCATCCAGGTACTAACCAGGCCCGACCTTGCTTAGCTTCTGAGATCTGACTGGATCGGATGCCACAGGGCTACGGCTGCAGGCATTCTGTATAGGAGGAGCAATTTATGTTGGATGAAGTTAGCTCAGAGATTAGTAGCAAGGTTTGGGAAGACATTAAAATAATCTTTCCTTTGGACTGGAAGAAAACCCAGCGATAGAGGGAAAGGACTCTTTCGTAAGAGAATGGCAAAGAAGGAAAACTGTAACTGTGTATTTTTCCCGTTTGCCCAATGAAAACTAAGGACAGCTTCCATTCTGTCTGGCTAGGATAGTGAAAAGAATATCACAGCTTTCTCATACCCTGAAGCTGACGCCCATTTTTCCATTTGCTGTAATTCAAATTCTGTCTGCTGGGACCTCCTCCTACCACTCAAGCCTCAAGGGTGATAAGCACATTTTCCAACAGCTCTGGAGTCATGGCTACTTCAGGAAACGGTGCCAATCCAAACAAGCCCAGCTGGAAGGCCCTGGACTTCTTCCCCGCTGCCCTCCTCCCAGCTGAAACCACAGGGGCCTTTGAACCTCAGGACCAGTGATGAAGTGAGAGGGCCAAGTCTCCCCTCCCAAGGGAGGCACGCAGAGCTGTTAGAACGAGCCCAGTCTTCTTTCAAAAAACCTTGAAGCCCCGGAAAATGGCACAACTGAAGTAAAAGGATAAATGATAATCAAAATGAAAGGGTGGATAGTGCAGAATACTGTAAACTGAAGTACAGCCAAACATTCTCCCTCTTCCACCTCAACATCAGACATCCACAAAATCAGACAGCTGGTTTATCACATGTGTTTTTATATTTCCTTGTGCCTGGAATGTAAAAGGAAATGATTCTTGCAGAGGCGGTGGGCATTATGTTGCAGAAAAGTTGTTGCTTGGTGCCATTGAGTCAGGCCTGACACACAGCAACCCCCGTAGGGTTTTTAATGGCTGGTTATTTTCAGAGTTGCTTCAGGAGTGGGATGTTGCGTCCTTTTCCCATTTTCACGGTGCCAGGGATGGAACGCAGTTCCTCAGAGAGCACAAAAAGAGAGTGGCAGGGTCTCACTAAGTTACATAAGTGGCCTCTGGTCTTGAACTTGTGATCATCCTGTCTCTGCCACATGAGTCGCTGGGATTACAGAGAGTGGCACTCTACCAACTGAGCTAAATCCCAGCTCACAGAAAGTTGGTGCTCAACAAATACCTCATTTGCTCCCTGGTATAGTCTGGCCTCTTTTGCACTTGGGTTGGGCTGTTTGATTAGTTCTGGCCACAGACTGTGGGTAGAAATGACGAGTTACTTCTAGGCAAGGGCAGATAAAAATCCCTGAGCTTTCTCCACTTTCTCTTCCTTCTGTGAAGTAACTGGAGATCCCGTGTCTTGATTCAAAGTACAGAAGGGCCCTGGACCTGTGAGTCATTAGGAGCCCCACCCACATCATAACTTTCAAATTTTACATTTGTGTGAAATCAAGTTTTGTTGGGCTAAGTCACTTAGATCTCAGGGTTTATCCATTATTGCCACATAGCCTGGACTGTTCTGACTAATAAACACTGAATTATTCACACTCTAGTTCCATAGACATTTGCTGAACACTCCAGAGCTGAAGACAGGGTCAAGAATATTTTTGAAATTAACAAAGAAGAAAAGTTACAAAATTAAATTCTAAGAGATTCTGGCATTCAAGGGACATTGTCAACATTTTCCTGACTCAGGTGTTTTTCAAAATCTTAGAATGTCTGTCTGTCTGTCTTTCTTTCTTTCTTTTTTCTTTCTTGCCTATCTTTTCTTTCGTTCCTGCATTTTCTTTTCTTTTCTTTTTTTTTCTTCTTTCTTTCTTTTTCCTTTCTTTCCTATCTTTTCTTTCATTCCTTCATTTCCTTTCCTTTCCTTTTCTTTTTTTCTCCTTTCTCTCTCTCTCTTTCTTTTCTTTTCTTTTCTTTTCTTTCTTTCTCTGTGGTACTTGGGGGTTCAAATCAGGGCCTCACTCATGCTTCTTGCAAGCATTCTACCCTTGAGTCACATCTCAGGCCCATTTTTTTACTTTGTGTTTTGAGACAGGGTCTCACTAAGTTACATAAGTGGCCTCTGGTCTTGAACTTGTGATCATCCTGTCTCTGCCACATGAGTCGCTGGGATTACAAGCATGTACCACCGCCCCTGGCTTTCAGTCGCTCTTTATATTCAGCAACCTGAGATTATCACAAGCTTGCAGAAGACTCAAAAATGAAAATAATAGTTCCTTACATGTTTATACGCCTTACATTTGCAAAGGCTGTTACATACAGATGATCTCATTAGAATCTTGTCAATAATTCTGTAAAGACGAGGGTATCTGGTCAGGAATGATTGCTCCCATTTTACCATGTGGAAAATGGAGCTTAGTCAGGGAGGGCCGTATTGCTACTTAATGGAAGAATCCAGTCTCAAAACCAAGGTCTACTGTTTTGTAGCCGGTGCCCTGTATAGCAAGTTGCCTTCTCATACACAGTCCAATGTTTGTCTTTCCATGATGCAAACATACAAGTGCGTATAGACACTGAGGTGTAGAATAAGGACACAGGAATAAGGGAGCCCACAGAGCTCTGCTGAATAGTTTGGAATAAAGAATATGAATATTAGTTCTGATTCAGTGAGTAATAGAAGCTCATGGCTCTTAAATGGAGCATCTTTGTATTTAATTTACCTTTGCTGTACCATCTGATTCCACGGCAATTATTAGGATGTGAGCAAGGAAGAAAGACCAGATTTGGATATTGAACTCTAGTGACCCAAATCTAGGGAGAAGAAGAAAGAAAGGATTGAAATGAGCAGGGTATGGAGTTAATCCTAATCCTAATTCTTAATCATTCTTTGTGATGGTTTCTAGAAACTTTTGAAAAATAGCGTCTCTTTGGATAGTTCTCAATGGCATATATTTTAGGATTACAGCTCAGGTCCATTGTCATATGAAACATTCTTAGGCTGAGCACCTAATACACACATATATCTTACATGTATCTGGAGGTTTTGGAGACACCTAAAACCCTGGCACTTGATTAGGAAAGTTTCTCCCAGTCAGTCTGAGTGAGAAGCCGTGCAGCTTTCTCAGGACCTTGAACCTCTTGCTTCCACTGCCAAAATTAACAAATGTTAGAAGCAGACGCCAACTACTCAACAGTGAATAAGCCATGAAATGAAATGACATTAACCTTTTAAGAAACAATTTCAGCCAAGCACAGGGATGCATGCCTGGAATCCCAGCCACTCGGGAGGTGGAGGCAGGAGGATCACAGGTTCGAGACCAGAGGCAGCCTGTGTGACTTAGTGAGACTCTGTCTCAAGATAAAAAATAAAAAATGGGCTAGGGGGTGAAGCCCAGTAATAGAGCACTTGCAAAATATGTGCAAAGGCCCTGGGTTCAACCCCCAGGTTACTGGCAAAAAAAAAAAAGAAGAAGAAAAAGAAAAAAAAAGAATTGAAAAAAGAGAAAAGAGAAAACAACTTCAGCATTAATTTTGCATTTAAATCCTACTTTCATCTATGCAAAAATAGTCTGTTTCAATAACTTTCCTTATGTTCTTCCTAGAAGGTCCCTCTTGCCTTCTGTCATCTAACATCTTTCAACCCTTCAAGCCATATTCCTCTCTCTTCTTCTGAGAACCTTCCCTTGACAATCCTTTCCCATTTCTCACCATACATTTATCCATTCCGTTCATGTCTATTGAGGTCTTGCTTCAGTGCAGAGCCCTTGTTGGGACTGGAACCCAATGGTGAGTAACACAGCTTCAGTCCATGGCTAAGTTCCAGTCTGGCAGACCAGAGTATTTGCCTCCTCCTCTCTGCTTCTCCAACAAATTCAAGTAGTTGGCCCTAGCTATAGGCTGCTGACATGAACTCTTGGCAATCTCGGCACAGGTAGGCTTTTTGATGGTAGGAGCAATTCACATATCATATACCATATTTTCTGGACTGTAATCTGTACCCTATCAAAGGTTTTGCTGTTGTTAGGTACCGATCAGTCAAGTCTGACTCATAGCAACCCCATGTACAACAGAAAGAAACAATGTGCTATGCACACAATCTTTTGATGTTTGAGCCCATTATTGTAGCCACTGTGTTTCTTTTCATTTTGAGTTATGCCACATTAGCAACTGGAGGTCTTAGGGGCTTTACTCCATTCCTATCATTAAGGTCAACTCTACTTTGAGGGAGAAACCTTCCCCAGTTCTTTCTTGGATGCTTTCCAACCTGGGGGTAGGGCTCATTTTCTGGCACTATATTTGACAGTGCTCCTCTGCTATTCCTAGGGTTTTCAATGACTAATTGTTTCTGGAGTGGGCTGCCAGGTCCTTCTCCCTAGCCTGTGTTCATCTGGAAGCTCAGCTAAAACCTGTCCACCATGGGAGGCCCAACTGGTAACTGAAATACTGGTGGCATAGCTTTTGGCATCACAGTGACATGCAAGCCCCCACAGCATGACAAATGGACAAACATGTGTGCGGATTGGATTCTCAGAGTTGTAAGTGAATCTAATGTGCATCTGGTTTTGTAGCCCTCTGAAACTGTTGAACACCTACGTGTCTGTCAGTTTGCCGTACTGTGGGGGCTTGTGTGGTGCTGTGATGCTGAAAGCTATGCTGTGCACAGGTTTCAGCTGAGCTTCCAGACAAAGACAGACTAAGGAGAAGGATATGGTTAGCCTATTCCTGAAACAATTAGTCATTGAAAACCCTATGAATACCAGAGAAACACTGTCAGATAGAGTGCCAGAAAATGAGCCCCCTAGGTTAGAAGGCACTCAAAAGATAACACAGTGTCTGCAACAATAGGCTTAAACATCAAAAAGATCATGTTCCTGGCACAGAATTGGGGAGTGTTTTGTTCTGTTGTACCTAGGGTTGCTAAGAGTCGGATCCAACTCAATTGCACCTAACAACAACAACAAAACTGTTGAAAGGGTATGGATTAGATTTGAGAATACACTGTATTTGTGATATCTGCCATGCCAGGAAAAGGTGTGGGGTCCTTGATGAATATCTACTGCATATATAAGTGACTAATATTGTCCTGTCTGACAGAACTCATAGGAGTTGGGACAGGAGGAGAGGAAGTGTGTTTAGACTTGTTCTGCCTGGAGCACAGACCCAGAGATGTGATAGAATAATGAATAATAACAATGAATAAACCACAGGCAACAACTAAGCCCTATTTATTGCCAAACTCATTAATGAAATATAATGGTGAACCTATTTGCTTAAGCTTCCCAATGAAAATGGCATAATGAAATTATAACATTAAAAAATAAGAAGAATTCCAAAAGATTAACCTTGAGTTTTGCTTCTGGGGGACACATTCAAGACCTGTGATTACTTATACATCTGATATACTGGGAATCATCCTGGCTGTGCAAAACCAAAAGACACACAGTGCCTAAGAGGGTGGATCCTCTTCCTTTTAGGTACTGTGTTTTGCAGAACTCCTTATTAACAGAATTTGTTATGTAGCATCCTAAGTCAATTTACATAGGTGATTTTGCACAAATGTTAAAACCATTTGACTATGGAGTTAATTAAGTAGAACCCCAAGTAAATTTACATAAATATTTTTGCACAAATGTTAAAAAGTATTTTACTATAAAATTATGATTAGTTTTGAAGCCAGAGGGGAACTTTGGAGTTCAGACTCACCCCAAACCCGCATTTCACATGAGGAAACTGAGATACAAATAACCTACATGACCCGACAAGGCTCACACAATCCACTGGTATGAAGCCTACCTGCACACCTACCACATCACAGTGTAAGGTGCCAAAAAGTGCTATAGAGAGGTACCTAATGACAAGTATGTACCTAATGACTGCGAGAAGTCATTGGCATTCTTTTTTTTTTTTTTGCGGTACTGGGGGTGAACCCAGGGCTTCGTACTTGTATGCTCTGCAAATGCTGGACCACTGAGCTGCATCCTCAGTCCATTTTTTCACTTTTTTTGAGACAGGGTCTCGCTAAGTTATGCAGACTGCCATCAGTGGCCTTCTTTTAAGAGGATAGACCACAGAGAATCCACAGCAAGAAAGGTTCTAAATTAAACTCACAAGAAATAACCAAGTTTCTGGGCAAGGGCAAGAGGAAAGTGTCCCAATCAGGAAAGAAAGAAATGTTGAGTCCAGAAAATGAGACAATGGTCTGTGATGTTCTCAGTGCTCAAGGCTGCAAAACCACACCAGAATACTGCAGGCAGGAGGACCAAGGTCTACACATGCAGTCATTTCCCATATCCCCTGGTCTAGATTGTTTACTTGCTCTTTTGTGTTAGTTTCTTGTGGCTGCTGTACAAATGATTACAAACTTCCTAGCTTACAAAACAGAAATGTATTCTCTCACAGTTCTGAAGGGAAGAAATCCAAAATCAAGTCTGAGCAGGAACAAGTTTTCTCTGAAGGTCCTAGGGGAGAATCCTTCCTCACTTCCTCCAGTTTTTAGTGTCTCCAGGTGTTCCTTGGCTTGGGGTTGTATCACTCTGTTTTCTGCCTCTGGTGATGGCATCTTGGGGCCACTGAGATAATCTAGAACCATCTCATCTTCTCAAGATACTTAATCATGTTTGCAAAGATGTTTTTTCCAAATAAGGTCACATTATCAGGTTCCAGGAACTTGACATGAATATCTTTGAGGAAGCCATTTTTTTTGATAAGTGAAACCTTTTATTTCTATTAATACAGAAATTCATGATTTGGGTAATTAGTTTTGACAATCCCACCTACCCATACCATGAGGGTTGACAGAGGAAATAGCATTGTCTGTTTTACTCACTGCTGCTTCCACAGTACCTGCTATCGAACCTGAAACTGTAGACATCTTGGTAAGTTAATAAAGATGATCTTTTATAAGTAAAATGTGAAAGAAGAAATAGGAAGAATGGAAAGAAAATAGAAGAAAGGAAAAGGGTAGGAACAGAGAAGGGTGGTGTAAAAGGAGGTAGCAGAAAGGAAATAAGGGAGGAAGGAAGAGAAGGAAGGTGAAAAGAGGAGAAAGAGAGAGAAGAAAATACTATTTATGATCACCACTACAAATTTTTGAGATAGGATTAAAAGTGAGAAAGACCAAGAAGATTTCAGAAGCTGAAGGCCACAATAACTAAGCAATGAAGCTTATATTTCAAGCAATGTATTCAAATCCATGTGTCAAACCACATAGCTCTTGTTGGATTCTAGGGGATCAATTAATGATGGGATTCAGAGAAGTGCATTGTACTCTTGCTCTCAAGGATTTTACAATCTAATAGGAATTAGCTAGATACGTCATAGAGATGGTATCATGGCAAATGCCAAGTAAATAGGGTCTAGGTACTGAAAGTCTTTTAATGCCTTTTGATGTTATTTTATAAAGCATCATTTAGATGAGATTTTCAGACATAAGCAGTAATGTTTAAAACTTGCTATTTTGATGGTAAATAATAATTTTATAGCTATTATGCAATTTCAAGTACTAATAGTTACTATAACTCATGCTCAACTACCTTAGCCCATGGGATTATCCTGGGGTAAATTACATGTTTGGCATAAATCCAACCATTGCAAAATATCCACTTGAAAATGCACAATTATATCACTCCTGCAGCTCATTTCAGAAATGAATCTGAGTCTTCAAGTCTAACTGTTCTTGAATAGTGACCAGCACCTGTGAATTATACAAGATCAAGACCTCATTCAATGTCGAACACTATCTCAAGCATTCATCCATTAATTTCATAGTTATTTCCTGCCCTTCTTTTGTGTGTTGTTCTGGGAACTGGAGATATAATGTGGGTGAGAATGTGGCCCCTACCTTCAGGGCATTCATTGTGCTGTAAGGTGCTCATTGTCTCTGTATAAGTCGGGTTCCCTGGAAAACAGATATAGTGACAAAGGAGTGCAAGAGGTTTGTTGGAGAGGAAGTCCTGTGAATGTAAAAGGGTGAAGAAAAAGGGCTGAGCAGAGAAATGCCTCCTATCCCAAGGTGGGCAAGGAACCTGTGAAAGGAAAGAGGGAGGCAGCAGGAAGAAGAAGAGAGAGCTTGAGACCACAGCAGATAGGATGCAGTCTCAGCCAATCCAAGGCTTCCTACTGAAAAAATTCCCAGTTGGCCCTGGTTCCACTGTTAGGCTCCGTCATTGGCTGGGGCTGCCTGAAAGGATCATGGCCTCAGCTTTCAAGCTGAAGCAGATCTTGAAGGCATTAACAGCTGGAGGCTGTCAGCTAACTGCGCTCCTTGCAACTAAATAGTAAGCTTTTTCTTGAAGGAAGATCAAAGTGACACAACCCTATGTCTGCCACATAGTGTGATCAGGAAGGAGGCAAATAAATAGGCAATTTAAGTCCACTAAGAGCAATGACAGGGTGCCATGAGAGCTTAAGGATGGATTACCAAACACAGACCTGGGGACAGGGGAATGTCCACAAAGATGTAGTGTTCATGGGGAGGCCCGGGTCATAAATAGGAGCCAAATGAAGGAGGCAGGGGTAGGAGAGAATGTTCAAGGTAGGGGCATATGATGAGCCTCATGGGAGAGGAAGCATGGCATATTTGGGTGAGTGGAAAGACTGAAGGGTGACTTTAGCATAACATGTCAGGGAGGGAGAAGTAACAGATGACACTGGAGAGGTAAAATAGAAAGTAAATAAGGAAGGGCCTTGTGCACAAAGCTAAGAACTGCAGGCAGCACCACCACATGTAAAGTGGGCTGGGATTTGAACACACAAACATGAATATTTTTTCTCCATCAGACTTCTTAGAAAGCCCTGAAGATCCTGTCTTCCAAGTCCCTGGGTTTGTTTGGTCCTTATGAAAGGCAACCATTTACCAGTGAGGTAATATTTAATTCATATCAATCATTGACCTTTCGTCCAATATTTTCATCTAAGGCTAATCAGTCCACTCCTCAATAAGAGAGAGATAACAAGACTGAAGGATTTTGAGAGGAGGGGTGGAAAGCACAGAGCCATGGAAATCTCAGGGCGTCAGACCAAGGGATTGGTGCAAAAATCTGAAGAACCACACTGGGTTCAGTATCAGAAAACAGTGGAGAGTTGGGCACCATGGTGCAAACCTATAATCTCAGCAACTCAGGGTGCTGAAGTAGGTGGATCATGAGTTTGAAGCCAGAGGCAGCCTGTGAAATTTAAAGGGACACTGTCTCAAAAATAAAAAATATAAAAAAGGGGATGGGGATGCAGCTCAGAGGTATGGCACTTGCTTAGCATGCATAAGGCTCTGGGTTCAAAAACAAAAACCCAAAATAACAACAACAAAAAAGAAAGAAACAAAGAAAGTAAAAAGAAAAGAAAAGATAAAAGGAAAAAGGAAAAAGAAAAAAGGGACTGGAAAATGAGTTGTGAAGGAAGGGTCAGGATGGCAAATTTATAACTCCTGCCTTGAGACCCAGAAAAACAAGAGAGCTTAAATAGTGATTCAAACTTTATACTGAACAGATAGAAATGGAAATAAATAAATAAATAAAATAAGAGAGAGGTGAAATATATGGAACTAGATAAAATGTTTCAACTTGCAGAAGAAAAAAAAGAAGGAAGGAACTAGTTTGGCAGGATGGAGAATCACCATCAGAAACACGAAGCTTTGTCCCAACAGGAAGAAAAATGATCACCTTGACAGAACCTGGCCAGCAAGAAGCAATCATCAATTCCACTGGCATGAAACAGGTGGCACAGACCATTGAGGGACTTCGGAGGAGGAGTTTGCAGGGGGAGTCCAAGCCAGAGACACACTGGCTCATGGATTAGGAGACTCATTATTATAAAAATGGCTATACTACTATAAGCAATTTACAGATTTAATCCAATTCCAATTAAAATCCTAATGACAGACTATGCAGAAATAGAAAAGATAATCCAGAAATTCATATGGAAACACAAAAGACCTCACATAGCCAAAACAATCTTAAGCTGTAAAAGTAGTGCTGGCAGGATCACAAGAACTGACTTTAAACTACACTACAAGGCTATAGTAGCAAACACAGCTTGGTACCAGCACAAAAATAGGCTTGAAAAACAATGGAATAAAATTGAAGACCCAGAGATATACCCACATAACTACAGCCACCTGATCTTTGAAAAGGTGCTAAGGATGCTCAATGGAGAAAAACTAACCTATTCAGCAAATGGTATTGGGAAAATCAGATCTTCATTTGCAGAAAATTGAAAATGGACCTTTATCTCTCAGTTTGCATGAAAGTCAACTTGAAATGAATAAGAAACCTTAAAACTACTAAAAGAAAAGATAGGAAACACGTTCCAACACATATACATAGGAAAGTATTTTCTTAACAAGACTCCAATTGCTCAGGAAATGGCACCAAGAATTGACAAGTGGGATTACATGAAATTAAAAAGCTTCTGTACAGCAAAGGAAATAATCAACAGAGTTAAGGAAGAGCTCACTGAATGGGGAAAAATCTTCACATCCTACACATCTGACAGAATTTCTAAAATTTACAAAGAACTCCAAAACCCAAGACAAGAAACAACTCAATACACAAGTGGGCAAAGGAAATGAACAGACAGTTCTCAAATGAAGAAATTTGTAGGACTAGGGAACACATGAAAAATACTCATTATCCCTAGCCACTAGGGAAACTCAAATTAAAACAACACTGAGATTTCATCTAACTCTAGTAAAAATGGCCAAGATCAACAAAACAAATAATAACAAATGCTGGCAAGCATGTTGAGAAAAAGGAACCTTTTAAACTACTGGTTGGATTGTAAATTAGTTCAACCACATAGGAAATGAATTTGGAGATACCTCAGAAAATGAAGCATAGAACTTCCATATGACCCAGGTATACCACTCCTGGGAATATACCCAAAGAGAGAGAAATCATCATACCACAGAGACACCTCCATATTTAATACAGCACTCTTCATAATCACAAGAATATGGAACCAACCAAGATGCTCATCAACAGAAGAATGGATAAAAAACTGTGGTATATATACACAGTGGAATATTACTCAGCAATAAAAAAGAATGAAATAATCTCATTTGCAGCAAAATAGATGGAACTGGAGAACATCATATTAAGCAAATGAACACAGGCTCAAAAAGACAAATACCTCACGTTCTCACTAGTATGTTGGAGCTGAATCTTAAAGTAAGAAAAAAACTATACATACATAAATATATAAAAATGAACAATAAAATTTAGCTAAGATGGGAAAATATAAGCAGAGTAGAAGGAAGGAGGGAGAGAACTAGCAAAGGGAAGCTAAAGTTGTGGATTGTGGGGACAAGAGGGAAATTATGCAAAGGGAGAAAGGGCGAGAGAATCATCTCAATGTAAATGATGCAACTTTATGGGTACTTGGGGATAATAGGGAATATAATCCATAATTATATATGAATTTTTCTACATATTAATCAACAGATTCCATAAGCTTTGTAAGTTGGTGAAAGTGTAATCAAAAGTGATGTAGTAGTTGCAGAATGGAAATAGCAAATGCTGTACCCCACCAACTATTATCAATAAAGGGAAAAAAAAAAGAAAATGAGTTCTGCTTAATTCTACTTCTAATTTAGAGAACAATGTTTAGAAAATGAGCCCTGGGATTTCACTTCTATGATCCCATTCTCAGGAAATAACAATAATTTCCATTTTATAATCATTACTGATGACAGTGATGAAGGCTAACATCTAACTGGTGTTGCTTTTACCATGCTAATTGCTTCACATTTGATTTTCTGTAACAATCAGAATAACCTTATTGTACCTAAAAGACAGGAACTATTAAAGATGTCCACTTTCTTATGAACAAAGTAATGCTGAAAAAGGTTAAATAACATATCTGAAGTCACACAGTTAATATGCACAAAAAAGCATTGTTTTAAAAACTGTAAATGAACAAAAGGCAAACAAAATTTGGTTGTGTATATAAAGCAGTAGTAAGTACTTATTAAAAAAGGTTTTCAAATAGTTATTACTTACATTAACATTTATTGTATTACTGTTCATGAAAAAAGTTGAATGAAAAATGGTACATACAATATCTTCTTTATTTTTAAAAAAGCAGCTTCATGAGGTATAATGTACATATCATGAAATGTATCCATTTTAAGTGTACAACTGAATTTTAGGGGGGGGAATTTAAAGGGTGAAACCATTACTACAATCTAAGTTTTAGACTATTTCCACCCTCTTCCAATTTCTCAGTGTTTGTGTTAATTCCTCAGACAATCTTAGTATTTCCTTTTTCTACAAATTTGCCTTTCTAGACAATTTATATGGATACAAACATATAATTTGTGACCACGTACCTCTACTTTCATTTAGCATAGTGTTTTTGGAATTTATTCATGTGATAACATGTTTATAACATATTTAATTTGTTGTTGTGAGGTGCCTTTGAGTCAGGTGTGACTCATAGTGACCCTATGTACAACAGAACAAGAAACACTCTGACACTGTGCCCTGCCTGGTACTATGTCAGTGCTTCTCTGCAGTTCATAGGGTTTTCAATGGCTATTTTGGGATCATCTTGGGAGTGGGCTGCCAGGTTGTTCTCCCATTTTTCTGGTGCTGAGGATTGAACCCAGAGCCTCAGAGCATGCACAGCAAGCACTCTATCAATTGAACTAAACCCCAGCATGTTTAATACCTGTTACTTTTAACTGCTAAGTAGTATTCCATTGCAGAGCTATATCACCTTTTATTTATCCATTCTCCATTTGACTAACATTTGGATTGTTTCTACTTTTTGAAAATTACAAATAATGCTCCTAAGAACATTGGCATGCAAATCTTTTTATGGACACATGTTTTCATTTTTATTGAGTAAACACCTAAGTGTAGAATTGCTGGGTTATTTGGTAGGCATATGTTTAACTTTTTAAGAAGATGCCAGATAGATTTCCAATGGGGCTGTATCATTTTACATTCCCATCATCAATTCATGAGGATTCCAGTATATCTACCTCTTTACCAGCATAGGTAATTGTGTGTATTTTTGTCATAGCCATTCTTTATTGCTATTGTTAGGTGCTGTTGAGTTGAGTCCAACTCAGTGACCTTCATAGGGTTTTCAATGGTTGATTGTTTCTGGATTGCTTCAGGAATGGATTGCCACATTCTTCTGTTTTTGCAGAACAGGAGATTGAACCCAGGTCCTCAGAGAGTGTGGAGTAGCACTCTACCAACTGAGCTAAACCTCAGCCCAATTAATTAGTATATATATAGCCAATTGTTACTGCAACAATTCTTTAAAAGACTATTATTCTCAACTGAATCATCTTTGTACCTTTGTTGAAAATCAATGGACCATATTTGTATAGGTCTATTTTTGGACTCTCTATACCACTGATCTAGTTGTCCATCTTGCCACCAAAAACACATTGCCTATATTACATTAACCCAGTGATTCTCAACTGAAGTAATTTTGCTATTCCCTCCCAAGAGATAAAGTCTAAAAACCTTGTTCATTGTTACAACAAAACAATTTTAGTTCTACGTATGTTATAAACATTACAATATATTGCTATTAGATAGTTTGTTATCTTTAAATAAGTAGAATGTTTATTATTTTCTTTTATTATTTTCCTTTTATATTATATTTTACAGTCCTGGGGGTTTGAACCCAGAGCCTTGCACATACTTTGAAAGAACTCATCACTTAGTTGTACTCCCAGTTCCTTTTTAGAATGTTTTATCTTGAGACAGAGTCTTGCTAAATTACACAGGCTGCCTCTGGCCTGGAACTTGTGATCCCCCTGCCTCCATCTCTTGTGTCACTGGATGCCATTGTACTCTGAAAAACAAGTGTTTATACAAATTCTAGGGCTCTTTTTTCTTTGCATAGATTCAAATATCCATATAGTATCAGTTTCCTTTGGGTTGAAACGCAAGAATGTTGCTGATGAATTCTTTCAGATCTCTATAAATGTGAAAATGTCTTTATTTTGCTTTCATTTTTAAAAGGTATTTTAGTAAAGTAAAAAAGAATTCTAAGTTAATTTTTTTCTTACAGTACTTAAAAATGTTTCTCCAATGCTCTATAACTTGCATTATTTCTGTTGAGAAATCTGCTGTCATCCTTAACTTTGCTTTTTTTGTACATATGTGTTTTTTTTCTTTTGCTGCTTTAAAAATTATTCTCTTTATCACAGGTTTTGATAAAATTTGTTATAATGTAACCTTGGTGTAGTTCTCTTTTTGTTCCTTTTACTTAAGATCTATTTAATTTCTTGCATGTGTAACTTCATCCTTTTCAACAAATTTCGAAAACATTTAGCCAATCCTTCTTTTGGGGGGAGGGGCACTGAGGGTTGAACCAAGGGCTTCACACTTGCATGCTTTGCAAGTGCTATACCACTGAGCTGTAGCCTCTGCCTATTTTTTTACTTTTTATTTTGAGACAGGGTCCTGCTAAATTACACAGACTGCCTCTGGTCTCAAACTTGGTATCTTCCTGCTTCTGACTCTGGAGTCACTGGGATTATAGGCTTGAACCACCATGCCCAACCATTATTTCTTTTCTAAAAACTGATATATTAATAAGTTTATCCTTCACTCATAAAAAAGAATACACTTTTGGCCTTCAAATCTTGACATAAAACAAAAAGGCAAATAACTGAAAATTATCAGCTGAAAACCGACTGAAGCAACTCATCCCGAACCATTAACAATAACTCTGTACTTTGGGCAATAGCAGAGGCACTAATCACAAAAGAACTGAAGATATCACTCATCCAACACTTAGTGTCCAAAGGTAGTTTGGTCAACATATACAGGAAATGAATCCTCCTTTCTCTTGCTTCCCTTCTTTCTTTCTTAACAAAATTAGGCAATAATGCTTCAATGCTAGTCTTTCTAGTTTGTAGGACAGTGTTGTTGTCTTTAACATGTTTAATCTACATGTTTTCAATCTTTAAAAAAAAACTTCCTAAATCAACTGTGACTAAAAGTCATTTCTATTTTTAGTGTGTTAGCTGCTTTGGGCTCAGCTTCATATAGGAATTTTTATTGCAGATTCCTATGACTGCATACCTAACAAGCTCAATAACCATCTGTGGACAAAGCTTCTGCAAAGCCTTATTTTTCATGCTGATTTCTGTGGCTTTTTTTCCACGAGATCCTCTGTGTACATTTTGCAGAATTTTTTTTTCTCCTTTATTGTCTCTAGCTTTTCATTATAAAGGGTTCTTGTGGTATAATTTAGTATAGCATGATTTGTGTTTTCTCCTCCACATCTTTTGTTGTCATTACCTTCTTCATTGACTATATCAATTTTTTCCCTTTGGTTACTAGTAGACCAGCAATTACTTTTTACTGACACCACACACAATGAAATCAGATGGTTCTGGGTAACTCCAGAGATATTACATGTGTTATGACTCCACTTCCTCAGTCTTTTTACGCCTTGCCCTTTGAGGCCTCTGATTACATTTCTATTTGACTGAAAAGTTGTCCCACAGTTCAACAGTGCTTTGTTCATTTTTAAGGTCTTTTTTCTATTTTATTCTAGTTAATTTCTATTTCTGTATGTCCAAGTTCCCAAGATTTTCTTTTGAAATATCTTGTTGCTTGTATTCTTGCCCAGTGGATTTTTAATCTCTATATTTTATTTTCTCTTCTGTAGTTTCCATTTCTCTCTCTCTTAAACACACACACACACACACACACACACACAAACACACACACATACATTGTTGTTGTTAGATGCCATTGAGTCTGGTCCAATTCATAGTGACCCTCATAGGATTTTCAATGGTTGATTGCTTCAAGGTTGCTTCAGGAGTAGATTGCTACTTCCTTCTCCCAAGATACACATATCAAATGAGAATACGCCTAAAGTTGTATCTTTATTAGCTTTTATCCTTTGTCAGTCTTGCTTTCTCCAATGCCTTATTGGCCCGCTTAGGATCAAAACCTTAACATGTATATATTTATATGGAATCTCTCTCATATATCTGCTTCACATGTTCTATCTTTCAGCTTCTTAAATATATGGTATATAGTTAAACAACTGATTTAAAGTCCTGGGTTCAATTTCTCATTTTTCCACCGAATAGTGTACACCTTCTCTAGGCCTTTGTTTCCTGTGATGACTTTCTCTGTGTGTACTTTGGGCCAATCACGTAACCTCTCTATCAATACTTTCCCCAACTATAAAATAGAGGGGTTGGACTGGGTTGGTGATTCTCATCTCTATTCTGTTGCGCCTTGAGGACATCTCTGTATTACTCATTCTTCTTGTTGCTCTGACAAAACGCCTGACTAAACCACTTCAAAAGGAGAAGGATTTCTTTTGGCTCATGGTTTCGGAAGCTTCAGCCCATGGCTGTTGGGCCCCATGGACTTGGGCAGAACATTGGGACAGCAGAAGTGTGTGGAGGAAAAGGCTATTCACTTTAAGGCAGACAGAAATCAGAGACAGAAGATGTGACTGGGGACCAGGTATA
The DNA here is from genome assembly GCA_007922755.1 of Pedetes capensis. Taxonomy (NCBI): domain Eukaryota; kingdom Metazoa; phylum Chordata; class Mammalia; order Rodentia; family Pedetidae; genus Pedetes; species Pedetes capensis. The sequence goes on along the minus strand of VMDO01000142.1, from coordinate 24,453 downwards.
ACCTTCAAAGTCACACCCCCAGTGACCAACCGCCTCCAGCTAGGTCCCACCTTCTAAAGTTTCCATCACTTCCCAAAATAGTATCACCAGCTGGGGACCAAGCCCGAGGGCAACATCTCACATTTAACCCCATAGCAATCCCAAACTCAATTGGGAGAGCCACCTACTTTCCACACCAGCCTTTGAGAAGGTGTAGCAGCTCAAAATATGCTTCAAAATAAGCTGCAAAGTAAACATCCTTTGATGGAACAAGAATAGTTACATGAAGTGAACGGATTCCAAGGCTAGAGGAGCTGGTTTTGAATTTCTGACCTATCACTGATGGATGGTGTGAGATCACGTACATTTCTTTACCTAAGCTTCAGCTTTCTCAACTATAGAACAGATTAGAAAATTCCAGTGAGGACAAATGCACTGTGGTGACATTGTCAGTGCTTTATGCAGATCCCCTTGGATCCCTTTCAGCGCTTTGTGTGTTCTTCCCTTGACTTCCTTGTCCTTCCAAAGCCCTGTGCCTGAGCATCTCTCCAGATGACTTACCTGAAGCTGCTGGGGCTGCTCTGCCTGGGCACACACAGAACCAGAAAGGCCTCAGAGTTCATGTCCCTCTACAGCAATGGGAAAGACACAGTGTTTGACATCGGGGTAACACTGATCCCCTGGCCTCAAGCCGGTGAGAATCTGCCTGAAGTTGTACCTTTGCTTAGCTTTTATCCTTTGTCAATCCTGCTTTCTCCATTGCCTTATTGGCCTGCCTTAGGATCAATACCTTAACAAATCTTATTCACCCTAATTCCTTATCTCTGAGTCCTTTGTAGGGAGTGTAACATAAGATATGAATATCCTACAGTGCCTGGAACATTGTTAGTACTCAGTAAATGTTAGATGATATTATTACTATTGGTGTCGTTGTTATTGTTATTATTTGCAGTACTGGGCTCCTGAACCCAGGACCTCGCACATACTTTGCAAGTGCTCTACCACTGAGCTGCACTGCCAGCCCTTTTTCTATTTTTTAATTTGACACAGGGTCTCACTAAGTTATGCAGGCTGACTCTGGCCTTGAACCTGTGATCCTCCTGCCTCTGCCCCCCAAATCACTGGAATTACAGGAATGCACCACCACACCCGGCTCTATTATTATTATTATTATTAATTTGCCTCACTGATTTTTTGGGAGTCCCTTTTACAGAAATGAGACATTGTGTCATTTTGAGGTTTTTCCTTTGGGTAGGCTGTAACCTGATGGTAGCATTTCACCAGTTGAATACTATGTTTGCTTACCATTACAGGGACTGTGTACAGGGATGGTGTGCTCCTTCTGATTACATTGTGTGGCTCTCTTTAATTTTTGAAATCACAGAACTAGATTTCATAGATCTTGGTCTTAGAAGAAGGAATAAAAATAATAAAAAGACAATCACTATTAACCTGGAATGATCGTGGCATGGAGAAAATATAGATTAAGATTTTGAGGTACCCAAAACCAATGCTAAAGATGCGAAATGGGGAGTGTTGGGGAAGCTGAAAAATCTAAGGAGAGTACAGACCCTCTATACCAATGAGCTGGGGCTGGGATTTAGCTCAGTGGGTAGAGTGCTGCGCTGCAGTCTGCAAGGTCCCAAGTTCAATTCCCAGCACCGCAAAAATGGGAGAAGGACCTGGCAATCCACTCCCAAGGCAATCCTGAAGCACTCAGCCATTGAAAACCCTATGAGGGTCGCTATGAGTCGGATACCGACTCGATGGCACCTAACAACAACAACAACAACAACAACATACCAATGAAGTGAAAGCTACCCCTCCCCTGAGGTGTCTGACTGGGCGCCTTGTCAAAGATCCAAGAGTAAAGACATTACACTTGGCACCAGTTTGGACCATGTCCACCTTTGGTCTTTGCAACTTAGAAGAAATATAACAAAAGTAGAAAAGGGTTCAGAAAAGAGGAAAGAAATGGTCAAATAATGGGCAAATAGAACTTCTGGAGAAAGATTAAATGTGCACCGTTTACCTGGAGAAAGAAAAGCTAAGGGTCTACTGAATATTTATCTTCAAGAACTTAAAGTTGGGATCTGAGAAGCTATTCTACATACCCAGGAAACAAAAGTAGATACCCTTCTAACCAGCCCCCAACCAAAGTAAAGGATTTAAGATTTAGGACTGTAATACGAAACAGAGGATTCAAACTAGCAAAATTCCTTAATTTAGGAATAAGTAGGTTTGGAAAAGTCTATTGCTGGTGGTGGCATTTCTGTTCCTTGTGTTTTATAAAGCCTAAGCACAATGCCATACATAATCAGAGGCAGATTTTTTTTTAAATGGTGGCTGGAAAATCTATGAAGGGCCACACACTGAATGTGAATAGACTTGACTTCAGTTGTTGCTCCTGGCAGCTGCCATTCAGGCCAACATGTGACAAGCTGTGGCCTATAACGGACTCTCCTATCCCGTGGCTGGCTGAAGAGACCTGACAAGGCAGCCCACAGGATCTCGCTCATGAGTGTACCTTTCACTGGCTGACTGCATCAGTGAGTTTTCACAGAATAACAAAACATGCCAAACTCAGTGGCATAAAATAATGATTTATTTCCTCATGTAGGCGTAGGTGGCTTGGCTTCATGCTGCCCCTGCTGGTTTGGCTCGGCCTCATGAGTGTGTGTTGTAGAATCTGGGCAAAAGGGAAGCGTGCACCCTAGGGAAAGCATTCCGAACGGTGAGAAGTGAAATGCACACGGGCAAGCCCCATAGCACAAGCACATTCCAGGCCCTTGCTTGTACCATACCTCCTGACATTTCATTAGTCAGATTTAAAGTCAAGGGACAGGAAGGTACACCCTGCTTTTATTTTTTATTGGAAACATTGCAAAGACATGCTGTGAAGGGTGGAGATATAGAAAGGAATAAAGCTCTGGGGTCAGTACTACCTCCTTTTGCATAGAGAAGAAAGACAGGTAGTTACACAGGTAGCTCAGACTCAAATAGCATGGCACACAAGTGCTGGTTGTTACAAGACTGGTTCATGTTCCAGGTATATTCTTGCTTGCGTGGCTGGTGTAAGCTTGATTCCCTTCCTTAAGCATAGTAGTGAACTTGACCATTGATATTGCTTTAGAAGGGGGTTGACCAGAGGTCAGGCTATGAGCCAAGGATTACTTTTGTCCAGAGTAACTTCTCTACTTTTCCTTTCCTTCATTTCTCCCAAAAGCAAAAGTGCGTTCACTTCCTATATTTTTAATTGGAATTAATGGTTTTGCAATCTATCCAGTTATCTAATTTAGAAATCTGAACTTCACTCTTGAGTCTATATCTTCTTATTCAATTTCTTTTAAATGTTTCAAATCTATGTCCCAATGACTTTCTCTCCATTTTCTCTGCTGTGTTTTCCATTGAGGTTTTCCTTGAGTTTTGTTTGGATTACTGTGATGACCTTAACTGGTCTGCTTGTTACTGTCACTAACCTCTCTAGGTCATCTTCTACACACAGCCAATTTCCTTTAGAAAAAGCAAATTACAGCAGGTCAAATCCTGCTTAAGCAAAAATAAAGGGATACAGATTATACTGGGAGACTGATACATATATAAAATGCCAAAATCTTTATCATGGTATTCAAGGACCTCTACAATCTTGCTCCTTCTCCTCAATCTATTTGTACTCCAGTCACACTGAACTACACATTTCATTTCATTTCATTTATTTATGTATTTATTTGGTACTTGGGGGTTGACTCCAGGGCCTTGCACATACTTTGCAACTTGACCACTGGGCTGCATCCCCCACCTTTTTTAAATTTTTGATCTTGAGACAGTCTCCCTAAATTATACAGGTTGACTCTGGCCTCAAACCTGCAATCCTCCTGCCTCCACATCCGGAGTCACTGGGATTATAGGTGTGCACTGCTATGCCTGGCCTGATCTACCTATTCTTTTTTTTGTTCCCTGCTACGTATTCTTTAAACACAACATCCACTTTGGTAAATTCTTCTATCTGTCCCTGCTGTTCCCTATACTTGGAATGCTCTTCCAGGGTTCTGCTCTCAGACTAGAATTTCTGATCATTTTCATCAAACATCATTGTTATTGCAGAATTAGCCATTCTTTCCTCTGTGACCCCATGGTAATTCATTCATACTCTTATCATAATGCAGACTTCACAGAAACTCCAGGGAGAAATAAGAACAGCCCTAACTTTCTTCACAATGCAAATACTTTTCCAGAAAACATTTAGCCTGGAAGTTGTTCTTTCCCTTCCTGAAATCCATAGTCTTCTATAGGATCCATCACATCATTACATTTTAGTATAAACAAGGAATCTATGACTGTAAGAGACAAGAGTGCAGAAGAGGCACTGGAGGAGAGCAGGCACAGCACCGAGCACATTTGTGCAATTTGTCACATCAGGAACAATAAGCACTGGCATTATAGTAAAATATCCAATAAGGACTTAAAACCTAAACCTTGAGAGCAATGACAGAAGAAGAAAGTGACAGTTCTCCATACCAGTAGTATATCGACCTTAGTATAAAAAAGTAGGTCAATAAATGGCCTAGCGAGGGACCAATTCTGGACACTACAAGGGCTGAGCAGAGAGACATAGAACCAAGAGGTAAGCTGAGAAGAACTCAGCTCCACAATGATGATTTCATCTCTTGGTAACACTGCTAGCAAGACTGTTTGCACGGTAATTACATTTTAGTTAGATCTGTATATTAGTTATGTCCTTGTCATTAAATTTTAATACCGTATACACATGTATAATGAATATGCACATTTTGACTTATTTGTATCTACTTAATCTATTTAATCTATTAAAAGGTATGGGTTCAATAGGCTAGTTAATTCTTTTCATTGTTTTTATCAAGTTCAGGGTAGAAAACCCTGTTGCATTTTGCCAAAGTCAGAATGAACATAACTCTAAGTTAAAACAATTGAAGGCTCAGAGCACACAGACCAGACACATCATGAAAGAACGTGATGGATGAACAAGGTGTTTGCTTTTTGGATGGGCCATATCTAACAGCAGTTCATAATACAGTTTCTTAATCTTCTTTACAGTTCTTTCCTGTTGTGAGATTCTCAAAACCAGAGATCATATCGTATCACTATAAACCTAGCACTGTGTGTGTTGTTGTTGTTAGGTGCTGTCGAGTCGGTATCCGACTCATAGCGATCCTCATAGGGTTTTCAATGGCAGACTGTTTCGGGATTGCCTTGGGAGTGGATTGCCAGGTCCTTCTCCCATAGCACTGTGTGTAGCATACCATAATACCATAAGTGCCCAATGAGTGCTCATGGTCTAAATTGCATGAACACCAGAAGGATGCTCACAGTGCACCCCAGGCTGGATTAGAAATACATGTGCTCTAACGAAAGGAAAGATTAGGTGCTCCTTGGACAAGAGGTTCAGTTATTCCTGTGTTTCCACACCAAGTGAATGGAACACAGGATAAGGAGCTTGCTTCTGGTAGAGATTTGGTTACTTTTTTCACGACGCATCTTAGTACATTTCCAGTCTGTTCAGCTTCTGGAAGGATGAATAATTAAAAGGAAATAGTACGTGTCCAAATCAGCAGTGTCCACGTACATAGAGTTCAATAAGGTGAAGCAACCTGGAATTTTTATTCTGGCTTTACATTTTTATCCTCCTTATTCTTTAGTTAATCTACCTAGCTCAGTGAAATCAAGTGTTACAATCACAGAACTAAATCCAGGCATTTCTATTCAGCATCGTTTCTTTTCTGTATCATGAAGTCTACCTTTCTTTCATAATATATAGCATTGATACATGATTTATTTTTAGCTTTATGCAATCAACAGTCTCAAAGTCACTATCGTATTTTAGTTGAAGGCAAAAGAAACTATATAATGGCACCAAACTTGCATGGAATTAGCCGTGGACTCTACTGTACCCACAATTGCAGCTAAAGCAGAGTTGCTTTGCAGTTCAGTGACATAAAAATCAAGTCATTGATAGCAACCCCTTTCATTTTAGTGGCACTTTACATGGCAATAATAACATAATAATGCCAGAAGCCAGCACAGAATAAAACATCTGTGGTAGATGGAAACATCAGATTGTATCAGTGTGAAAATCTGGTCTAATATCTTTGTTTAGATCCTACTGTCTTTCGAGACACTTGCTTTAAGACATTAATGTCATTTTCTGTGGGTAGAAGGTCAGAGTTGAGATTTCTTTTTGTGTTTCAGTGTCTGATTGGAGAAACACTGGATAGGAATTCTCCATGTGGGTCAGAACACTGGATACTTTGAAAGGGCTATATGTGCTAATCTAAGAAAACCTTTGTACTCAGAATTTTTTTAAATGTCTGAAAGTAAATTAAAAACAAATACTACCATATTTACCAAGTCTTACATTTTTCTAAGATATTCAGATTTTGAATGCATAATTCCATTTAACAATTGTTAAATGGGACCTATTTTGCACAAAGGTATTGTGCTAGATAATCATGGCAATATGAAGACCAAATTACCATGTAGGAGAGGTAAAGAATGTACAACAAAATATTGTAAAACACGGCAATATATTGGAGGAAGGGATAAGAAATGATTTGCTATAGGACTGAGTAGAGTGACAGAATGGCCAAATGGAGGGAAAGAGAAAAGACACAGACATCAATTAATCAGATGTTCTTTGTTAACAATTTTTGACATGAATAAATGACTGAATGAACAATGTGTTTTGTCCAATAAACAATGAGGCATTGGTCTGAATTTTGACCAAAGGAAATTGGGAGAAGGGATCTTCTTAACAGAGGAAAATACACAGGCAATAGTATGTTGTTGTTTTGTTGTTAGATGCTCTCAAATCAGATCTGACTCATAACAATTCTATGTACAATAGAATGAAACACTCCTGACACTGTGCCAGGCACATGATCATTTTTGTTGTTTAAGCTCATTGTTGCAGCCACTGTGTCAGTCTATCTAGTTAAGGGTTTTCCTTTTTTTGTGAATGTGCCACTCTCCCAAACATGATGCACTTCTCCAGGGATTGGACCCTCCTGACTACACGTCCAAAATATATAAGACACAGTCTAGCCATCTTTGCTTCCAAGCACTCTGTTTGCACTTCTTCCAGGACAGATCTGTTGGGTCTTTATGTAGTCCGTGATATACTCAATATTCATCTCCAGCACCATAATTCAAAAGCATCGATTCTCCTACCTCCCTTATTCAATATCCAGTTTTCATAAGCATATGATACAACTGAAAATACCATGGCATGACACAGGCACACCTTCATCTTCAATATGACATCTTTACAACATTTTAAAGAGGTCTTTTACAACAGCTTTTCCCAATGCAATGCGTCTTCTGTTTTCTTGACTGTTGCTTCCATAGGTGTTGATTGTAGAATCAAGTAAAGCAAAATCTTAGACAACTTCAGTGTTTTCTCCATTCATCATGAAGTTGCTTACTGACCCAGTTGTAAGGATTTTTGTTTTATTGATATTGAGGCACAATCCATACTGAAGGCTGTGCTCCTTGATGGTCAGCAGTAAATGTTTCAAATCTTCAGTTTCAGCAAGTAAGAAAATTCATTGCAACACTAGGGAAAAGTGGTTTTGTTGATCTGAAGAGATTTACATAGATTAGGAGTTACAAAAGCACATTGCTATCATGCTGTTTTTTAATTTTTTTTTAGGTGACACTGAGGGGCTGAGCCCAGGGCCTTATGTATACTTTGCAAGTGCCCTACCACTAAACTGCACTCCCAGCATTTTAAAAAAAATTAAATTTTAACAGTCTCACTAAGTTACACAGGCTGCCTCTGTCCTTAAACCTGTAATCCTCCTGCCACCACGTTCTGAGTCTCTGGGATCACAAGTATGTGCTACCACATCCAGCTGAAGTCATGCTTTTTTAGCATTATAAAGTCAAAATGATAAGCATATTTAACTCAGGAGTAGCAATCAAAATTGGGATATCATATGATTCAAAAAGGGCCTTGAGAAGGTAAATGAAGTATTGTGAAGTACATGACTTTGTGCCAGAGAGAACTGGGCCTCAATACCTGTACCACCAGTCATTATCCAAATGACCCCACATGTTACTTAATCTCTCCAAGCTTCAGATTCTTCATCAGTAAAATGAAGATAATAAGTCCACCATGAATATACAAGTCGCTGCACAGGAAGAACACTAACTTCAGGATAATGGTTACCTCAAAGGAAGGGAAGGCAGAGAATGAGAAGGGAAACTTCAACTGTCACTAAAGCAAGTACGGCAAAAGTGAGCACTCTCGCGTCTAGGTAGGGGGAATACTTATGTTACTTTCAATTTTCCTAAATGAAATATTTCATAAATTAAAAAAAAGCCCCACTTGCAGTATGGTTGCTAGGCATACTATTTGTTAAGTGTGTGATACAAGCCCAGGGGAACAGCAAGTTTTTATGGCCAAATGCTATTTCATAGTTGTTTTTACAACATTACAGTGAAGGTACTAGAATATATAGGTTGAAGAGAAGTGACAGAGTAAAACTGTAGGACTTCAACTTGGAGCCATGGTGAAAAGACAGGACCTGAATTACCTTTTTCCTTATAACAACCTAAAAATGGACAAAAGGTATGTCACAAAACATTTCAAGATAAAAGATACTGGACAAAGAATGGCAATGGTCCCAGGGAGATGGGGAACAAATGAGCAGAGCCCTCCGTGGCCCCAGGTTGCTGATAGAGAGAGTTTCCAGTGGTTGGAACAGGAAAGGGAACTCAGACAGATCCTGGAGGTCTAAGTTGAGGAGACGAAGGTGGGGACCCAAGGAGATGAAGCACCCAAGTGGCTAGAGTTTGCAGAAAGAATACCAGAGATGAGACAGCTGCACAGAGAGGACTTAAGGTGATATGTAGAGGAGAGAGAGCCTTTGACTATTTGGCTGAGTGACAATCAGCACATGCAGGTGAAGAAAATCACTCAGTGGTACAGTGCTCTCTCAGCAAGTGAAAGGTCATTGGTTTAATCCCCAGTGCTGCAAACAACAACAAAAATAACACAATTTATCAACCAAACAAAAAACTTACCCAAGGCCAGGTAAGTAAGCATCCAACAAATTAGAGGAAACATCCTTTAAGATGTCACATAGGGTCAAGAAGTCTGACTGCTCACACCAATAAGAACAGAAAATGTCATAATTTATGAGGCATCAGAGTACTCAGAAGGGTTTTATTTCACTCATGGGGGAAAATTAATTGAAGCTCAAGTGCTCCCCTACTGTTACTAACAAGATTTGGTAGTAATTCCCCAGAGAATCAAACTGTTTCCAATTTCCAAGTGACTATATTCCAGATTAAATCTCAAAATATGTATAGGAATATAAAAATTTATATGAATATAAAAATATATACCACCCAATGTAGTAAAACTACCAATATTTAGGAAATAATCTGATGATAGATATATAATACCTATACACACAAAACTACAAAACATTGTGGAATTTAATTCAAGCAGATGTGAACAAATAGAGAAATATATGATGTACATGGGCTGGGATTTAGCTCAGTTGGTAGAGTGCTACGCTGCAGTCTCTGAGGTGCTGAGTTCAATTCCCAGCACTGCAAAAATGGGAGAAGTGGGGAGAAGAAACCCACTCCCAGGGCAATCCCAAAACAGCCATTGAAAACCCTATGAGGGTCGCTATGAGTGGGATACCCACTCAACGGCACCTAACAACAACAATGATGTACATAGTTATAAAGTCTCAATATTTTTAATACATCAATTTTCTCCAAGTTGATCTATAGATTCAGTGCAGTGCTAGTAAAGGATCCATAAAATTTATATGGAAATACAAAAGACCTATGTATGCTAGTCAAAAGATTTTCCAAAGTGCAGGAAAAAAATTAAACTATCCTGTCTCAGTGATTAAGACATGTTCACATCAATGTATACAAATAAATCAATGGTACAAAAAAAAAGACAATCCAAACAAAGGAGAAACCCACACATGTACTCATATAGTCAACTGATACTCAAAGGGGAGAGTTTCATAGTTTCATAAATGGTGCCAAACAATCTACATATACAAAAAGGAATCTTGATCAAAAATTGACTGAAAATGGATCATAGATCTAAATGTGAAATCTATAATTATATGACTGTTGGTAGAAAACATATGAGAAAATCTTTATAACCTTAAGCAAAAAGTTCTTAGAAATGACACCAAAAGCATGGTCTAAAAAGAAAAAAATGTGGACTTTATTAATATTATAAAGTTCTCTTCAAAAGATACTGTGAAAAAGACAAGTCATAGCTTGGGAGAAAATATTTGCAGATCATGTGTCTGGCAAAAGCCTTGTATCCAGTTTCCATGAAAGACTCTCAAATCTCAATAATTTATTAATTGTTAAAATATATTATTGTTACAGATATGTCAAACTGAAATTCTAGCAAAAGATTTAAACAGCTACTTTATCAAAGAATACAAATGGGAAAAAGCATGAAAAAAAATCAATATCATTCTAAAAGCTGCAAAACAACCTATGGAGCTAGAAACTGTAAAATAACCTATAGTTATAGAAAATAACCTGTAGTGATAGAAGTTAGCTAGGGATGCAGAGGACAAAGATAGCTGGGAAGGAGAGTCTGAGGTAACTGTTAAGGATTATGGCTACATTCACTATTTAGCTTGTTACATGGATGTGTACATATGTTAACATTTACCAAATTATACAATTTAGGTATAGTTCATCAAATGTTAATTGTATCTCACTAGGTAGTATCATAATTTAGAGAGAATATACTCTTATTGGCAGGAAAGAAATAAATCAAAGATGACTCAAATAATGTAAAAGGATCAACTTTGGATGATTCATGAATGTTGTGATTTCATAAAAGAAAAGAGGGAGGAGAAACAGACTGGGAGAGGGAAATGATGAATTTATTTGGGGACATATTGAATTTGAGATCATAATGGTGTATTCACCATTTCAAGAAGTTGCATATGATCAGGAACCAATGGTACTTATTGAAGGATGAAGTGGAAGCTGCCTTGAAGAAATGGACAAAACACAAGGCTCCAGGAATTGATGGAATACCAACAGAGGTGTTTGGCAAACAGATGCAACACTGGAGGAGCTCACTTGTTTGTGCCAAGAGAGTTGGAAAACAACTACTTGGCCAACTGATGGAAGAGATCCATATTTGTGCCTATTCCCAAGAAAGGGATCCAACAAAATGTGGAAAGTATCAAATGATATCATTAATATCTCACACAAGTAAAATTTTGGTAAAGATCACTCAAAAGAGACTATAATAGTATATAGACAGGGAACTGCTGGAAAATCAAGCCAGGTTCAGAATAGGGTGTGAAACCAGAGACATTATTGCTAATGTCACATGGATATTAGCCAAAAGCAGAGAATATGAGAAAGATGTTTATGTTTTATTCACTGTGGATAACATTGTGAAGAATGGGAATACCAGAACACTTAGGTGTACTCATGAAGAATGTGTACATGGACAGGAAGCAGTTGTTCTAACAGAACAAGGAAACACTCACTGCCTTGTTTAAAGCCAAGAAAGGTGTGCGTCAAGGCAGTATCCTTTCATGGTACCTCAGTCTCTACACTGAGCAAATAATCTGAAAAGCTGGACTTTATGAAGAAGAACACAGCATCATGATTGGAGGAAGACTCATTAATAACCTGCATTATGCAGGTGATACAAGTCTGCTTGCTGAAAGTGAAGAGGATTTGAAGCATTTATTAATGAAGATCAAAGGACACAGCCTTCAGTATGGATTGCACCTCAACATCAACAAAACAAAAATCCTTACAATTGGGTCAGTAAGCAACTTCATGATAAATGGAGAAAAGATTAAAGTTGTCTGAGATTTTGCTTTGCTTGGTTCTATAACCAACACCTATGGAGGCAGCAGTCAAGAAATCAAAATACACATTGCATTGGGAAAAGCTTTTGCAAAAGACCTCTTAAAAATGTTGAAAAGTAAAGATGTGACACTGAAGATAAAGGTATGTCTGTGTCATGCTTTGGTAATTTCAGTTGTATCTTATGGTTGTGAAGACTGGACATTGAATAAGGGAGACAGAAGAACTGGTGCTTTTGAATTATGGTGCTGGAGATGAATATTGAATATACCATGGACTGCAGAAAGAACCAAGAGATTTGTCGTAGAAGAAGTGTATCCAGAGTGCTCTTTGGAAGCAAGGATGGCTAGACTGTGTCTTATGTATTTTGGACATGTAGTCAGGAGGGACCAATCCCTGGAGAAAGACATCATGTTTGGGAGAGTGGCAGGTCAATGAAAAAAGGAAAACCCTTAACAAGATGGATTGACACAGTGTCTGCAACAATAGCCTTAAATATAAGTAAAATTATGTGCCTGGAACAGAATCAGGGAGTGTTTTGTTATGTTGTACATAAAGTCACCATGAGTTGGATGGACCCAACTATACAGCACCTAACAACAACAACAACAACAACAACAACAACAACAACAAAGTGGTCCAAGAATTTTTATGGAAGCTTCATCATGCAGGCATGATCAATTATTATCCTAGGATCCAGCTCCTGTCTCCTTCTAATCATGGCCTGGTCTTCCTAGTGTTTTCCCCCAAAGAAGCCCACTGAGTAAGTTATTAGGACAATGGACATGACTCTCACCGGAGAAATTCCAAGGGATTAGGAGATCTCTATTAGGAACCAGAGTCAATGGTCAAATGGTAACACAAAAGATTCCTCTACTATCCCTATTGCTCAGGAAATTACAAGAGGCTTAGTAGTTCTATGTCAAGACAAGGGGACAAAGATCAACATATACCTTTTCATTATAAATCACAATATCATCATGTCTATGCTTGACTATAAAAAAAGCCTAACAGAGGATTTGAAGCATAGTGGCACAGTGGGAGCAGAGTAAATGTTACCTGTTATCAGTGCCCTTTCTTATGGTTTTACATTTATTTATCCTAATCTTTTAGATCAACAGTCCTCCATATATCCTCCACAGCATTGGCATCAACTTGATACACGTTAGAAATAGGATCTGATGAGCAGATCTGATGACCCAGATCTGATGAGCAAGAAACTCTGCTGTGGGACACAGTGATTTTTGCTGTAGAAAGTTCTTCAGGTAATTCCGAAGCATCCTAGAGTTTGAGAACCATGTTCTTGCCTATCAGGCTTGTGACAGAGAACAGGTTTATGAAGACGGCTTCTTCTTACACTTTGTAATTCTCAGCTATGGTTCAGATATTTGAGATTTTCACCACTTTAAATGAATTCTTACTTTATAGAACCAACAACAGGTGTGCCTTATACCATATGCTACACTACCCAGTTTTTTTATTATTCAACTAGTATTGACTGATTGTTTCATGACTGACATCTGTTTTAACCAATGACTTTCAATGCATTGCGCTGTTTTGAGTTTTCCCTTCATATTACATATATTTTCTTAGTAATTTCTATGCTTTCACAGAGCAAGAACACAGGGTCACACAGCATTTGCATATGCCATTGTGTCAAATATATGATAGCCACTTATGATTTCATCTATAAGGACACATAGAATTTTCTTCTCTCTCAGAAATAAGAAACTTCTGGATATTGAATTGATATTTTTTTCCTTTTCACTTTTACGGTTTGAGGCATGATGCTAAGTGACGTGGTTAGATCCAGATTTTTTTCAACCTTCCATCTTTTCAATCTACTTCCTAAACTCTTGGCTCCTATTTATCTCTGGATCTGTCCTTGAAATATGTCTGCTTTGTATGGCATCTTGGCTTCTGGGTTGGTATGTTGGGTCTTTTAACTTCATCCGATTTCAGTTCCGTGCAATAAATAATAGCCATTTTAGACAGAGTTTTAGCTATGAATAGCTTCTCTCCTCATAACTTCATCTTATATTTATTGCCTAAAATGATAGATTGAAAGTCATCACCTAGCAACTGGTGCATTTTTCTCTTGTGGTCTGGTTACTTGTAATGATTGACTATTGCTATTACTTTGCTTGCTCCTCCTGGTCAAAAAAGGGATATAAGGGGGTCTATAAATAGAAGACCATTTACATACTCTCATGATTATCAGTGCAACCTACCGAAATGAGTTTGCTTGTACAGAATACTTTGTCTATCAATTTATTTCTTCCATCTTCAAAAGGAGTAACTTATTCAAACCTACCTAGGATTTTACACTTACAGCACCTTTATTGGTTCTGTTATCTCAAACCCCAGATCTCCTGTTGGAGACTGGCTTTTGTGGCTCTGTAAAGAAAGCAACTAAAAACTTAAAGCAAGAAAGAACATAAGATTTTTATATTGCTTCATGTTCATTTCTCGTATATTGCTCTGTCACAAAAAATTAATGCCTTGCACTTCGAAAGAGCCTTTCATCCAAAAACCTCAAAGAACTTTATAAATAAATAAGTATGATTATCCACATTTATAGGTTGGGAGTGATGTACAAAGCTGTTAAAAGTACATTGTGCATTCCTGCCAAGCTCAGGAAGAAGTTCATTTTAATTAAATGCATATAAAATCAGTTGATTTGTATATACCGGCTTTGTATATGTATACAGCCTTCCCTAGGCCTCAACAGACCACAGGTATTAAAAAAGGTACAATAGGAAGCTCACATTTCTCTGATTCTCCATTCCTACAAAATTCAAGACTTCAGCTTCTTGCAAAGCTCCCTGTGGATATCTGGGTGCCGCCAGGGGACATCTCCCCTGGGCCCAAGAACCATCCATCTCTGCTGGGCCTCTGTTCCAATGAGGATCAGAATTTCCAATGAGGTGCTGGGATGCAGTTTTCCCCCATGGCTCTGCCAGACTCCCTCCCAAGGTTAATGAGGCTTTGATACACCTGGTTTGCACAGCACCCAGTGACCTGTAGTGACATGGGAGAATGTGTCCTCTTCCTGTGTGTCATCTGCTATTAGGAGGCAGTTCAAGGCAAAGCATTTTAAGCTCTAATGTTCGGCAAGTGGCTTTTCTTTTCTAGGGAAACAGTTCCAGCCCATCTTACTTTCTCCCATGAGAAGCTGGGCTCTGAGATGTAGCCTGACAATGCATCTCCAGTTGGATTCAGAACTTAGTGACATCTGTGTGTTAGATACCAAGCTCCGCCCCTCTACTTCCAGCCTAGTCCGCATTCTGAGCAGCTGATCTGTGATCTAGAGGAAGCCAGTCGTGTTCTTCAGGACATGGCCTGATACCACC
Organism: Pedetes capensis; assembly: GCA_007922755.1. Taxonomy (NCBI): domain Eukaryota; kingdom Metazoa; phylum Chordata; class Mammalia; order Rodentia; family Pedetidae; genus Pedetes; species Pedetes capensis. Next base: position 9,253 of record VMDO01000142.1, on the reverse strand, counting down.
AGCAAGGCCTTGGCATTCCCCAGTTGGAATGCGCAACTTTCACAGAACCTCAACAGTGGACAAGCCACTCTGTGACCAGGATGGTCAAGACAACAACCAGGCCACTCTGTAGTCCCATGGGAACACTCATGAAAACACCAGCATTGTCCAACCCACAAACATGGCCAGTTGTTTTAGCCAGAAGACAGGAATTACGTCAGGAAAGAGGATGATTCCATGATGTTAGTAAATCTCACTTAGGATGAGGGCACAGCAGAGTAAGGCTAAAGCTATCATTGGTAAATAAGTTACTTAAGCACCCTCTTCCTTTTTTTTTTTTTGTTCTTTTGATACTGAGGATCAAACCCTAGGCTTCATGTATGCTAGGCAGGCACTCTATCACTGAGCTATATATCCTCACCCTTGAGCCCCCTTTCTTGACAGCTTCCAGTCCAGGCTAAAGCATTTTCCTTCATCCAACACTTTTTCAAATTACCCACGATTAGCCCACATCCTAGAGATAAGTCCTTTTTCTTCTCCCTTTATTAATAATTATTGGCGGGGTACAGAGTAATAAGGCATTGACTATTTCCATTATGCAACTATTACATCACTTTTCATTATATTTTTGTCAGCTTATAGTTTATGGAACCCTTTGATTAATATGTGGTAAAAATCATATACCATTATGGGTTATATTCCCCTATTTTCCCCATGTATTTGTATAATTGCATCATATAATTTGTAATTATCCTCTCCCCCTTATCCCTCTATCCCTTATCCCTTATTTCTCCTCCCTTTCTCCTTCTACAATCTTTGCTCTCCCTCTCCCTCTTTCTTGCTATTTTGATAATATTTTCCCTTCTTACCTAAGCCTGATTGTCCATTTTTATATATCTACCTATGTATACATTTTTAAATTTTTTCTTCCTTAAGTAAGATTTATATGAGTAAGAACATATGGTATTTCTCTTTTTGGACCTGAGTTCGTTCACTTAAGATGATATTCTCTGGTCCATCCATTTTGCTGGAAATGAGATTATTTCATTCTTTTTATTGCTGAGTAATATTCCATTGTGTATATGTACCACAGTTTTTTTTATTCATTTCTCTGTTGATGGACATTTTAGTTGGTTCCATATCCTTGTAATTGTGAAGACTGCTGCATTAAATATGGAAATGTAGTTGTGTCTGTGATATGACAACTGAGATAAGTTCTTTCTAACATCACTTATTGACTCTCTCCAAATTTCTCTATGATGCTGTTACTGTAATGAGTAAGAAATTGAATGTGTCCAGCTATACGTGTGCTCTTGGAGGCCTCTTGCTGGAGGATACTCACACCCAAGTGAACACAATAATAGGCTTCTTTGCCCTCTGACATTTTGTTGGATTTGGCCAATGGAGGAGCCAACAGATTCTGGAGCATAAGAAAAGAATGACATGTGTGTTCTTGTTTCCCCAGCTTCCTCCTCTGGCAACCTTATGTTGTCTCTTTCCACATTCTAGTAACAGGCTCCCCTGTATAACTAACCTAGAAACACCACACTAGCTCTTATGGATTTCCCTCAGTTCTGACCACTTCTTTTCATATCATCTCTTTATTAAAAGTTCAACTTACCTCTGTGAGAGTGCTGTTGATTTATTGCTTGGACCAGCAATAACTCAAGCTTTCTTCCTGGATTCTCCTTCTTGTGCTCTGACCCTCTCTCTTCAGGTGTGTTCTTCACAAGGTACTTTTCAGGCCTCTTATGAATGGGCCTGTGACTTGGCAGCCATATCCCAGATGGGATTTAACCAGGCTTTGACAGGTGTACAATTTTTTAGGCCTCTTTAGGCCCCCTTTTGGCACAGCCTTTTTGGCACAGCTTTTTAGGCCCTTTTAGGCTTTTTTGGCACCCCTTTCTGTGCCTTCTCGCCTGTTCCTGCCCAGACCACTGATGAGGAAACACCTCTCCCGCTGCTCTCCCCCAGAACTTTGGTGAGGAGAGAATGCTCTCCTGTCGCAATCCTCAACAAGGAAAATAACCTGCTCTCCCTCTGATCACCGACGAAGCAACAGCTGTCTCCTCTTGACCACCGAGACCACCAACAAAGGTGTTTGCCCCTGGAAGGCAAAAGTGCCTGAGGCTTCTCCTTTCTCCCGTCTCTGTTGGGGTCCCAAGGGCCGCAGGAGTCTGCGTCCCTCACCTGAGGGTCCTGAGTGAATTGTGTTTAGTATCTGTGTGCATGGCGGTGCAGCCCGTCTGAAACACCAGGCCCAACCGAGAGGCGCATGCCCCACATAGAGTTGGCACCCAAAAGTGGGGCCCAACATAGTTGGGCTCTTCTATTTACCTTGATTGACACATTGAACAAAGGTCTTCAGAAATTATTAAATTTCAAGATCAGCTTACTTATTTTTCTTTCCCTTCATTTCCAACCGGGGATGAGAAAACTGTGTTTGCACACCATTGTGGAAATCAAGTCGTAGAGGGAAAAAATTAGTTATGAAAATGTACACGGGCCAGGGAACCCATTCTCACTATAAAGAAAGTACAAAGAATATTCATTTAATACATCAATGGGCCTAACTATGGATTACCCAAAAGTAAGACATTTAAAGATGTTTAGCATCTTAGTACATTTTTTTTTCTTTAAAAACCAGTCACAGATGGATTATAAAGTCCAGAGAACATGGTAGACAAATTGCTGTTCCAGGAAGTTGCTCAGCCAGGAAGTGCATGTTCTGGCACACTGCTTTAATTTTTCACACACTCTTTGTTTTCCTGGTGACTTAGTTTGGCTCCATTATGGTTTTATCAAAAATTATATACTTTCTTTTTTAATATGTGATTGTTGAAAAACTTCCTTGCAGATAAAGTTGCTTCAAAATTATATGGTGAGGCTATGTTTGCTTTGTACCTGGGAGAATATGTTTTTACTTGTATAAATGAAAGTCAGTATGAAAATAAGATTTGCTTGAAAGAAGTTGTTTTATAGCCATGCTTAAGGACATGTGCAGTCCATCAGTCAGGCCCAATACATGTTAGCACTTATTCTTGCATTTATTGCAAATAGTTTAATATTTTGTTTGAAAACTAATATATTTTATAAAATGTGGGGATTTAAAGTCACCTTTAAGATATTATAGTTTATGGTTTATGTATGTTGTATTTTATAATTGTCCACAAATTTCTAAGAACACACATATTTTATCCAATAAAACAGATCAATCTAATTAATTGTAACTTTTACAGTATGTAAAATGTGCTAAGGGCGGGTTTAGTTCAGCTGGTAGAGTGCTGCTCCACACTCTCTGAAGACCTGGGTTCAATGCCCAGCACCACAAAAACAAGGATGTGGCAATCCACTCCTGAAGCAATCCCAAAACGGCCATTGAAAACCCTATAAGGGTCATTATGAGTTCGGTCACTATAAGTGACCCAACTTGATGGCACCTAACAACAACAGCAACAATGAAAATGCAGACTAATATAAAAATAAACCTAACCTTTATATTTCTGATTAATTAGTTTTGACAAGGGTACCAAAATAATTCACTGAGAGAAAGTGGTCATTTCAACAAATGATTCTAAGACAATTAAATATCCACATGCAAAACAATAGGGTTGGACTCCTACCTCACACCATACACAAAAACTAACTCAAAGTGGGTCATTGTCTTAGATGTAGGAACTAAAACTATAAAAGTTCTTAGAAGATAACACAAGAGTTTTTGTGTCCTTGGGGTTAGGTAGTGGTTTCTGGTTGCACTGGGGATTTGAACTCAAGGCCTTGTGCATGTTAGGCAAGTGCTTGACCACTGAACTACAGCCCCTATAGTAATGGTTTCTTTAAAAGGGTAGCACAAATACACATGATAAAAAATTACATAAATTGGACTATACCAAAATAAAAAACTTCTATGCTATAAACAATACTATCAAAAAAGTGAAATGACAACAGGCAGGAGGAGAGAAAATATTTGCAAAACATATATCTGACAAGGGACTTGTATCCAGAATACATAAAGAACTCTTATAATTCAACAAAAAGAAAAATAATCATGTCAGATGTCATGGCACTTGCTTATAATCCCAGCAACTCAGGAGACTCAGGCAGGAGGATCACAAGTTTGAGGCCAGAGGCAGCCTGTGCAACTTAGTTGACACCCTGTCTCAAGATATAACATTTTTAAAGGGTGGGGATATAGTTCTGTGGTAGAGCACTTATCCAGCACACATGAGGCCCTGGGTTCAACTCCAGTACCGCCAAAAATAAATAAATAAATAATAAATAAATAAAGACAATCACATTCAATATGATCAAAGAAAATAGACATTTCTCCAAAGAATATATACAAATGACCAACAAGTACATGAAAAGTTCTCAATATTATTAATCATTTTGGAAATGCAAATGAAAATTACACCAAAATGCTACCTTTTACTGGGATGACTATAATCAAAAAATTGGAAAATAACAAATGTTGGGAAGGATGTGGAGAAAATCTCAATTCTGACACACAGCTGGTGGGATGGGAAATGGTTTAGTCACTCTGAAAAACAGTTTGGCAGGTTCTCAAAAGTTAAATGTATAGTTCTTACATGACTCAGCAATCTCATTCCTCAGTATGTACTCAAGGGAAATAGAAACAGTTATCCACACAAAAACGTTGTAGGTAAATGCTTACATCGGTGTTATTTGTAATAGTCAAAAGGGGAAACAATCCAACTGTCCATCAACTGATGAGTGGATAAACAAAATGGTCTATTCACACAATGAAATATTATTTTCCAGTGAAAAGGAACAGAGTAGTAACATAAGCTACAACATGGATGGACTTTCAAAACACTATGCTACATGAAAGAAGTCAGTTGCAAAAGATCATGTAAGATATGATTTATTTCATGTGAAATGTCCCAAATAAGCAGATTTATAGACATAGAAAGTAGATCAGTGGTTGCCAAGGGCTGGGAGAAGAGGAGAATTGGAGGGAATGGAGAGTAACTGTGAGGAGGTACACGTTTCTTTTTCAGGTCATGCAGGTTATTCTAAAATTAGATTGTGGTGGTGGTTGCACAACTCTATAAATATGTTTAAAACACTGAATTGTGCATTTAAATGGATGCATTGTATGGTACATTAATGATATGTTTAAAAAGAAAGAAAGAAAAAAACCTCAAATGGATCTTGAATGTTAGACTTTACAGGCAGTTTCCTGAGTATAAGTTTTTAAAGCATAAAATATGTACTTGATCATTCCATTGGTTAAGCTTAACATTATATTTTATAGCAGTCAAAGTCAGCATGCCTGTTTGAACAAATTGGAAAACATTGGAAATTTAAATGAGAACGTAATTACCTGAGTTGAAACTTGGCCAAAAGTCATTCTACTCTAACTGGAAAATACTAATAAGTTTTTTTTTCTTTCTTTTTTTAAAGAACAACTTTATTGAGGTGTAACTAATATACAAAAAGTCTGCATATGATTAATGTATATAATATGATGCATTTGAATATGCATATCTCTGTGAGAGGATCACACTTAGGATAACAAACACATCTATCACCTCCAAAAGTTTCCTCCTCCCCCTAATCCCCTTGTGGTAAAAGCACTTAACTTGAGATCTACTCTCTTACCTTTTTTAGTGTACAATAGAGTTTTGTTACTGTAGTCACTGTGTTCTTTAGAAGATCCCTAGAACTTATTTATTGTTTATAACTGAAACTTTATACCTGTTGAACAGTGATTCCCCATTTCCCCTCACTCCAGCCCCTGGAAATCACCATTTCATGCTCAGCATCAGCGATTTTGACTATTTTAGATGCCTGGTGTAAGTGAGATCATACAGTATTTGCCCTTCTGTGAATGGCTTATTTCACTTAGAATAATATGCTAGATCCTAGGAACTGGGCTTTCTGGCCCTTGTAGAAACAAACACAGTGCTTTTCAACCTGTCCCTCCCTCCATGTCCAACAAGTGGTACAGTATTGACTCTCAGTCCAGAGTGCAACCTCCTGTGTAAATGACACGATTCCTTGCCGTGCTCGAAATTTCTTTTTAGTTTTTTGCCTTCCATCCAAGTATTGATTGAAGCAAGCTTCTGTTTCTATGTGGCTTATAGTGTTAGGGGTTGTCAGTGATGTTAGAGATCTGTGGCCACTGAGTATAGTGGGTTGACTGTCTTTATGAGTGTGGAAGAGCAGTAGGTCAAGACAGCAGATTAAGGAATCCAAGCACCCAAGCCACAAAAGGATGCAAAGTCTGAGCTCAATACCAGCACCCTGGAACCTCCATCTTAGTGACAAGCAAGTAGTTGTCACTGTGCATTATGAGGCTCTATCTTCTAAAATGTAATCTCTGTTTGCCTTCATGTGATGGACTATTTTGGGATATACTTTTGACATGTATACACACATACACACACACACACACACACACACACACACACACACACACACACACATACACACACACCTCATTTGGCAATTGAAAATAAAGCCTGTGACTATACATAATATTTTAGGTGGTTTGATAATGAAAAGTTTTGATATATAGTAACTGAATTATTCTGAGCCAGAAAAGTAGGACTCAAATCTTAGCTCTGCTAGTTAAAAGCACTGGACATTATGTAAACCATGTGGGGCTTTCCTGTGTTTTGTCTCTTTCTTCCGTTCATAGACCAATCATTTTACCTGCCTTGCAGGATTGATCTGAGGGTTTAATGGGACAGTATTTGCCAAAGTGCTTTTGTAACGTAAAGAGGGCCGTCCCAGTCATCTTTACTGGCCGTGAACTCGTCCAGTGTCCCTAGTGAAACTGAGGCTCCTTGCTTCTGTAGTTCCTCAGGGCTGACTGTGGACACTCAGGTCAGATTTCTTGAGTTGTTTGTTGTTTAGGGGACCATTTCATTGAAGGGCTAGAGATATTCAAGTCACCCTTACCTGCCTCATCTGGGAGGATGCTAGGGCATGGCGTGGGTCAAGGTCTCTGGGTGGGCCATTCATTCATTGACTCTTTTAGTGACAATTAATGGAGTGTCACTTGGTCTAGATGCATGGGATGAAATAGTTCACTAGACTGATAAAAGTTCCCTCCAAGGAGATGACATTCCAGCAGCAGCAGAAGATACAATATATGTATATAGTCAATGAAATAAATACATAATTTCAATAGTTTTTGGTGACTTGCAGATAACTAAGTAAGATAAAAGGGTAAAACATGCAAGTGTGGCAATTTCATGATTTTTCTCTTTTTTGACCAGTTTAAAATCTACGGAAGAGTTGAAATAACAGTATTTAATCAACACTCATTTTCTCATCACCCAAATTCACCAGTTATTAACATTCGCCATCTTTTCCTACTTGTTTTGTTTTGAGGCAGGGTTTCTGTGTAACCCAGGATGACCTTGATCTCTCAATCCTGCCTCCTCAGGCTCCTGAGGCCTGAGATCACAGGTGTGTGCCATCACATCTAGCATGATTGCTTTCTCTCTTTCATGTGTGCATGTTTTTATGCACATGTTTACATACACATGTGGGGATTTTCATTGTTAAATAATGTAGAGTAAGTTATAGACATGATGGGATTTCATCCCTAAATATTTCCCAAGAACAGGATCTTTAATGGAATAATGCCATTGTTGTTGTTGTTGTTAGGTACCGTAGAGTTGCGTCTGACTCATAGCAACCCTCATAGGGTTTTCAATGGCTGTTTAAGGAGTGGATTGCCATGTTCTTGTTGGTACCTAACAACAATGCTTACCAGGATACAGTAACATACTCTTCAACTGCCCCAGAAATGTCCTTCAGAGCCATTTTGTTATTGTTGTTTGTGTGTGGAGGGGGAGTGATTATTTGGGTGATGGAAAAAAGTTCTGTAGAGATGAGGCATTTGAGAAAAGACTGAAAGGTTGAGAAAGAGTCATGAGAAGATAGGGTGTTGGGAGCCTTTCATACCCAGATGACATAAGACCCTACTGTGAGCATGTTGCACGTTTGAGAAATTTCAAACGGGGCTGTGTCCAGGCAGGAGAGCACTGATCAGAGGTGGGGAGAACAGGTAGGGGGTGGCAGGTGATGCAACACCTTTTGGGTGCTGGTAGGGAGCTGAGTTTCACATTGAGTCTAAGGGGGAAGCCATTGGAAAATTAAAAACTGGGAAGCGATATGATCAGACTAAAGTTTTTAAAAGATGATTCTCTCTTTCATGTGGAGACTACACTAAGCTGGACAAGAGTGGTAAGAGAGGAAGGTTCTAGAAGCAGAAACCCAGGTGGCAAATACTCATTGCAATTTCTCTGCTCCCCTCTCCTATCACGACAAAATCTCACAGCCTCTGCTTGTGTGGTGAATTGGAACTTTTATAGGTCTGTAAATTTGAAGCCAGTATATGACAGCCCAGCCTGGCAATCAGCATGGTTAATTTTGGCTATCCAGGTACGTTTAGGCAATTTTGTGAATATTTTTCCTTATTTAAAAAAATCATAGTATTTAATTAAAAAAATGGAAAATGAAACAATAAGTGTTCTAAGATTGGAATTAAAATGAATATAGATTAGACCTAAATCAAAGTCATTAATAATGTCAAAAATGGTAAATCTTATCTTTTTAGAATTAATTAATTGATTGATTTTTTAAAATTTATGCAATATGTGGGGGTTGAACCCAGGGCCTCACACATACTTTGTGAGTGTTCTACCACTGAGCTGCACCCCCAGCCCATTTCTTATTTTTTGTTTTGAGTCAGGGTCTCATGAAGGTATGCAGGCTGCTTCTGGCCTTGAACTCACGATCCTCATGCCTCAGCCTCCCTCCCAAGTCGATGGGCTGACAGGCACGTGCCATGGTGCCCAGCAGTGATATTATTTTTAGCAAAGCAATTCTGTATTCATGTGAGAAGGAAAAGAAAATTATAAACCATATATGTACTTATAGAAATATGTAGTAAGACCTTTGTCAGATGTATAAAATGCGAAGATTTTTTCCCATTCTGTGGTGGTTTCCTTGATTCTGTTAATTGTTTCTTTTGCTGTGCAGAAGCTTCTTAATTTGATGTGGTCCCATTTATCTATTCTTGTTGCAATTTCGGTATAAAGAACTCAAGAAAAAAAAAAACCAAAAACCAAACAACCCAATACACAAATGGGCAAAGGAACTGAGTAGACAGTTCTCAAATGAAGAGGTCCATAAAGCCATGAAACACATGAAAAAGTGCTCAATATCCCTAGCCATTAGGGAAATGCAAATCAAAACAACGCTGAGATTTCACCTTACACCAGTAAGAATG